>PVHT021183524.1:31199898-31280772 GCA_004024745.2 Catagonus wagneri
GGGAGTGGGGATACCTACTGCTTTAATGATGGAAAAGCAAGGAGCTCCAACTGTAATGCACGGGGAACTATATCTAATTACATGTGACAAATCCATATATGTACATGTAATCGGGTCACCACATGGTGCAGTTGGAAAATCTGACAGAAATCTGTACACCAGCTATAATGCAAAAATAAAAAAAAATAAAAAAAAAAAAAAGATCCATGCACCCCTATGTTCACTGCAGCACCGTTCACAGCAGCCAAGACACGGGAACAGCCTAAATGTCCATCAGCAGATGAATGGATTAAGACGATGCGGCACAGAAGAGGCAATGGAATATTATTCAGCCATAAAAAGAACAAAATAATGGCTTTTGCCGCGACATGAACGCAACTAGAGATTCTCATACTTAAGTGAAGTCAGTCAGAAAGAGAAAGACAGACGCTATACGAGAGCGCTTAAGTGTGAAATCTAAAATATGGCAAAAAAGAACCTATGTACAAAACAAAAATATACAGTCTTAGAGAAGAGAATTTGGTTGCCTGGGGAGAGGGAGTGAGATGGCCCCGGACTTAGGGGTTGGTCAATGGAAACTATTACATGTAGAATGGATATGCAGGGAACTATAGCCAACACTTGGAATAGAACACGATGGAGGATAGTTTGAGAAAAAGATATAGACAGATAGATGGACGTGCGTATATATATATATATATATATATATATATATATATATATATGACTGGGTCACTACCTTGTACAGCAGAAATCGGCACAACATTGTAAATCAACCTCACTTTAATAAAAAATTAAATTTTAAAAAAGGTACTGAGTTTAGACTCAAATGTGTGTGTGACAGGAGATCCCATCCCACCTTCAGGGACAGCTTTGTTTCAGCCTTGTCTCATCAGCAAGAGTTGTGCCAGTTTGTTGTAGCTGATAACCCAGCTGGTGTGTTTACACAGCGAAGGACTGATCTAAGAGCTACGTGGACCACAAAGATGCACACTCAGATCCGTAAAGTCTCCCTCTTCTTCTTTTCAGCCTTTGCAACCTGTACTTCTGGACAATTTTATGTTTTCATCTTCTGTTTTGCTTAGTGAAATTTACACAGCCAAGAAGTGTCGACGAGAATGAACAAACTAAAAAAAAAAAAAAGGCATGAACGAGCTGAGAAATATACATGATCATTCATTTGGCACCAGCTTCTAAAATTTCACACTTCAGGGATAAGCAAAATTAGTATAATTCGCTTCTTAAATTGCTTACTAACATTGTAAGTGAGCCAGTGCAAGAGGCACGAAATTGTAGCTTCCACCAGGATGTGACCAGGCAAGGCTTTGAGAGCTTTAGTGAACAGAGCGATGCTGACAGATGCTACGGCCACTGACCTCAGCACCGAGGGCTCCTGGAAGGCCACCTGAATTTCCTGACCTTTGAGCCTCCCTTTACCTATAACTTCAGACTTGCATGGTCGAAGGGCACATATTTCAGTCGCCAAATTTCTCCTCTGGCTTTGGCCACCCAGGTAGAATGCCAATGGTAAAATATCCCGGCAATCGTTTTTAAGATAAAACACTCATTCCATGGCTGAAGATTAGGATCCGTCATGGGTGCTGTGGTTACACTCCTTCCCTTGAGTCTGGGTCATGGCATTTGGCAGCCAAGAGAACAGAACCCCAGCTATGCGAACCCTGAACTCCAAGAGCTCAATGTGGAGAGGGGGTGAGTTTTCCCAGTTGGTTTCTTACCATTTGAGTCGAGGACAAATAAGAGGTACCTCCAAAGCGGCTGCCTCAGGTACTCGTGTGTCACCTGGCCCTACCTGACCACCCACCCCCAGAGCCCTGCTTCCTGCTTTCTCTCCAGGTCTTGGGTGGACAAAGTGCAAAGAGCACAGGACAGCTGGGTCTGAGTCCTACCCTAGGTCCTGTCTTAATTGTTGAGTGAATACTGACAGGTTATTTAATTTAAACCTTAATCTTTTCATCTGCAAAATGGATATACCGAGAGCATCCAACCCTGTAAGACCGTAGTGAAAAATGGATATACCGAGAGCATCCAACCCTGTAAGACCGTAGTGAGAAGTAACTCATATAATCCCATAAAGGGCTTTGCACAGTACCTGGCACTCGGTGCATTCTTTGTTAAGGCACCTGCTCTGACAGAGATGACATGTTCCTAGCAGCATGACTTACAGTTGCCAAGACATGTAAGCAAACTAAGTGTCCATCGACAGAAGAATGGATACAGAGGATGTGTTACATATACACAGTGGAATACTACTCAGCCATAAAAAAGAATGAAGTAATGCTATTTGCAGCAGCATGGATGGACCTTGAGATTATCATACTAAATGAAGTGAGTCAAAGAGAGAAAGACAAATATCATATATCAGTAATATGCAGAATCTAAAAAATAATACAAGTGAATCTATATACAAGACAGAAACAGACTCACAGACGTAGAAAACAAATATATGGTTACCAAAGAGGGGGGTGGGGGGAGGGGCAAATGAAGAGTATGGGATTAACAGATACACACTACTGTATATATAACAGATAAACATGAAGTATTTGATGCATAGAACAGGGAACCATATCTTGTAATAATCGATAATGGAAGATAATCTGAAAAAATAAGACACATTATATATATATTGATATATCTGATAGTGATATGTCTGGATCCCTTTGCTGTACACCTGAAAATAACACAATAGTGTAACTCAGCGACACCTCAATACAAAAAGAAAGAAGAGACGGTTTCCCTTATGAAGGGAGGGTGTCATGGAGCAGGGCCCCCCGAGGTGGGAGGGGCTTCGGCGCAGTGACAGCACAGTGGGCGGTCCCTTCTCCGCCACCTCACCCTCACGGCAGCCCCGGGGTCTCCAGCCAAGACGGCCCGTACTTAAGGAGGCAGTGTCCGGCATCCGGACCTTCGCCAGGCTCCAGGGGACCCTGTCACACTCCTTAGGGTGAGCGGGGCACAGCCCGAGGGCTCCCTCTGGGCACCTCTGCGGTGGGTGGAGGGGACGGTGGCCGCGGCTCTCAGGGCACCAGCAGTAACTGATTCCTGACGGGGTCCTGGGCTTCCAGGGGCTGAGCTTGAACTCTTAACTTGGGATCTGCGGCCCCAGGCTTCTGCGAGCCGCTCTCCGTTGTGGTTTGACACACACGTCTGTCATTGGGTATGTGCCATGTGGGGCCGCCGTGTGACAGACAGGCCATGTCACTGGCGAGCCATGCAGCGACACTTCATCTGGGAGGTACCACACGCCACGTGCACAGCCCGCAGCTCCTCGATCTGCTGTGCTCAGCACCCGCTCCGCCCCCGGGGCCCCGCCAGCCATCTCCCCTCGCCCGCCCACGGCCTTAGCCCTGGGCTTTGGAAGGGCTGTATCTGCTCCAAAGTGCCCTGCCTTGAGGCTCCTGGTTTCCTCTAGAAAGCACTGAAAGAACACGAGGTCACGCGGCTAGTGGACAAAACTCAAGCTTGGCTTGGGGACTGTCACCACAGCCTTGCTCAACTCGGGGAGACTGGCTTCCACCTTCCCTGACCCCCGTCTTCCCTCCCAGGCTGACCTGCCAGCTGTGTCCACCTGCCCCTCCACCCACAGTGACTTGGCTGGTGCTGCGAAGAACGCCAGGGGACAAGGCCCCGCTGGAAGGGGTGGGGCCCCCGGGACGTGACAACTGCAGCATGCTCTGTGGGGCCATCTGTGACAGGCAGGCCATGTTACTGGCTGGCCACGCGGCGACATTTCCTGGTCACTCAGCAGTGGACCAGGAAAAGAGGAGGACGGCCCAGGGGTGTCCGAGTCTAGTGGATCGGGGGAGGGGCGACAGGGAAGGGGGGCAGGAGCTGCCTCCGAGAAGGCTCTTTAAAACACTCCCAAGTGGGAGTTCCCCTCGTGGCTCAGTAAAAATGAATCTGACTAGCATCCATGAGGACGGAGGTTCGATCCCTGGTCTCGCTCAGTGGGTTAAGGATCCGGCGTTGCCATGAGCTGCGCTGTAGGTCGCAGACGCAGCTCAGATCTGGTGTTGCTGTGGCTGTGGCGTAAACCTGCAACTGCGGCTCCGATTTGACCCCTAGCTTGGGAACCTCCCTATGCTGCAGGTGCGGCCTTAAAAAGGCAACAACAACAACAAACTCCCAAGTGGAGGGAAAAGGAGCAGGGGCAGAGCGAGGAGGAAAGACGTTTGAGTTCTCCTGCAGCGCAGCAGGTTCAAGGATTCGGCATTGTCTCTGCTCTGTGGCAGCTCGGGTTGCCGCTGAGGTGCAGGTTCGGTCCCCAGCCCAGGGCAGTGGGTTAAGAATCTGGTGTTGCTGCAGCTGCAGCATAGGTCACAGCTGTAGCTCTGATTCAACCCCTGGCCTGGGAACTTCTGCATGCCATGGGCGCAGCCAAAAAAATATATATATTTTTTTTTATATGTATATGTGTATATATATATATACATTTCAACCTGAAAAAAAGCCTGAGAAAGCCAAGGGCTTGATAGGCCTGGAACAGCAGACCCCAGACGCTCCTCGGAGTGTATGAACGTGGGGTGAGAGAGGCTGTGATGTTTAAAGGGCCAGTGGGCTAGAAAAAGGGCAGAACTTCAAATGCTAGAATAATACGTTCACCGTTTAGCGTCCTCGACACGCACCTGTAAAACCAGCCGGCTGCACCTGATACGGCATCGCAGGGAGAAGAAGCGCAGAAGTAACACAGGTACCCTTCTCTTCGGGATTCACCTTTTTCTTACTGTCGTAGATGAAGAGCAAAGGTAAATTTAATTTTAAATTTTGTATCTAAAATTTAATTTCGTAACTTTACTTTTGGTTTACATTCAAAGATAAGTCAACCTGGAAAGGGTCTCTCTCATTTTTTTTTTTTTTTTTTTGATTAGAAACTCATTTTTATGGGAAGACGTGAAGTCAGAGCAGCAGAAAAGTCTACGGAGAGCTCAGACTTGGACATGAACCGTCAGCGTCCCGTCCTGTCCAAGCAATTCACGTGTAAGATGTTAGAAATGGAAGGTAAGCCACCTTAGGGAGCCCCCATCTTACAGCTGAGGAAACCGAGACCCTTCCAGAAGTCGAATGAGGTCATGTAATCTGAACGTTGCCCGTCAGCCGAGGCAAAACGTGACCGGAGGACGCCAGGCCCTTGGCCCGGTCAGTGTCCGTCTGATTGACTCCAGCCTCCCTCACTCCTCGGCCCGGCAGCAAAGCAGCCCCCGCCCCTCCCAGGCTGTCAGTGGCACCAGGGGTGACACAAAGGAGAGCATTACTCTGCCGGAGCCGCGAGAGCTGGGACAGGTCTGTCCCGCGAGAGTCGCTACCCCGTGCTCAGCGACCGCTTCCAAAGCATCCTCTGCGGGCCCGGACCTGAGATCTATGGCTTTTCCTTTTTGGCCGAGCCCTTGGCACGCGGTAGCTCCCAGGCCAGGGATCGAACCTGTGCCGCAGCAGTGACAACGCCAGATGGTTAACCGCGAGGCCACCAGGGAACTCCCGAGAACTATGACCTTTCAGGACACTTCCGAGCCTTTGCCCACTTAGCGGTCCCGTCCGCGTCCATCAAGCCCCCGCGTGCCCTGCTCTCTGCCTGCCTGCAAGCAGACCACCCCTCCCGGGCAGTGAGACACACACAGAGTCGCCTCCAGATCCCGGGCTCTCCTCCTGGGTTGAGGGAATGGTTTGGGGGAAGAAGGTTTGAATCCTTCCAGCCGAGCACAGGCATTGCCAGCCTGCCGCGGGTGACCCAGATTTCCCTTTGCCTCTGCAGCTGAATCCGTTTCGTCTTGTTCCCCGGGGGCTTGGCTCTCTGCTTTGGTCTCTCGGCCCCTTCGCAAGGAGGTTCAGTCTCCGAGGGATACACAGGCTTTCACGGCGTGTGTAAACTGCGCCACAGGGCCACAGCCTGGCCACCAGCGTCCCCTGTACACGGCCTCCGCAAACAAACCCTGGCCGTTCACAGTGGGACCGCTAAGAACCCGCAACTAGCCAAGTTCTTAAAGAGCAAAGACAGCATAGGATGAGGATCGGGTGTGTGAAGGGAAAAGGAGCTGGGAGACGTGCTCCCGGAGGGGAAATAAGTGGCCTGTGTGTCAAATGTCGCTCCGGGAAGAACCAGTCCACTCACGTAGTCTCCAAACATTTATCGGGCAAACATGTGTTGCTAGACCTGTGCCCCAGATGTGCCCGGGCCGAGTCACACAGCCTGAAATCCTGCAACTGAGAACGAGAGGCTCTAAGAAGCCACATCTTCCAAAATGCCAAGTCTGAGTGAATCTGACCCGCTGTCCCCCTCCATCAGGCTCTCCACCCGATGGCCCGTCTTGTCACCTGCCCCTGGCTGCGGGGACCCCAAGATGCCTCACTCTCATCCCTGTCAAGAGAGATTGGGTCATCAAACGGGGAACCAGAATTACGGCTTTTTTTTTCTCCAAATTAATTTATGAAAGTATAAATTCAGAATAATTTTAGATTTTTAGAAAAGCTGCAAATCCGGTACCCACACTTTCTGTTACTCGGTTTCCCGGATGTAAACCCCTTAATCACTTCCATCCACAGCTTCATCACTATTTGTTTTTCCACTTTCCAAAGCTTTGCAGCATAGCTGATTTATGAGGTTGGGACCGTTTCTGCCCTACCACAAGGCGATTCATTTATACAACTCCTGGGTCATAATTCGAAAAGATACGTGCACCCCGGTGGTCTCTGCAGCACCACTTACCGTAGCCAAGACGTGGAAGCCGCCTGAGTGTCCATCCACAGGGGAGCGGATACAGAACATGCCGTACATACATGCGATGGGACCCTAGCATTACCTCAACTTCAGACCGTTTGGCCCTAATTTCACTAAGCAGCCCCTTTTCTGTTCCTGGATCTTCTCCAAGAGACTCCATTGCATTTAGAGGAGTTCTGTTTGGAGGTTCATGAACCCTTAGATAAAAATCACCAAATGCAAGTGAGACCATTGTGAAGTGTTTAGAATCAGGACGAAAAACTCTGAAGGACTAGCTCACATTTCCCCTTTCTCTGGTGTCTGCACGCACAGCCTAAATAATTAGCCTAGCAAACAGCCATCTCTAAAAGAAAGACTTCAAGGTTTTTTTATTTATTTTTTGCAAAATGTGTTTTCTGCTCATCACCCAGAAACTGCAGTCACCAACTCCTCTTCGTGTTTGCACAGATTTTCCCCAAGGCTGGCATTCCTGCCTCCCGGAGTTCAAAGGAGCTCCACGGAGGAGGTGGAGGCAGAGTTTGATTTCCTTGGTGGAAAATTTCATCCTCTAACCCGTGTGAGAAGCATGGAAAAGCCCACGCCGGAGTGGTGAGGCCACAGACAGGCCTTCCCAGGTACGAACTCAAGTCTCCGCTTCTACAAAGTGTTAACGTTTATGTGGCCAGAAGCAAAGATCCATGCTCAGGCTGACATGGGTGACAATATTAATGAGAGCCATGCCGTTGCTCAGACATCCAGCTCGACACGCAGGACCTGTGCTTAGTAAGAGTCGCTGTTTAACTGACGAGTGGTCAGGATGAATGAAAATTTCAATAAGCACCAAACTTGGAAGAGGTACTTTGAGGACAAGTTTGTGTGTTGCCGGCTGCCGGCTGGGCCCGGGACATGTAGAAAGTGGCGAGAACAGGAGGGGAGAAAAAGAGCATTCACTTTGCAGGGCTGTCCGTAGACACCCCAAATCTGGGCAAATCTTTCTCACCTTTGGGAAATCCTTTCCCTGCACACTTTGGTCTCCTAAATTCTTTTCAAAAAAATATATATAATCTTAAGAAATCTTCCTTTAGAACTTTAAATGTCATTTGTTTTCCCTATTGGAAAAGAAAAGAGGGATTTTAAGCTAAAAAATATGTGATTAACTAAAGAGTGGATAGTGTGATTTTTAGCTACAACATTTAAAATATTCTCTTTCCTCATTTAATAAATGACATTCTGTGCTTCCTTCTTTAAATGAGTTATGCAACTGCTCGTTAGCGAATAAACTACAGAATTACCCGCGTTATGGTTTTTTGGACTGCATGTAAATTAACATACATCGAAATTTAACTATGTGTTAGGGCATTCGAATAGACAAAACGGGTTCGGTTATGTAATATTAAAGCTTTGTTTTTGAATAAGAAGAGAAAGAGTGAGAGTTCCCAGTGGCTCAGTGGGATAAGGATCCAGCGTAGTCACTGTTGTGGCTCAGGTTTGATCCCTGGCCTAGGAAATTATGCCTGCCGTGGGCAAGGCCAAAACAAAACAGAACAAACAAGAAAAGATAAAGGGCTGTGGATTTTTGTTAATTACTTTTTTTTAATTGTCTTTTTAGGGCCGAACCCGAGGCATACGGATGTTCCCAGGTTTGGGGTTGCATCGGATCGGCAGTCGCCAGCCTACACCACAGACACAGCAATGCCAGATCCTTAAGCCACTGAGTAAGGCCAGGGATGGAACCGGCATCCTCATGGAAACTAGTCAGATTCGTTTCTGCTGAGCCGTGGTGGGAACTCCGCGAATTACTCTTTATTGCTCTTCACGCCAGCTGCATAGACTGTAACATCTATGCACGTGAAAATCCTGGTGCTTGGTTTGTCTGTTATTACATCACCTAAAAACAATGGGCTGGATTTTCTCTGAGTGTAGAGGGTACATTTGGGATAACACGAGTTAAAATATGGGCTGTACGGCACAGACAAAATTCCATTCTGGCCCCTAAGAAATACAGGCAGAGAGGCAGACATTCTCATAAGCAGCAGGAAAGCTCAAATTAGAAGAACCAGTGACACCATCAGAAGGGACACATCTTGTATACGTTAAGATGAACTGGGAGTTCTCGTGGTGGCACAGCGGTAAAAACCCGACTAGTATCCATGAGGACACAGGTTTGATCCTTGGCCTCGCTCAGTGGGTCAAGGATCTGGCATTGCTGTGGCTGTAGTGTAGGCCAGCAGCTGCAGCTCCGATTCATTCCCTAGCTTGGGAACTTCCATGTGCTGCGGGTGCAGCCCTAAAAAGAAATAAATAAACCCAACTGGAACAATAGAAAAGGAATGATGGCAAGTATGCGCCTCAAATTAAAAATCAACAGGACAGAGGCACACCAATGCCAAAATTAATTTGCAACAGGTCTACTTTTCCCCAGGCGCTCGGTGAGGAATTCATTATTTCATGACTCATCCTTCTAGACTCTTACGGAATCTAATTCCTGTACGGATTCTTCTGTACAAGTCTGGGAAAGGCCAGCCAGACCCCAATAAGAGAAAAGCCAAATTAGCTAAAACCATCACTTAGGTGTTCCCCATTTTTTTTTTTTTTTTGTCTTTTTGCCTTATCTAGAGCCGCACCCGCGGCATATGGAGGGTTCCCAGGCTAGGGGTCTAACGGGAGCTGTAGCCGCCGGCCTTCGCCACAGCCACAGCAACGCGGGATCCGAGCCGCGTCTGCAACCTACACCACAGCTCACGGCAACGCCGGATCCTTAACCCACTGAGCAAGGCCAGGGATCGAACCCGCAACCTCATGGTTCTTAGTCGGATTCGTTAACCACTGAGCCACGAAGGGAACTCCAGGTGTTCCCCATTTAAGATCGGTCTTTGAGGTTCTCTGAGGCGTCTCAATGTGTGTGAAGAACTTTGATCGGGTAACACACCTGCAGACCTGGGCTGGAGCCTCCGAAGGTAACTCCGCAGCACTGACATCATCTTTACCCTCCTCCGTCTGTAGTATCTCTCCATCACGCTTTCTGTCTAACGGTGGTCCACAGCGTGAATAATTAAACGATATTTGACTGAGATGACAAACAAGTGAAATCGCACAACGGTTGAAAATCTCAGGGAAGCTGTAGACATTTTAGCTGAGAAATAAATGAAGTTTCAGAGTCATGAGCAGCCTCCTCTGATCTGTGCTGAGCACCACCCCTGCTCACTTGATACGGGCTGACGTTGTCATACGGTTCCGCTGAAAGTGTATGTATTCGTTTATCTTTGCGTAAAAAAACACACTTCACGTGTTCCTACATTGCAGGGTGAAAAGCATGTTGTAAGACCTTTCCTCCTGATTTTGTAATTCATTTCCTCTCCCTTCGGACAACTTACAACTGCTTGGTCTCCTGCGAAAGATGTAACATGCACCTGTAAGCAAATAGTGTACACTGCATATATCGTAAACATTTATTTTGCTTAACAATACATGTTGAAGATCAGTCTCTATCCGTACAAAAAGATGCTGCATTCTCCTTAATACCTACGACTCAATTAGATTGTACAGAGGTACCACAATTAAACTCTTTTCTCTCGATGGACATTTAGGTTGTTTCCAATCTCTTGCCGTGACAAGCCATGCATTAATTATTGATAACTTTGTACATTAGTCTTGTCTCCCATTTCCAAGTATACCTGTGGGGTGAATTTCTAGAACTGGGAAGTACTGGCTCAAAGAGTTCCTGCATTGGACTGTGGATAAAATTGCTAAATTGCCTTCATTTAGAGACTGTGCAGATTGAGCCTCCAACCAGTGATACACGGTCCAATTTTAAAGGCAAGATCTGTTTAAATAATTTAATCTGTTTATTCTCTAAAAGCGAAAGGGAAACAGATGCCATGACCGCTTTGGATGCTGCCAGCCCCTCGGAGGCAGGTCTGTTGAATGTCAACAGAGATCAGCCCGAGTCAGCCCTTGCTCTGCCACCAACCAGCGATGTGACTTCAGAGGCGGCTCCCTTTCATCTGGGGTAGACACCTCAGCGGGTTCCTGTGCCTCTGGCTTCCAGCGGGGTTTAGCCAGTAGGGGCTCATCTGATATTCAGGTGTCAGAATCTAGACAGGAAGCCAAGAGCCAGGATTAAACAGATCAAGGCCAAGCATTGAAAATGACTAAGTCCTTGGAGTTCCCGTTGTGGTTCATTGGGTTAAGAAACCAACTAGTATCCATGAGGACGCTGGTTCAATCCCTGGCCTCGCTCAGTGGGTTAAGGATCCGGCATTGCCATGAGCTGCAGTGGAGGTCGCAGATGCGGCTCGAATCTGGCATTGCTGTGGCTGTGGTGTAGGCCGGCAGCTGCAGCTCCGACTGGACCCCAGCCTGGGAAATTCCATATGCTGCAGGTGTGGGGGTAAACAAAAAAAAAAAAAAGGAAAATGACTAAGTCCAGGGAGCTGGGAGGAATGATAGCAACAGCTAGCCGTCTACGATCTAAGTGCTTTTCATGGGTTAATTCATTTAACCGTCATACCAGGACCCTAAGAAGCAGGCACTGTTGTTGTCCCCATTTCACAGATGAGGAAACAGAGGTTCAGCAGGATCGCTCAGGTAAAGTGGCAGAGCTGTGATGTAAACCCAGGAAGGCGGACCCCAGGGTCCCCCTCTCTGCAGGTACCAAAGGAACCAGAGATCAAAGATAAGACATTCCATTTCTAGGAAACAAGTGATGTGTTATCACCTTGGGCAACTAGGAAATGGGTCCCCCCCAGGATGGAGGAGAGGGAGGGTAGCTTGGCCGACAGATGGGTTCAGACACACTCCTTCCTACAGGTTTACCTGAACCTGATCTTCAAGCAGCAGGTGGCCCCTGGCCTCCTGGCTCAGCAAGGTGCCCCGGCGTCATTCCGCCTGGGCATAAAACCAAACACCAGGAAGTCCCCGGATCTCACTTCATCCACCAGCATCTGGGAGGCGAGGAGCCGGAAGAGCGAGACCGTTTCCCCAGCCACGGATCTCATCAGTCCAGCAACTACCCTTTGCGGGGCCGACTGAACAGCCTGCCTACCCTCCCAGGGCCTTGGAGATAAAAAGATGGCCAAGAAATAGGCCCAAGCCCCTCCAGGCCTTTTACAGAAAGTTTGCTGGCAGAGCAAACAGTCCATGACGCGCACCCCCCTTAACTGAAATCAGGAAAACTTTAAAAACTGTGAGCAGGGAATAAAGGAATAAACAAATTACTCTGGAATTGCTTCCTTTTTAAAAAACACTATCAGGGCAAGTTATTTTACTAATCCTTTTCATCTTGCTATAATGGGCCAGTTCAGATGGGAAGCAAAATTTACCAGCCAACCTTTCTTTTCAAGACGAGCAGAACGTATCACTCAATTGAAAAAATAATGTCTAGCTTTCTTTTCTGCATAACTTCGGAAAAGTTGCTTACCTATTTAGCTAAAAATATGGGTGCTCCATTAAGGAGGGCAGCCCCCGGGGGTGAAAGGCGTCATGGGCTCCCCAAAAAAGCAACAGGGTACTTGCTTGTGGGGGAGCGGGAGCTCACCCTCAAACCCTGCTGTTGCTGAGCAAAAAGAAAGGGACTGAAATGAGATTTGAGGTTAGAGGGTAAACCAGGTAAAGATTTTTGATACCAGAATTTTGTTAAGTAGTTCTGGCACCTGCTGAGTTTTCAGTATACGCTAGGAAAGGGGGTTTGCTGTGTGGCGTAACTGCTTTACACACCCAGCGTGAGGGTGAGGGTGTCAACGACAGAGAGAGAAGGCTGTCGTGAGCGGGGAAGTATCTCGGCCCAGGGAGACTGTCCCCTTCAAGGGCAGAAGGGAGCTCCCTGGGGCTGGAGCTCGGAGGGTGGGCTGTCGGGGCTGGGGCACCTTAGGAAGCAGTGGTGGGACACAGCAGCCAGAGATCCCAAAGGGCCTTGCGGGCGTCACCGGGAAGCTGCCTTTTCCCTAAAGAGACCTGGAAGCGGCGCCAGGGCCTCTGAGCTGCTGGGAGAGCTCCCGTCGTGGCTCAGTGGTTAGCGAACCCTACGAGCATCCATGAGAGATGCGGGTTCGATCCCTGGCTTCACTCAGTGGGTTAAGGATCCAGTGTTGCCGTGAGCTGTGGTGTAGACCGGCAGCTGCAGCTCCGATTCGACCCCTGCACTGGGCACCTCCATACGCCGCAGGTGCAGCCCTAAAAAAAAAAAAAAAAGCAAAAAATGAAAAAATAGCTGGTGGGAAGGGGGAAGCGGGACGGGGCGTGGATGGGAAGAAGGCAAATGGGAGGCTGCTGGACTCGCCAAGCCCAAGAGGACCGGAGCTGGCCGGGAGGTTCGGGAGTAAGAAAGCAGGGCGTCGGAAAGGTGGGCTGTGCGTGTGAGCCCCGCTTCTCCCCGGCTGCGGAGGGGCTGCTGGTGGAGACGAGAGACGGGCAGAGGGTTAAGAAGAGGAGACGCCCGGGACCGCACCTGGTCTTGGATGGCAGCAGCTGGACCTTCAGCACCCGGTCCTTTAAGAAACTGAGTTTGGGGAGGGTTTTGTTAGTGAGCATCATCCTTCACTGATGACATCCTTTCCAGAGTGAATTAGGCTTTGGGCCTGTTTTGCTCTTTTTAGGGCTTCACCCGCAGCATATGGAGGTTCCCAGGCTAGGGGTCGAACTGGAGCTGCACCTGCCGGCCTTCGCCACAGCCACAGCAACACCAGATCTGAGCCGTATCTGCAGCTTGTGCTGCAGCTTGCAGCAACCCCGGATCCTTAACCCACTGAACGAGGCCAGGGATCAAACCCCACAACCTCATGGACATTGTGTCAGGTTGTTCTCCCGGACCTGCGGATCGGTTAGGGCAGCTCACCCAGGCTGGGCTCCGTGGGGCGAGCTGTGTAACCGGCGGGCCTGGCGGAGTCTGGCTGGGACGCTCCGTGAGTGTCCATCGCAGGCTGTAGTCACCTAGGCCAAGCACCTGTCACAGAGACGGCGGAGCCGAGAGGACCAAGCCCAGCCACACAAGCACTTTCCAGCCTTCGGTCACAGCATGTCTCTTGACATCACATCAACTAAAGCAAGTCCCAAGGCCACGCCCAAAGCCCAAGGTCAGGGACGTATACTCTGCCCTTAAGGGCGAAGGTGGGCAGGAACGAACAGTTCTGGACAGTAATCGCGGGGGATCGAAGGAGCGTTTTCTCCGCTATTTAACCCTTCAGGGCACAGCATTACAGCTTGTGGAGCTGGATGGAGCATAAACGCACTGCCTCGAGCGGGACTGCTGTGAGAGGAAGCGAAACCCAAACTCAACAGAGCATGGAAAGAAATTCCAGTCCCGCTGGAAAGTCTCATGATTTAATTTACGTTTCTTGCTTTTCAGGGCCGCACCCGCGGCCTATGGAGGGTCCCAGGCTGGGGGTCGAACCAGAGCCGCGGCTGCCGGTCTGTCTACAGTGCAGTCACAGCCACCCCGGATCCTTAACCCCCCGAGTGAGGCCAGGGGTCGAACCCTCACAGAGACGACGTCAGGTCCTTGACCTGCCAAGCCACAGTAGGAACTCCTCTCCAGCATTTTATCCAGGCTTGCCCTAGAAGGGCTTGTTCTTTCTAGACATCACGTCCAAAATTTCAGTAGCTGCCACCAGGTAAGCAGTGGCCTCTGATTTATGACAATGTGGACCACTGATAAGCACCCGAGTCACAGAGACACCCGACCGACAACGCATCATTCAGCCATTCGTGAATTTTCCACAGGGTATAACTTCTGACTCAAATAACAGCATGAATATTTAACCTCTTGCTGCATGGAAGTGATTTTCTACTCAGCTCCAAGTGCTATTAATCACTATTTACTAGAACTCTGGCTTTCACTGCCAGACTCCAGGTTAGTGACCTCCTGACGCACACACACATTAGATCCAGAACTGGGCTCCAATGTCGAGGCTTTAGGGAAGTTTTCTCATAAAAACCCTTGCCATTTGAAACACTTGCAATTTTCTGTCTCTCTCTGTCTCCTGGGCTAATAACACCATTCTCTCTCTCACTGCCTTAATGACAGGTTCTTATATGTGACTGCAAAGTGCCAATCTCAGAGAGGCCTGCGGAACAACGTTTTAAAGAGGATTTAAGTGTGTTACCGACCTTTTAAAGCAGATACGATTGCAAATAAAAATCCACTTTGCTGGCTTTTTGTCTGGCTGCCCCGGGCTGCGTTTGCAGGTTCAGCCGGCCGGCTAGGGCTGAGCAATGCCGCCCCCTTCAGGCTGGGCTTGCACCCTCCACCCTCCTGCTGGGCTTGAACCCTCCACCTTGCCGCTGGGCCCAGGTGCCTCTGTTTCCTTAGCTGGTTGCTGCCCCCGCCCCCACCCGCCACCATCACACCGCTTTCCATCCTTGCACCATCTCTGCACACATGATGGCCTCTCTCATCCGTGTGACCTTTCTGGGCACAGCCTCTCTCTGCCAGGGGGCGGGGGAGCGATCTGTCTCTTGCCCCCCGTGTCTCCTGCCGCTCACGGCGGGCATCCTCCTGGCTGAGCACGCGGCTCTCCTACACCGGCATCACCACACTGCCTCCCTGGCCATCAGCCAGCCGCCGTGCGCCCACCCTCTGTGGCCGGCACCTCTCAGTTCTGCACAGGCCACCCAAGCCTCTAAAGATGACTCTCTACCCTAATGCCTCCAATCGCCAGCAAACGACCTCTGACAGCCTTGGGTTTTCCTTAGGAGACCTTGGGAAAACCACACTTTTTAAGCAAAATCCTATGATGATTTTTTTTCCCACACCGACTTCACAAATTTTCCTCCGCAAGATGTCGAAAGGGTTGCCCCACTGAGCAGAGAAGGGCCTCCGAGCCCGCTTTGTGACCCTTCGAGGTTTCTCCAAGCCCAAGAAACTTAAGTCTTCTTTTAATTAATTTTCCACAACTCGCTGCCCAAGGATGTCAAGGTGAAGTCAAGGTCAACAATAAATACGTGCGCAGCACACCTCAGCTTCTAACTAAATTCTCTCTTAATCACAAAGTGAAAGACCCAATCGATATCATTTCGAGGGGAAATAAGACAGACCACACAAGGCTACCGCTGCCTCCCCGAGCCATGGAGACAACGATCTTCCTTCCGTGTTGCTCTGAAAGGACGCACACGTGGCCGTGCTCTCAGCTCCCCCATCCACCCAGCCCTCCAGAAAACCCCTCGAGCAAACCAGAGGCAGTCCCTAGAAGCCCGCTGGTCCTCGCTGACGTGGAACCCCGACTGCTCCCAAAAGCAGCGGCACAGCCGAAGCAGCATAGACTTAAGTCTAGCTGCTTAGACACATCCCTTGCTCCTGAAAAATCTATTTCTGGATTTCGGCTTCATTATAAAAGTCAGGACTTGATACAGTTACGGTTAAACAGGCACTGTCATTTGAAGTTCCTCTGCCCAGACACTTGCAGCTGTTTTTTTTTTGGGGGGGGCGGAATAAATTACCTTTAGGGGGAAATTTCTCCTCGGCGGAAAAGGCAAATTGGTGTGGAACGCTTAAGAAAATTCAGGTTTCGTCCCTTTGGCAGAATGCAATGCCAGCTTTGAGGAAAGGGACAATTTCTTATGTTAGAATCTCGGGGACTTTCCTTTGCCAGAGTCTAGGACCACCTGTCTGGCAGGTCTCAGTATTTGCAGATTCGCCGATTTTCTTCTCAGCGGTGAGTTTTAAAAGTGGGGTCGGGGGGGTGAGGAAGAGAGAAGGGAGGAAAAAAGGGAGGGTCTGCGTCCGTCTCCCTGGTGCCTGCACCGTCAGCGACCTTCCCCACCCCGCGCACACGAGGCTGGGACGCCAGGTCAAAGGCTGTGTCCTGCGGGGTTAGCGTTCAAGCGGTGGGGAAGGGCCCGCTGAGCAAAGGTACACGGGCGGAAAACCAGGGTTCAAATACCGGGTCCAGGAGGCTGGAGAGGCTCCAGGTCAGGAGCCTGGAGTCCCGAGCTGAGTTTACTGGGAATGAGACGGGAACAAATCCTGACTGACAAGGGGGTGATGCGGTGGGAGGGGCCGACTGGGGCGGTGCCTCGGCTTGCCAGGAGGTGCCAGGGGGGATGACGGCTTCCAAAAGGATCACCGGCGAGGTAGCAAGTGTGAAACACGGGCCAGTGATTGCAGCGACCGGCTTCCGGGACTGTGTGGGCTGGGAAAACAAATGCCTGGACGCGAGTCACCGACGGGACCTAAGCATCTGTCTGTCGCATGCGTCAAAACCCAGAGTGGAGACAGATGGCCATTTGCCTAATTGTCTCCTTATTCGGCTGCTTGACGCTTCTTGGTCTGGGGCGGCGAACGGCTAGTAACTGTGCTGGTCTCACACAAGCCACAGTGAGTGCTTGGCATTCAGGGAGGTTTTGGCCGAGAACCTGAATACTGGCAAAACCCAGGGCCGTGCCTGACTCCCCCACTGAGTGGGTGCAGAGAAATGGGTTGCAAAACCTGCCCTCTCTCGCCATCACCCCAGCAGCCTGTGAAGGGCTCCTTCCAGCCAGCGGGGAAAATAAAATTTCTCCCTTCACGCTGGAGGCTCCGACTTCTTCTACATCCTGTCTCCTGCCTTGTCTGCATGTGGGGGTGAACGCTAAGCACCTTTGACACTTTTGAATAGACCTGTGCTCGCAATGAGTCTCTAAGGCTTTCAAAAACCACCCACAGAACAAGTGAAAGTTGTCTTTCTCACCTTGATAGAGGTTTCCCGACTTTTTAATAAGGTATCGAGCTAGGAAATGGGGAGAACACGGCGACAACCGCCCTCGTCGTGAACAAGCAGATTCCTCCTGGCGTATTTAGGGCCCAAGCAGACCTTCTGGATCCCCAGGCGTCCTGTATAAGTTGGCTTACTGGATCTTCGCCGTCCTCGCAGGATGTGGAGAAGGTAGACCCTTTCAAGTCTCGGCCTCTCCGGGGTCCCGAGTACGGTTTGAAGATTTCACGGCTGAACTGAGCTCAGACACTGAGCATCTGGCTGAAGAAAGGGGTTGGTGGGCAGGTCCTCCTGTGATTACAGCAGAACTGCCCTTTCAAACAGAGACCTCGAGAGCCACATTTTGGCGAGAAACAGGCAGTGATGTTGATGGAAGCATTTAGCTTCTGCTGAAGTTAATAGCCTGTGGAGAAGTTCCCGCAGTGGCTCAGCGGTAACGAACCCGACTAGTATCCATGAGGACGCAGGTTCGATCCCTGGCCCTGCTCAGTGGGTTAAGGATCCAGCATTGCCGTGAGTTGTGGTGTAGGTTGCAGACGCGGTTAGGATCCCGCGTTGCTGTGGCTGTGGTGTAGGCCAGCAGCTGCAGCTCCGATTCGACCCCTGCACTGGGAACCTCCATATGCTGCGGGTGTGGCCTTAAAAGGACAAAAGACAAAAAGTTAAAAATACAAATAAAAATAAATTAAAAAGTGCTCCTTGTTTTCTCTTCTGAGTTTGCTTTCAGCTCCTGAACTGAACTCCCCAGCGTTGTGTGTCCACCCCCTGAAATGTGTGTCCTTTGTCGCCTTTCCCGGGGAGACAGTCAGCCTTCCCCGAACCAGCCGCCCAAACACCTTTCCTCGGCTCGCGGTAACACAGTTGTCTTTTTCCAGAAGTCGGATTTCTGATTCTCTTCCTCTGAGCCTGGAAAGTGGATTCCCCTCCCCCTCTCTACCCTGATTTTGAGTCCGTGGCCTTGAAAGTGACGTCGTGGGAACCGAGGCGGGAAGAGAAATCAGAAGCGGTGAAACACAGAAAGCAGCCCCAGGGCAGACGGGGGCAGGCGGCCTCAGCAGCCCCCCTCCGGTTCCTGAAACGTCTCCCTCATTCCTCTTGGCCTCTCCCAAAGGCTCCTTGGCCTTGGTTGTTTTGGGAAAAAAAACTACTCTGCAGGGTTGTTGTCAAAGTCTAAATATCCCACCATATTGTGGCTCTTTGTAAAGTATTCAGCGCAGACGGTTGCAAGTTTTATTTTAGATTTGTACTAGGTTAATAGAAAAAATTTCTATGAGCAAAAGGAACACCTTTGGTCTTGTTCATCATTGTCCCAGCGTCTAGCTCTGGGCCTGGCAATTGTCAGACGTGAAAAAAAACACGCTGAGCGAACTGATGGCTTTGAAAGAACAGCTGAGTTCTGGGTGTTTCACCATCTCGAGCCTGCGGATTAGCAGAGAGCTGGAAAGGAGGAGAGCGTCCCTCTTCTCAAAACGCACAGCGTCTCCCCCACACAGTTGGGCGATTCCATGCACTGAGTGCTCATCTGACGGGACACAGAGCCAGCAGTGCTCGCTTCCATGGCATTGCGACAGCAATTCCAACTCATGGGACTTTTTCAGAGGGAATAATAATCGCACGTGACCGTGTCCACCACGGCCTCGCCCCAAACGTGCGGGGATCTTTGTGTTCTGGAATGAAAGACCAGTGGGGCATGATACGCTTTTCCTTTCCCTTCTCTTGTTTTATTGTTTTAATAGCGTTATCGGTTGGTCTACAGGACACTTGGGCTGCGTGGCAGGCTTCTGGGAAGAACATACATGCCGGGTGTGATCCCCCAACGAGGTCCGTGTTCCTCATCCCAGAACACGTCACGTTACATGGGCAGGGGTTAAGGCTGCAGACGGGCTTAAAGTGGCTAATCGGCTGACTTTAAAGTATAGGAGATGCAAACTGCTGCATTCGCAGTAGATGAGCAATGAGACGCTGCTCTACAGCACAGGGAGCTACGTCTAGTCCCCTGCGATGGAGGGTGATGGAGGATCGTGTGAGAAAAAGAAAGTGAAAATATATATATATACACACATATATATATGACTGGGTCACTTTGCTCTACAGCAGAAATTGACAGAACATTGTAAATCAACTACAACAGAAAACATAAAAAATTTTCAAAAGAAAAAGGGGCCCAGGGGAAGGACAAATCAGACGTTTGGGATCAGCATATATGCACTGTTACGTATGAAACAGATGAACAGCAGGGCTATAGTATAGAGCACAAGGAAGTCTACTCAATATCTTGTAATAATCTGTAAGGGAAAAGAGTCTGAAAAAGATTATGCATATACACACACATATACATATGTGTGTGTGTGTGTGTATATGTATGTATGACTTATTCACTTTCTTGTACACCTGAAACGAACACAATGTAAATCAACTATACTTCAGTTTTAAAATAATAATAAAGTAAAGTAAAAATAAAAACAAAAACCAGAAACAGCCACACACACATACAAATACAGGCGATTATCCTGGGCTGAGCCAGGCGGCCCAATCTCACTACAAGAGCCCTTTAAATGTAGGAGAAGGAAGCAAAAGGGTCAGGGTCACGGTGATGCAGGTGAGAAAAACGCACCTGGCCGGGGCTGGCTTTGAAGCTGGAAGGGACCGCAACGCTGGGAGTGCGAGCAGCCTCTGCCAAACAGAAACTGGTTCTCTCCCAGAGCCTCCAAGGGGGTTGCAGGCCTGCCAATGCCTCGAGTTTAGCCCAACGAGACCCTTTTTGGACTTCTGATCTTCAGACAATAAATTTGTGTGATGAGCCGCCACGGCCGCGGTCACCGGCCGCAGCGGCCTTGGGAAACCAACACGCTGGACGTTCTCAGTGAAATCGACAAGAAGTGGGTACAGATATGCTTTACGATGTCATCACAAGAGACAAAATCAGAGCATTTCTTTGTCCCTTTTTGCCCATTTGTGTTTGTTTTTTCTCTCTAACCGTTCCTCAAGGGCGGAGACTTGTGACCTAACACGGTTTCGGGATTCAACACGGCATGACGTCACGCCACGAAAGGCGGCCAGAACCCGGTGGTGCATTAAAAAGGCACACAGTGGGGAGTTCCCGTCGTGGCTCAGTGGTTACCGACTAGGAAACATGAGGTTGCGGGTTCGATCCCTGGCCTTGCTCAGTGAGTTAAGGATCTGGTGTTGCCGTGAACTGTGGTGTAGTTTGCAGATCTGGCTTGGATCCCGCGTTGCTGTGGCTGTGGTGAAGGCCAGTGGCTACAGCTCTGATTAGACCCCTAGCCTGGGGACCTCCATATGCCACAGGTGCGGCCCTAGATAAAAAAGGCAAAAAGACAAAAAAAAAAAAAAAGACACACAGTGGAGAGCAAAGACCACCGTCACTGGGTCCCCCGAAACCAAACCGCCCTAGTGTTTTACGGGAACTTTCCGGTCATAAAGAGAAAGCTCACAAGCCCAAACGGAATGATAAGAGGCGGTGCTCTCCTGTGCCTCGCAGTCTGGGGTCTGGAGACCTTGGCCGAAGCTCCAGGTCTCCGTGGTGGGGGACCAGCCGGGGCGGGAGGTGACGTGACAGGTCAGCCCTGTAGTTTCTAGGTCTTTCCCCCACCTGGTCTCTAGCAGAGCTGGTAACAGGTAACTGAGCCTGACAGACAGGAGTTTCTCCTCATCTCTCTTTGCCTTGACAGACATGTCCAAGAACGGAGATAATCAGAAGGCGGGTGGGCGAGGGACAGTGAGGGGCGGTGACGAGGCTATTTTAAAACCTAGGTAATTGGCGCCGCATGGTCAGGCACAGGCAGCTGTTTTATATAACACCCGCGTGTAAAAGAGACCGTTTTCCAAAGCGAAGAATTATCAGCCAACTCAGGGTTTCATCAAAACTTGAGCAAAGTTTCACTCGTCCTTTTTCGAGCGTTAGCTGGCGAGTCCAGGTCCTTTTTCTGAACTGAAAGTTAATGCAACCCCGGAGCGCTGGTGGGCATTTATCTGCCTGCCACTTTGCTGTTAGCTCCCACCGGGGACTGCTGGAAGGACTGCCTGAGTTCGCGTTTGCAAAGTGTTCGAACAGCGCGCAGCACACGCCAGCACCGTGTGGGTGTTACTGACCATTCCCGAGAAACCGCGTTGAGCCGCCAGCCCCCGCCGGCCCCGGTACAAAAATAGACCATGGCTCCTTCCGTCTCTCCGTCTGTGCAGTGACACCCCAGAGCTCACAGGAGGGTTTGACGTCTCCCAGTCAGACTTGTGCAACTTCCCAACCCCAGAGAAACCGCAGGAGCTAAGTAAGTCCCTCACGGAGCTGCGGCAGAGGCAGGGTTCGAACCTCAGTGAGCAGCCCCGCTCAGCCACTGGTGACGCCACGGCAGGAAGACCCCTCCACGCCTCTGTCTCTGCTTCTGTCCAGCCTGCGACGAGTGGCTCCAGTCCTCATAAACATCTGTTGAGTGAAAGAGTGAATGAGCTAGGCAAGTCACACACACACACACACACACACAGCCTCCCTGTCCTGTTCTATACAATAAAAAAAACGAACCTCAGTCATTTCTAGACACCACATCCCAGTGACTCCTGACTAATTGTTTTTTAAGAGGATCAGTAGGGAGTTCCCCCTGTGGCTCAGCGGTAATGAACCCAACTAGTATCCATGAGGATGTGGGTTTGATCCCCGGTCTCGCTCAGTGGGTCAAGGATCCGGCATTGCCTTGAGCTTCAGTGGAGGTCATAGACGAGGCTCGGATCTAAGATGGCTGTGGCTGTGGCTGTGGTGTAGGCTGGCAGCTGCAGCTCTGATTCGACTCCTAGCCTGGGAACCTCCATATGCCGAGGGTGCGGCCCTAAAAAGATAAAAAAAGAAAAACCTCAATAATCTTGATTATTGAAAAATAATAGGGGACTCTGTGCTTATGAAGCAAAAAGCAATTTAAAACAAGGGCACCGGCACCTGTTCCTTTCTCGTTTGCCTCTTCCTTCAGCTCTCAGACTTCCGGAGACAGCACAGGACGGAAAGTGATGTGTTAAAGGAAATCTTCGTGACTGTTTCAGGTCGGGGTCCCCGGGGACAGATCCGAGGCGGAGATCTGTGGGTAGCACATGTATCTGCGGCATCGTCTCAGGATCCACACCCAGGGGAGTAAAGAAAACGGGATTCGAGGGAGGAAGGAACTGGACTGCACGGTGTAGTCACAACAAAACCCCAGTCACGCCACCGAGAGCCCTGGCCTGGTCCTTCAGACCTGTCCCAGCTGGAGGCAAGTGGGCAGTGACTTCACGTCTCCCCTCGGGCAGCTGTTGCCCAGACACTGACTCTACCTGCCCTGGTGGAGGAGAAGGCCCCGCCCTGGGGGCTGGCTGTCGCGCTTGGGGACGGTTCCCAGAGAGGGACACAGCCACCGACACCACAGGGGCTGTGGCATGAGAGCTTCGGTCCTCGCGCTGCCTCCCTGTTGCAGTGTGACAAACCACCACTGGCTTAGCACCAGTTTTTTTTTCTTTTTAGAGCCGCACCTGCGGCATACGGAGGTTCCCAGGCTACGGGTCGAATCGGAGCTGCAGCCGCCGGTCTACGCCACAGCCACAGAGACACCAGACGCGAGGCGCGTCTGTGACCTCCACCCCAGCTCAAGGCCCCTTGACTTTTTTTGAGGAGGGGCCGAGCCCACAGCATTCAGAAACTCCTGGGCCAAGGGGGTGAACCTGTGCCACGGCAGCGACCTGAACCACAGCAGTGACAACACTGGGTCCTTAACCTGCCAGGCCACCAGGGAACTCTCACAGGAAGTTTTCATTTTTTGGTCCTTGATTTCTGCTCTACTATGGGCTAGAAGCAGGGCTCACAAGGCCCACGCACCCTCCAGGGGAGGGGGTTACGTAGGAAGAGCAGTATCGTGGGGTAGGAATCCCGGGGTCAGCCTGGGGTCTGTCTGCCCTAGTCCTGCAGCGCAAATCTCAGTGGGTCACGATATAGTTGCTATGATAACTCAAGCTACAAAATTTGGTAAAAACAAGAGGCTCCCAGCGCCCAGAAGTTTTAGTTTTTAGACCCATTTTGCAAGCGGCTTGCACTCTTTGAGGTGCTCAGGGCCCGCAGAGGCAGGAGCAAGATCTCCGTGGCGGCAGGGACAACGTCACCTGAATATCCTTTCATGGGCGAGGCGCCCGGTGGGATCTGCCGAGACCGAGGGCCGTGGTTTGCGCTGCAGGGGAGCCGTCGGCCTCTCCAAGCCGAATCTCGCCGAATGTCTAAGGGCGCAGCAGCAGCCAGACTGTCAGGGAAAATCACGGCTAAGTTTGCTTGCAAAAGGCAAGTGTTCCCTTTGTCAAGTGCAAAACGGCAAAGAGCATTCAGAAAAGAATCTTCCCTAAACTAAGTTCCCTGTGTCGAGAACGACGTGGGTGCGGGTTGCACTGACAAGCTTTGATGTTGCAACGGAAACTTAAACATTGATCTGCGAGTTCCCGCTGTGGCCCAGCGGCTTAAGAAACTGACATAGTATCCCTGCATAGTGGGTGGTGGTGGCGGTGGTGACCTCAGCTTACACAGGCAGCGTGCTTACTAACTGCGAAACACTTCTGAGGACTGAGATTCCCTGTCGTATCTGTGTGTTTTTCGGCTCATCATGTCACTCATATGCATCGGCTAAATGGATGTTCTTTTTATTTTTATTTATTTATTTATTTTTTGCCTTTTTGTCATTTTAGAGCCACACCCGCGGCATGTGGAGGTTCCCAGGTTAGGGGGTCTAATCAGAGCTGTAGCCACTGGCCTACGCCACAGCCACAGCAACGCAGGATCCGAGCCGCATCTGCGACCTACACCACAGCTCACGGCAACGCCGGATCCTTAACCCACTGAGCAAGGCCAGGGATCGAACCCGCAACCTCATGGTTCCTAGTCGGATTCGTTAACCACTGAGCCACAACAGGAACTCCCGGATGTTCTTTTTAGATACATTGTACCAGACACTTCAGTTACAAACTTTACATAGGATTCTGTCTAAATTCTTAGTGGAACGTAAAATCGGATACTCTGACGTCAAAGCCAAAGAAGACTTTTGTTTAATGATCTAATTATTTTAGACATAACAAGGTTTGAGAAGTCTGATTATGTGAATTCCCCTCACTATGTGCTGTTTCCTCGGATCACCCCGGATCTGTGCACTTTTCTATTTTAGCTAATAAAACATTACGGTTGTTTTGTAATGTTAAACAATACTTAAAATTAATAATTTAATTAATAATTAAATATTAATTAAAATATTAATTGAACTAAAATAATAACTAAATAAACCCCCCAAATTCAATTAAGTAGTTTATTTATGTAGGCACTTATTTATTATTTAGTTTTCTTCCGATTCTCACGGAAAACACTGGGTCCATGATACACGATACAAGAAATAAGCAATTGAAAGGAATAACTGGAGAACGCCAAGAGAGAATAGAATATAATTTGATTTACAATGTTAAGCCGACAGAGGAAAACAGAAGCTACAACCTACTCTGAAGAGTCTTAATAACAAGCACGCTGTTTGATTAGTAAAAGGCAAACAAAGTAATAAAAGCTTTAAAAAAAAAGGTAAATTTAAAAAATGCTAAAAATCAGCCCGGCTTAAGGATCTTTTGGAACCAACTGAAACAGCCGTGGAAGGTGAAAACTCCACTCTCCTCAGAGAGGAAAGAAAGGCAATGAAAAGCGAGATATTCTACCCACGTGGAGGCGAGTAGAATAAGCTTATTATAAACAGGAGCTCGCTGTGCCTCTCGTGGTGATCATATTCTAGGATCAGATCAAAGCATCGGTCCCAAAATGGGAGTTCTTAAGAAAACAAACCAGACCTTGAAGGAAATCTTGGTGGAAACGCTCTTTTACAGTGTGGAATCTAACGAGGACTGGGTTGCAGGGAGGTGGATTAAGCCAGGGGTTACACCAGCAGCATGCTTCCATGTTTTGATGTGGAGCTTCAGAGCAATTAAAATCAAGAAGCTGGTCGGCACACGATAGAGGCGGTCGTTACCCGAAGAGAAGGGGTATTAGCGGCTGAGAAGCACAATGCTGGGAAGATGAAAAGCCTCTGCTGGGAGTTCCCGCCTCGGCTCAGAGGTAACAAATCTGACTAGTACCCATGAAGACAAGGGTTCGATCCCTGGCCTCGCTCAGTGGCCTCGCAGTGTTGCCCTCGGATCCCATGTTGCTGTGTCTGTGGTGTAGACAGGCAGCTGCAGCTCTAATTCAACCCCTAGCCAAAAAAAAAAAAAAAAAAAAAAGGACTGCTATCACACCTAAGAGTCATGTGACCTTAGCATCTCTGAGATTCATTTTCCTGCAAAAATGACAATTAAAATGAAGCGTATATGGAAAAGATTTATTTTCCAGTGTCTCGTGTAGCGAAATGTAAACTGTAGTTTATCTGGTCACGTACTGTATTGTGATAATGACTGTTATTTACTGAACACTTACTTTGTGCCAAGGATGCATATTATCTTATTATTCTATCAATTCCTTTCAATTCTGTAAGGAAAACAGCTATTTTTCTCATGTTTGCAGATGAGGAAACCGAGGCACAGAAGCAGAGTTAATGAGCCAAGAACCCCAGTTAAAAGGGGGCTGAACAGAGTTCCTGTTGTGGCTCGGGGGTTACGTGTGGGTTTGATCCCTGACCTTGCTCAGTGGGTTAAGGGCATGGCGTTGCCACAAGTTGTGGCATAGGTTGCAGACGTGGCTCACAGCCGGTGTTGCAGCTGCGGTGTAGGCCGGCAGCTGCAGCTCCGATCTGATCTCTAGCCCGGGAATTTCCATAAGCCGCGAGTGTGGCTGTAGAAAGAAAAATGAAAAAGCAAAGGTGGGGGGGACGCTGAGCAGGCTGCGACGTTTACCCGTGAGAAGAGTGACACGTGTGAGCACCGCTTATTGGACACGAAGCAGCGCAGGACGCTGGTCCTGGGAGAAGAGAGACGAGGAGAACTCTGCCACGGTCCCAGCCTTCTCTGCCCATCAGTAATTTCTATTCCACCATCCAGAGGGGAGCAGTCCAAGCAGAGAGCAGTGCTCGTGCCGAGCTGAGGAGACGGACAGAGGCCTAGAGATTCTGGGGCACCTGGGCTTTACAGAGCAGAGCCCCGGAGAGAGGGAGCCACACGGAGAAAGAACCCCCAGCTCTTCCCAACAGCCCCTCGAGTCTCTGACCGTAGACTAAGCTGGGCGCACCTAGGCTGAAACTCCAGGGAGCCGGACAAAGAGCAAGGGTCACAGGGCTGTAAGGTGAACAATCCTTGGGGCTGGGAGGCGTTTGAGTTCCAAACAGCCAATGTGGAGAGAACTGTGGATCCCTGGGCTATTAGATAGAGACTTCAGAAAGGTCGCACTTCAGGAATAGGGTTCAGTTATTCCTGGCGTCAAGGCTACTTTATAAGTGCCCTTAAAATCTGGAAAAACACACCTTGAACTGATCAAACTGATCTGTAAGTAAGTTACCTGCTTTCAGCACTCTTTATAAGAAAACAACATATGGGGAACCAAAATGGCCAATAGAAACCATGTTATTCTAGGTTCTCCGAGAAGCTGATGTCAGGTTGAGATTAAACGTGCAAGGATTTTTTTTAGGGGAAACATCCGAGTGCAAAAAACTGGGGAAAGAGCCAGAAAGGGCTGGGAGAGCTGTCAGACCACAGAAGTCTGACCCCGAGTGAAGGACAGAGAGAAAGGCTGAAAAGAGAACAAAGCGTCTGAGACCTCAGAGATGCCATCCAGTGGTCTAACACACGAGTAACTGGAGCCCAGAGGAGAGGGGTGGGGGTAGAACAAATATTGAAGGAATAACAGCTGCTGCCTTTGTAAATCTGATGCAGCAATAAACCCAGAGATCCAAGAAGCACAATAAAAAACCCCAATCAGGAAAACATAAAGAAAACTACCCGAAGCACATCAGAATCAAACTTTGGAAAAACAGTGAAAAAGCGACAGTTTTAAAGGCACCCAAAGAAAAAAAGACTTATTTTCTTTTTCTTTTTTCAGCCACGCTTGCAGCATATGGAAGTTCCTGGACTTGGACCAGGGATCAAATCTGAGCCAGAGCTGCGACCTACACCACAGCTGCAGCGCTGCTGGATCCTTTACCCACTGAGCTGGGCTGGGGATCGAACTGGCGACTCCACAGAGACGAGCCAGATCATTAACCCACTGTGCCACAGCGGGAACTCCAAAAGACATATTTTATAGAGAGAGCGTAATAAAGATAAGACTTTAGACATACTTTGGCAGAGACCATGCAAATCAGAAGGCAACAGACTGGCATCTTTCAAGTTCGGAAAGAAAAATCTGTCAAACTAGAACTCTACATCTAGGGAATATGTTTTTTCAAAATAAAGACAGAGCAAACAAATAGAAAACCCAACAGACTGTCAGTAGCAGACCTGAAGGCAAAGCTGAAGGAAGTTTCAATGTTTTACACAAAAAGAGGAAGTTTTTCAGGGTGAAGAGAAACGATGCTAGGTAGAAACCAGCATCCACACAAAGGAAAGGACAGTCCCCCACCAAAATGGAAAAAACAAGGAAACAAGACTTTTTCCCCATTTTTAGGTTTCATTAAACCATCACTGTTCAGATAAGTGGTGTGACCTCTGTCTCCTGCCTGAACTCTGGCTGGTCCAACGGCCTTACTTTCCCTCCCAGTCTGTCCATTAGCCCAGAACCACGCTGTGCCTCTCTCCTCCCCGGGCTTCCCATTCTGCTTAAAAGCTGCAAAACAAAGGAAACTGCCTTTCGGAGTTCCTGCTGTGGTGCAGTGGGTTAAGAATCCAACTGCAGTGACTTGGGTCACTGCAGAGGCACGGGTTCAATCACCAGCCTGGTGCAGTGGGTTAAAGGATCCAGCATAGCCACAGCTGCGCTGTAGGCTGCAGCTGCAGCTCAGATTAAATCCCTGGCCCAGGAACCTTCATATGCCATGGATGCTGCCAGAAAGAATGAGAGAAGGAGGGAAGAAAGGAAGAGATGGAGATGAGAGAGAAAGGGGGGGGAAGGAAGGAAGGAAGGAAGGAAGAAAGAGAGAGGGAGGGAGGGATGGACGGCCTCTTGCCAGACGCCCACCCTAACCCACACACTGCTTTTCCTCAGCATTTTCCTTAAAGTCTAATGGCCTTACCATCTCTGACCCGACCCCACAACTTCTCCACCTTCAGCTCCCGCCCCTGCCTCCTCCCCATCCTCTAAGTCGCAGCAGCCTTTGGCGGGTCCAAGCGCACCGTTTGTCTCCACGCCTCACGCTCGCTGGTCCGGCACTGATGGCTCTTCTGCCAGCAGATGCCTGCTGGTAACACGTGGCACGTGGGTAAAGAATTCCCAGCTTCCCCTGAAAGACCCACAGCCGTTTACTTGGAAACTTACACACTGAAGAAAGCCGTACGCTCAAACATACCGGACAGAGGTCCAAAGTGACATTGTGGAGCCCCAAAGCCATGCTGTGGCCTCTCCCCTTAACCGGGAACATAACACACGGAGGCCTGGCCCAGGCCCCGCTTACAGCAGCCACCCCACACCCCGCCCCCGGCCGAGCTCACTCTCCGGGCCCCTGACGTGTGACGGGGACGGCCGTCCTTGGAGGTTGTCACAGCATCCACACCGGGTCCTCAGCCTGGGTGCTGAGCTGTCATGGGGGAAGAAGCCAAGCGGTGCTTCCGACATCACTGCCCCTCCCCGGCCAAGCGTGTAAGCAGCGGGAGGGCAAATTATTTCGGTAAAGGCCTGGGCAGTAGCTATTTTAGTGGGGGCCAAGAAGCAATTTCCTTGACTCCTCAAGCAACCAGCCCTCCCCAAAAGGCTAATAGTCTTTTGGATTTTTTTTTTTTTTTGAGGGCCATGGGTATGGAATATGGAGGTTCCCAGGTTAGGGGGTCAAATCGGAGCTGCAGCTGCCGGCCCGCACCACAGCCATAGCCACAGCCACAGCAACGCGGGTTCCGAGTCACGTCTGCGACCTACACCACAACTCACAGCAATGCCAGATCCTTAAGCCACTGAGCAGGGCCAGGGATCGAACTTGTATCTTTATGGATTCTAGTCAGGTTCTTAAGCACTGAGCCCACAATGGGAACTCCTCTTTTTGCATTTTATGCTTAAAAATGTAAAAACCGCTCTTAGCTTGCAGGCTATACAAAAGCGGACAGCAGGCTGGAGGCGTGGTGGTGTGGTCTCTGTCAAGTTCACCATTTTTAGGGCAGCCAAGCGGGCCGTGAGATCCCCCAGACGGTGCAGCGAAATGCAACTTTCCCTTTTGGTCAGACAGTCCCTAGGATGCGGGGTTGTTGAATCCTGTGTGCCTGAATCCTGACACACCTGAAGTGTATTTACATTTTTTCAAAACTAAGAAATTAGTCCTAATCAGAACAAACTGAGATCACAAGTATTTGGGGGAGTTTGGGGTTGGGAGACACACAAACTATTACCTTTAGAATGGATAAGCAATGAGGTCCCCCTGCGCAGCACAAGGTCCCCAGCCTCTTGAGACAGAACACAATGGAAAATGATATGAGAAAGGGAAGGTATGTATGTGTACGGCCGGGTCACTATGCTGGAGGCAGAAATTGACACAACACTTGTAAATCAACTGTTCCTTAATAAAAATAAAATTAAAAAAAGAATTGAGAAAATAAAATGCTTACACATCAAAAATAAAATATTTAGCCAGGGAATCTAGCTCCTTCATTTTGATGACACACAAAGTTCTGTGTGCATGTGTGTTTTTCTGTGGGGAGGCCCACAGCTATCTTCGCATGTTCAAAGGTTCTGCAGGCGTGGGGGTGCCGTGTGCCCCTCAGCCTGGGCCCCCGTCCCCGCGGGTCGGAGGGTGAGTAGTGCCTGGCTTCCCCATTGAGGTCTCACCAGCGACGAAGGGCCCGCGGGCTGCCGCCAGCTCCGGAGGGCTCCGGGCATCCGAGAGATGCAGGAGAAAACTGCCTAATCAATAGCGTGAACGGTTCAATAACTCATTTTGCTGCCGAGGCAGTAAAATAAATAAATAAGAACCTGGCTGGAAGTTGAAACTGTCCATGTTCAGTGCTTCTCGGAGGCCAAGTTGATGGGCCTTAATAGACTCGGTCGGCACAGGACACAGGCCGACTGTCCCAGCAGTGTGCCCTCTGTTTCCTAGGTAACCGAACTTGAAATAAGGTGATGGATGGAGCTGGGTACCAAATCAATTTGCTGGCGGTACCAATGCGGGGAAGGCAACCTTCACATAAAACCGCCGACTGCACTCTCCAATTTACTATCACCTCAGCTCGTGTGTATCAGCCACACATCCACCTCCCACCCAGCTGACCCAGCCCCTTCTCCCAACCCCAGACCACACCCCACCTCAAAAAAAAAGAAAACCCAAGTTCCAGTTGCGCTGTCATCACCAGTAGGTTGCTTCTATCCGTGCTGTCCGTTAGCAGAGGATCAGGTTAAAAGAGCTAAAGGCAGACACACTTGGCCAAAGCCCTTTGATGAGTTTCAGCAATGGGGTCCTGCCCAAAGCAATGACCTAGGAATTGCACCCCTGCACTGTTTCCAGGCCTCACTTCCGAGGGAAGAAAATCCCAAGTGTGCCAGCAGGTGAAGCAGCAATGCTCAGACTTTGCCCAGCTTCAGTCTCGATGAGTTTCACCAGTTACCACTTTGGCAAGATCAAGGGTGGCGGCAACATCAGAGAGACGTTGAACAGCTCCTCTGCTAACCCTAGCCCACTGGAGAGCAGTCGCCTAACGGTTGTGGGCCTGCTCTTCAGCCTGGGACTTAGGGACAGTAGCTAACGACACGTCTGATGAACAGATGAAAGGACTTTGATGGAGATCGTGGTGGGAAATCCCTCAGCCTATGCAGAGCCCGTGGGCTTTTTATTCTCCTGTCGCAGCCTCCTTCCCGTCCGGGTTCCTCACTTCCCGAACGCTCCTGAGCCCAGGTGACCCCAAGGGGAAAATGTTCTCCCCAAGTCTGACTCATAAGGACCTTCGAGAAATGCCAGCTGATTAAGCGGCATCGATCACAATGCAAAATGATCCGATGTCATTTTCAAAGCAGTTTGGGGTTTTCCCCATTTCTGTTGTCCATTAAATAAGTCAAGAAGCTTTCCTTGGAGTTTCCATTGCAGAGAAACAAACGAGATCGGGCGAGTTCAGGGTGGTATGGCCGTAGACTCCATTGCAGAGAAACAAATCCGACCAGTATCCATGAGGACTCGGGTTTGATCCCTGGCCTCGCTCAGTGGGTTGGGGATCCAGCCTTGCCACGAGCTGTGGTGTAGTTTGCAGATGTGGCTCAGATCTTGCACTGCCGTGGCTGTGGCCTAGGCCAGCAACTGTAGCTCTGATTTGACCCCTAGCCTGGGAACCTCCATGTGCTGAGGGTGCGGCCCTAAAAAGCAAAAAAGGAAGCAGCTTTCCTTGAGTGTACCTGTCAGGGATGCAGGTGTCAGCTAACTTTCTAAAGGGCCAAAGAGCAAACATTTTCTGTTTTCCAAGCCATATGCAGCCTCGGTCAGAACTATCCACTGCTGTCACTGCAGCATGAAAGCAGAGTCATTAATGGCAGGATCTGAATGGGTGAGGCTGTGTTCCAATAAAACTTTATTTATAAACACTAGTGGAGGACAAGATTCGGCCGACCCCCGAACTAGGCTAGGTTCTCATAACGAGCACCACCAGATCTCAGAGGCCGAGCACACTGAACGGCTCTCTCCCTGCATGCCACATGTCCAGCACGGGCAGGTGGCAGAGGGGGCTGTGCTCCAGAGTCACTCCACCCCTTCTTACGACACTGCCATCTCCCTGGGGGCCGCAGTTCTCCCCGGGGCAGGGGAGGGGGGGCCCAGCCCCGGAGGAACACACGTCCGTTCCACGTCCACACGTTGGTCTGGGGCTGGTCACCTGGCCATGCCTGAATTCAAAGGGGTGGGGAATTTCGATCCGAAATTAGACGAGAACCGGCTGTTGGTGAAACAGCAGCAGCGACCGCTCAGAGCAACGTGCAAAGCCCTGTTCAGGAGAAGAAAGCGACTACGGGGGCCCTCTGCCTGACGGTGGGGGGAACAGACACACCTGCACAAAGTCAGGATATGAGGCAGCAGTGTTGGGGCGCGGGGCGGAGTCTGCTGTCTCTTTAGCAGAAACCTCTGTACTCACATCTAAGCGAGATGAACACAGGTTCCTTGTGATAGAACACAATAGAAGATCGTATGAGAAATAGAATGTCCATATGTGTTCGACTGGGTCGCTTTGCTGTACAGCAGAAATTGACAGAACGTAGTAAGTCAACTACAATACAAAAAACTAAGAAAGAAAAATTAAAAAAAAAGCAACAACCGCACACGGCGAGGCTGTCAGGGGCGTGTTCTAATCACTGACACACTCGGCAGGTGGGGCAGGTTCAGGTGGCCTGGGGTCTGGGGGCGCCACCTCTGCCCCGTCGGTGCCTCCAGCCTGTTTCTGGCTTGAGGAACGGGGGCCCACAGGGCACAACGAGAGAGAAGAAAGCAAACAACTTCCAGGCAAAATAATAATAATATAATGTTTAAAATAATAAAATAATTACCTGGGAAAGCGGAAGGTTACAAAGGACAGACATTCAGCCCAAGCAAAGCGGATACCATGTCAGCCACAGATACCAGCGGGCTTGCTTTTTGATCATCCACGCGTGACTTTTAGGGGAAATCGCAGTCAAGTTCATTTCCTAAATAGGAGGAAAGCCGGAATTTGAAAAGCCTGCTGTCCGTGAAAGGGAAAGGAAAGAGACAAACACACAGGGTACCCTGAGCCCTTGTTCGTCCCTGGCTTCAAGCCTGGGGGGTGGCGGGGGTGGGGGGTCTGGGTCCCGGCCACCCCCCAGCAGACAGCTCCCGTCCCGTAAGTGGCTCGGGCTTCAAGGCGAGCCGTTACCTACCTAATGAACCCATCCGTCTTGTCAGTTCCCAGGAATACTTCCCTTCTCCCCAGAGGCTTCCAAGAATTAATTAATACTAAATGCTTGTCAGGCCCTTTGCCAATGTTAAGGATTTGTTTAATCTGAAAGGCCAGAGTAAGCACAAACAGAAAAGTTTGGCTTTATTTTGTGAACACTCCATCTGAGGATGAGCAAAAATGACCTTGCCACGAGAAAAGCAGAGAGGGGCTCTCCTATAAAAAAGTCACCCCCACACCACACAGAATGCAGGCGACGCACTTGTCTACATGTAGTCAGATGCTTGATAAGTATACGATCTTTATTATGATATTGTATTAACTGATAGGTGTACAGCTAAATAAGGGCCCTATTCATTCCTCCAGGAAACAGCTTTGATTCCTGCAATGAGTCACAACAGCTTGTGGCTTTTTCGTGGATGACAGCGGACCATCTAAAATACAGAACAGTAGGGCGTTCCTGTTGTGGCTCAGTGGGTCACAAACCCAACTAGAATCCATGAGGACACGGGTTTGATCCCTGGCCTCACTCAGTAGGTTGAGGAACCCACGTTGCTGTGGCTGTGGTGTAGGCCGGCAGCTGTAGCTCCGATTCAGCCCCTAGCCTGGAAACTTCCATATGCTGAGGGTGCGGCCCTAAAAAGCAAAATAATTTTTTTGAATTTTGAAAAATAAAATAAAATATAGAACCGTGGAAGGTGGTCTGTGGTCTAGAGGAGGTGCAGAGGCAGAGGGGGCCTCACCTGGGATCAGTCAAGGGGTCGGGGCTGAGCGTCAGGTTCTCAGGGTCGCCCCTGCTTCCGACACCCGCCCCGCCCCCCACAAGCTCGGGAGGTTTCCAAACGCCCCAGCTTCCACAGGTCACTAGAAGGACTCGGAGCTCCCTGGCAACGGCTCCACTCACAACTACAGTTCATTGCAGATGGAGATTAGAACCAGACAGAGGAAGAAACACACGGCGGAGCCGGGGGACCTGACACGGGTCTCCCTTGTCTTCAGGACTCGCCACCTTCCCAGTGTCCTTGGGCAGCTCAGCCTGAGGGAATCTTCCTGGGTCTTCATTAGGCAGGCACAACGGGTGCACTGATGGCCCAGGCGGTTGAACTTGGTTCTTGCTCCTTCTTGGTGGACTTTGGGCTGGTGTCTCACAGGCTGAGGGTCATAAAACACCCCCACACACACCTGCCACCACCCGCCACCACCCTCCCGTAGCATAAATCATCACGTGTGGTCCAAGGACCTCGCCGTGAATAGCAGCGACTCTCCCATCACTCTGAGGTGGCCTCCCAGCGGCCAGAGCCAGATGTCTTTGCGCGAGGCCACATCCCTCACGCCTCAGGTCCCCAGCGGAGAAGAGGAGACCCCTGCCTGGGGAAGCTTCCTGGGGGCAGAGGGTCTGAGCAGCAGAGTCCAAGAGCTCGGAGGGGGAACTCCTTAGGTCCCCAAAAGGCAAGCCAGACGATTGTCCTCTAAGGCTCTTCATGCCTAAGTCCCAGATAGTCTCCTGGAAGATGATTCCAGAATTCCAGACCCACACTCTCTGCTCCCTCCTTCGGTCCACTTCTGAGCCTCACGTAGCCAAGTTCTTCTATAAGACTCGCGTTCTTGGAGTTCGCGTCGTGGCTCAGTGGTTAATGAATCTGACTAGGAATCATCAGGTTGCGGGTTCGATCCCTGGCCTTGCTCAGTGGGTTAAGGATCCGGCGTTGCCATGAGCTGTGGTGTAGGTTGCAGACACGGCTCGGATCCCGCGTTGCTGTGGCTGTGGCGAAGGCTGGCGGCTACAGCTCCTGTTAGACCCCTAGCCTGGGAACCTCCATATGCCGCAGGTGCGGCCCTAGAAAAAGCAAAAAGACAAAAAAAAAAAAAAACAAAAAAAAGACTCGCGTTCTTTGCGGAGTGCAGTCACGCTTTGAATTTAACTTTATTGAGCTCAAGCTGATTTACAACGTTGTATTAGTGTTGGGTGTGCAGCAGAGTGAGTCAGTCAGACACGGACACGCGGCCATTATTTTTCCCCGTATAGGTCATCACACACTGTTGAGTGGCCGTTCCTGGGCTGCACAGCACAGCCCCGTCAATCGCCTGTTTCATACAGGAGTGTGTCTACCTCACTGCCACCGTCCGAATTCTTCCCTCTCCCCAGGGGTTTCACCGTAAGACTGGTTTTGAAATCTATGAGTTTGTTTCCCTTTATTTAAATAAGTTCCTTTGCATCATTTTTATTAGATTCCACGTATAAGTGATACTATATGATATTCGTCTTTTTCTGTCTGACTTCACTCAGTATGATAAGCCCTAGTTCCATCCTTGTTGCTGCAAATGGCATTATTTCCTTCTTTTTTATGACTGAATAGCCTTCCGTTGACTGTATCTACCAAAGTGCGCGCATTTTAAAAAAATGGCTGCACAACCGAAAGTCTTATTGCTGGTGAAAATGCAAGATGGTACAGCCACAGCGGACGACCAGTCAGTGGTTTCTCACAAAACTAAACATACTCTTACCGTACAATCCAGCAGCTGCACGCCTTGGTATTTACCCAAAGAAGATGAAAATTTATGTCAGCACACAAACCTCCACGTGGAAGTTTAGAGCCGCTTCATTCATAACTGCTAGAACTAGGAGGCGACCAAGATGTCCTCTAGTTGGGGAATGAATAAATAAACCGCGGCCCATCGAGAAAGTGGAACATTCATTATTGAGCAATGAAAAGAAATAAACTCTCAAGCCATGAGAAGACACGGAGACAACGTCCATGCCTGTTACTAAGCGAAAGAAGCCAGTCCAAAAAGGCTAGGCACGATGTGATTTCACCCATGCAACATTCCGGGCAAGGTGAGATGATGGAGATGATAAAAAGACGGGTGGATCAGGAAAAGGGGGAGGGGGAGGGAGGGCTGACGGGGGCAGAGCGCAGAGGACGCAGGACAGTCGATACCTGCCATTGCACGTTTGTCCAAACCCACAGAATGTGCAACACCGAGAGGGAGCCCAAGGTCAACTAGGGCCTCTGGGTGACGGTGACCTAGAGTAGGTGCATTTTTTGTAACAGGTGCACAGATGCCGGGGGGAGGATGTTGACAGTGGGAGAGGCCACGGGGCAAAGGGGATGTGGGAAGCCTCGGTACCTTCCCTTCGGTTCTGCTGTGAACCTAGAAGTGGTCTGAAAACGAAAGCCTGTTCCAAAAAAAAAAAAAAAAAAGCTGCACATCTTCGACACTCCTTTCGTGAGGCAGGGGTTTCCATTCCCTCCTGTGGAGCCCGGGCGGGCTTGGGCTCGACCTTGACCTCCAGGGCTGGATCAGGAGAAGTGACGCCACTCCCGCTGTGCTGGCGGGGCCGGGAGGCTGTCATCAGTGGATTCAAAACGACTCCACTTGCAGGAGGGAGAGGACGTGTGTGTGCACAAATCTCAAGGCTTGAAGGACGTCAGCTCAACTGTGAGCAGGGGTGACCCCTCAAGAGGGATTTTCAATCCTTTTTTTTTCTTTTGCCTATTTTCAGTTTCTACTTTTTGCAATATTAATATGCATAGCTGTTTAGAAAAAATAAAACAAGTCTTTTTTGCTTTTTTTTTTGGGGTGGGGGAACTGCACCTGCGGCATATAGATACTCCCAGGCTAGGGGTCAAGTTGGAGCTGAAGCGGCCAGCCTTATGCGACAGCCACAGCAACGCCAGAACAGAGCCGTGTCTGTGACCTACACCTTGGCTTGCAGCAATGCCGGACCTTCAACCCACTGAGCAAGGCCAGGGATCGAACCAGCATCCCCGTGGATACTGCTCGGGTCCCTTACCACTGAGCCACCATGGGCAGTCCCAAAACAAGTCATTTAAATTGGGTGTTCCTCCCCACCCGCCTCCAGGTCACTCCGTGGCTTTCTCTGTTTTCCCGATGGCAATTCCAGCTGCTAAAGGCATTACCACTCCAAAGCGAGGACAGTAACGATGCAGAAAAGCTTTGCTTTATTTCCCAGAAGCAATCTCAGACAGCAGGGGGTCTATGCTCACCCAGTGTCTCTGTCTATGGAAATGCTCCCATCTCCCCCCAAATAATCCCTTATCAGAGCTAGGATTATTTAACTAATCCTTTCCTTCTTTTAAATGAACACTTAAAAAGGAAAGCTTCAGATTATGCGCTTGGTGGTATCTATGCGCTTAAGACACGAGTTTCTTCAGCACGATATTTTTAACATTGCCAGTCTCCCAGTTAATGACTAAATAAATGACTCCCACTTTTGATTTTGGTAAATATTTCTCTCTCCGTTATCATTTTTCCTCTTATGGGAGCCATAGACTGCGCCGTAAACTCAGCACGGGGAATTGTCTTAAGTTTATTCGATGCAATATTTAGTAGACACTTTCTATCACATCCATTAGGGGAGGTAATGGATTGCTTTCCTTTTCGAGAAAGTCCATGCTTCTCTGACAGTCACAAAGTGAGCATTCTACTCTCCCTGGACCCGGTTCGACTCCAGTTCTCAAATTGTGCAGATTTACAAACAGGCACGAGGACCATTCTCTCCCATCCTGTGAACGTCCAGCCTTCGTCACCGCCTTCCCCGGAGAAGGAAAAGATCCAGATCCGCTGTGCAGGACGGGAAGACTGTCCCCTTTCGGGAGCCTGAACAGCCGTCTGTAAACAGAGTCAGCGACCAGTGACCCGGCAGGGGTCACACAGGCATGCGGGGCTGAGAGGTCAAACGCGTGTCCCTCCACAGTGAAGAAGCATCACCTGCCAGCACAGCACGCGTGACCCGTGGAGGGCCAGGCTGGGTCCTCGAGGACGCGCTCTGCCACGGCCGTGACGCATCGTCAAGGTCAAGACTCCGTGGTGGGAAGTTTGTCGTGGTCCCGTCCCCTCGACCCTCCCGCGGGCACCTCTCTCACCCCCTTCCCTCCTTTGGATTTTCTCCGAAGCACCTGCCAGCATCCGACCTGCCAGGTGTTTGCTTATGGTGTCTTGCTCAGTGACTGTCTCCCTCCGCTGCAGCACGAGCTCCGGGGCAGGGAATCCACGCTGGTTTGGACAGCGACGTCCCCCGGTCCCCGCACAAGGACTGGCTCTCTAGAAACACCTAATGAAGAATGAACGAGGTGTCCCCCAGTGGCTGGGAGAGTGCCTCGCACACAGCGGGTACTTGATAAACAGTTTCTGAAAGCCCGAGGGGTTTGCAGGTTTACACACGCTGTGTCGTTTAATTTTACACTATTATCCCCCCTAACAGACGGGGGAGCTGAGGCACGACGGGTTTGGCGGCTTCCTCAGAGTCCACTGTGCGGCGAACACGGGGAGAGAATGCAGACGTAGCCGTGTCTAGTGCCAGACCTCTCGCAGTGATGAGAACAGGACTGCTTGCTGTGGAGTCTGGAAACAGACCATCGAGAGTGCATAGATTTATTGACGTAAACACGCACATTTAATCACAGCTTGTAAACAGAACGGCTCGGAGACAAAAATCTAAGATCTGGCCTCGGCTCTCTTTTGGAATTGTCCATTTATCGTTGGATCGCTCCTCCGATTGCTTCTGCATCATCAAAAGGTATTCGATAAACATTTATTGAGCATCTATTTTGTATCGAGCACTGTTCTATGTATAGGATACACCCGCGACCACAGAACCATCCTGTCCTCATGAAATTTACGGTCTTGCAGGGCAGAGAGATAATAAGCTCTGAATATAAGGAAAATGGATGTTAGAAAGCGGTAGCTGTGGGGGCCGAAAGCTGAGCAGGGTGAGGGGACCGGAGGCTCAGGAAGAGCGAATCGGCAAGTGCAGCGGGTGTGTGGACCAAGCCTGGCAGTGCCAGAGGGGGCCAGGCAGGGCGAAGGGCCAGGACCAAGGCCGGAAGTGTGCCTGGTTCAGTCGAGGATGGAGGAGGCCCGTGTGCCTGCATCAGGGTGTCCAGGGGACAGTAGCGTGCGATGGGGTCAGGACGAGATGCTGTGGGGAAGGGCTCTGCCTTTATCCAGGGCCAGGTAGGAGGCCCCGGAGGATGCTGGAAGAGCGGGGGCAGCGTAAACTTGAGTGAGTCTCGGACGGAGCCTCCGTGGCTGTGTTGAAAGTAGACACCAGCGGCAGAGGCTGGCATTAACCCAGGCAGGAGAGCCTGCTGGCTGGAAACACGCGGGGAGCAGCTGAGGTGGACAAGCCATCCAAACTCTATTTTCCAACGTAGCAGTTAGTTCTGCCTTCAGTCCTGCAGCCACCGCTCCTGCTTCTCTGTCTCTCTCTCGGCTTTTATTGAAAAATGTATAATTTCTCAATGCGAGGCTCAATAAATAGTCATAGAATGACACACTTAGTGCCCAAATGAGAACCTCAGAAACCTCACTTTGTCCCCTCCTAGCCAGCATCGCCTTTGCCTCCAGAAGTAACAGCCTTGAACACCATAGATTAGTTTTTTAAGTTTATATGATTCTAGAGAAACTATCTGACTTTTTTGTGTCTAGCTTTTGTTTTTCAGTGACATTTTCCTGTATAGCAATGGTTAGCTCACCTCATCTGATTTCCAGCCAATCTGCCCACTCTTTACTCTATTTTCATTATTACTAATCACAGTTATTAAAATAAGTGGGTTAAAAAAAAAGCAAAATAAAAGAAATGAATAACTCAGAAGAGTAACCTGCGTGTGCGGGGGCAGGCATTTTATAACCACAAACCACCAAGTCCAGTTCAGTCCACACGCCAGCATTAAATGTAGGTCTTTAGAGCTGACAATGAGCAGAGTATAAAAAAATTTTAGAAAGACATCTATCTTTCCTGTGTGCTTTGAGAATAAATGCTTACATTATCTGGGAACGCACACACACACACACACACACACACACACACACACACACACACAGGACTATAAGAAAAAAATCAGCATAGTCACAAGGGGAACCTGGCTCGTTGGACCACAAAAACAACCAAGGCATTGCCAGTGGGAGAGCCTAGTTACCAGCCAAAAACTAGAGGCGAAAAAGCCTCTGCAGCGAATAAATAGCCCGAGGACCCGAAGTGAAGGGTTTGCGTGTATTCATCACTTCTGCTGCTGACCGCACTTTCAAGACCCACTTCTGTGCCTTGATGGCAACTTCAAGCTTCTGTGCAACCCAATCTGGAAACCTGAGCCAACTCTCCCCTTTCTTCTAGAAGCGTCTCCACTCAGCCATCGCGAAAGAAGGGCCCTCCTCTTGGCTAAAACATCCCAAAGGGGGACCGCTGCCAGTTCCTGGTTGCCGCGTGCGGGTGCCGCACCAGGCTGACCCAGACGGGTGCTGCCTTAACGCTCTCCCACTGCTGTCGGATCCTCATTCTTCTTGTCCTGATCCCAGTGGAGACAGTAAGAAGTCGCCGTCACTTTACGAAATCCTTTTACACCCCTCCTGACAGTTAACAGTTTTTATATTGGGTCGGGCTGTGATGGACGGGAATCAAAGGAGGCTGAGAATATACACGTAAAGGTGTTCTTAGTTGCAGGGCGTAGTCCATTAAATCCGTGTTTGCCTCCCCAAGTAGATCTACAGAACCAAGCTCCAATTTTTCTTATTATTAAAGGTTAAATTGTGTCTGTCCCCCACAATAAATATATGTTGGGTCTGAGCCTCGGACTAGTGCCTCGGAATGGGACTTTACTTGGAAATAGGGCTGTAGGTAATTAGTTAAGACGGGGTCATGGTGGAATAGAGGGGGCCCTACTCCAGTCAGACTGGTGTCTTTATGTCCCATGAGAAGACAGACAGACACAAACACACTGGGAGGTGTGTGGGGGTGCAGGGAGAGACAGTCACTGGGCAGCTGCCAGCCCAGGAATGCCAAAGGATGCCAGCAAGCCACTAGCAGCTGGAGGAGGCACGGAAGGGGTCCTTCCAGGTTTCAGAGGGAGCACAACCTGCCGACACCTTGAATCTGGACTTCTAGCTTCCAAACTGAGAGACAGCGCATTTCTGCGGTTTTCAGCCACCCGGCTTGTGGTACCTTGTTAGGGCGGCCCTAGTGAATGAATGAATGCACTTAAATGGTTTCTCTTTGATCAAGTATCCAACCCGTACTGATCAGGATTGAAAGTGTGTCTCCACAGCTGACCCATTTCCTCCTTTTTAAGAGACTTTGGACGCTTCCGAATTAGGAGGCGGTTTTCAGGACCAGTAATGCCGGTTTCCGTTTTGGATGCATTCAAAGGTAATTCAGAGATCGGCAACACTCCTCTGTCAAAGCTCTATCCTAAACCCTTCTGGGATTCAAAGAGGTAGAAACTCAAACGACTTACTACCTCCACAGTCCTTAACAAATGCACAAATCTCTCGAAGAATAGCAAAGGGTTACCCTAAAATTAAAGCAATCAGCAAAGCTGGGTGACAGAATGCCTTTATGTGGGCCTCTACAGGCCTGGCTCTGCCAGATTTAATTAAGGAGTTTTATTTGCATCAATAAATTATTATCCAAGGTAAAATAAAAGTTATTCGATTTGTTCACACTCAGTTTCGTTTAGGTGTACAATTAGCACTTTAAGTCTATTGCAAAATAATTCAGCCAAGAAATCAATTTTAGCACCTACAAAAAGCTCAGCCAGGCTATAATTACAGTCTTCCAAATGCTAATTGCATACAGTTTGGGATCGGAAATATACATATATATCATCTTACTGTTTACCCTCAAAAATTATACTTGCATAAAACACGGGAAAATCATCATTGTTATTTACGACCCTCAAAAGACTAGGATGTTCCTTTTACAGCCCTTTGGGGATCGGTCCATATGGTAAATCACCGTCTTTCTTTACCGTCTCCGTGCCTCTTATTCGTCTTGAGCTGTGGGAAGCTAAAAAGGGTTGAGGCGAGAAAACCCCCTAACAGGAGTCAGCGGGGACCAGAGGTCACAGGGGGAACTGGGGCCTCCGGCCCGGGTCTCTGGGGGCGGGGGAGGGTGGCGTCTGCTGCCTGGAGTGTCACAGCGCCCTCTCAAGCCGAGGCAGGAGTGCCGAACGCAGGCATTGATGAAACAGGCAGCTGGACGGGTGTTCCGGGGCGGCGGTAAGGTGACGGCACTTGACGGGGAACCGGACGGAGGACAACGTCCAGCCTGTTCTGAGGGTCTTCATGGGCTCTAGAAGATTCTGTGCCTACAGATTCCAGGCGGGTCGTCTGGAGCGGCTGAAGAAGGCAAAGGTGGCGTGCTTTCGAGCTGGGTTTTGTCGTCCTGACAAGACGCCCTTGCTGTCTGCCCAAACCAGCCTCCCCGGGGGCGGGGACGCCGGCCTTGGACAGCAGGTCACAGTGTACACGGTGCAACGCGGCCTCGCTCCCTAGAAGGCTGGTCTGCAAGCGATCGTGGCTGCGACTCAGCATTGATCGCCGCCGCCGTGCGAAGTGACCGTCACTGCCACGCGGGCTTTAGATGTCAGCATCCACGACACTGGCCGCGGGCGGCTCACTCGGGGAGTACTTTGTGGGACCCTGGCCCTGAGTTTGAGGACAGACGGTGACAAGTACGGTGTCTCCAAAGGGCGGGGGTGGGGCACTTAGGAACGAGTCCCCCGGAGGGGCCGTGGAGGGAACTGGGGGTGCTCAGCCTGGACTGGAGTGAAGCCGGCCGCGTCCCAGCGCAGGACCGGCCGAGGGCGGCAGAAGCTCCTGGTGGCTGCGATGCGGTCCAGCAGAGTGACAGAGCGAGACCTCTGGGAAAGTCCACCTCGGCGTAAGGGAAATCCTTGTAACCGTTACAGCAGGTAAACAGCGGACAGGATGATCTATGGAACTTTCCATCCTTGGCTGGAATTACATAAGCCGTGACTGGGTAACTGTCCCAAAGAGCGCCCTTCGGCTCGACCGAACGGCCTTGGGCGTTTTCTAGCTCTAAGTGCTGATGCCCATTAGGAATAAGGTCTTGGCTCCCTGGTCTCATTATTCCAGGGTGTTTTCTAGAGATCGCTGCACAGGGCAATACTCCTTTTTATTTCTATGATCTCAGGGCCTCTTAGAATAGCATTTCTTTGGCCAGCTCCTTATCTGTCCCCTGGCTCCTTGGATCTGAAGAGCAATCATGAATCATGAAATGCAGATCACGAAATGCAGGAATCATGAAATGCGGATGGGAATTCCCTATTAACTGCTGATGTATTTCTTACCTTACTCAGCAGATTTTATGCGCCCTCAGTACTTCACAGTTTGTAGGCATTCACTGAAGTTTTGATGGGTGAATGAATGAATGCACGAGTGTGAATTATGAAAACAACATTCCAGACTTCAAGGACATAAAAAGGGGGAGGGGGAAGAATCCAGACCATCTTTTGAAACTTTTAAAGCAGATGTAAGTTAGAAATTCATTAGCAACAACTGTTCATGATTTTTAAAAATACTCTTAGCAAACTAAAAATAGAAAATTTCCTTAAAATGATGTTTTACTAAAACACTTTGTATTAAAGGGTGAAATACTAAAAGCATTTCCTTTAAAATCAAATAAGACAAGGAGGCTTGTCATTGCCATTTCTAGTAAACATTTTATTGAAGGTTCTATATTGTGCAATAAAACAAGAAAAAATTAAAAGTTTAAGGACTGCAGAGTAAAAAGCAAAATTGGCAAAAATTCCAGATATGATTGTTTCCCCCTGAAAACCCAAAAGAATCTGAGTCTAGTAAGGTTTATGGGTATAAAACAATACACAAAGAAGTCAGTTGCGTATATATTTATACACCAGCATTGAGCAGTAAAAAAAAAAAAAATACAAAACCAAAAATACAAAATAAAAACTTAAAAATACAAAATAAAAACTTACAAAAGCAACAAAAATTAAAGTACCTAGGAAAAAAATATGGCAAAGATTAAAGGACTTTGTCAAACTTCTCTAAACTCCCTCAGAAACTTCTGATGGAAGTGTAAATTGCTATAACCATTTCAGAAACATAACATTACCTACTGAGCTCAAACACATGCATATTCTATGAGCTACCAATTCCATTCTTAAGGACACACCACAGATAAACACTTTTTCATTTTTCATATATATGCAGAAATCTTTTTTTTTTCTTTTCTTTTTATAGCTGCAACTGCGGCATATGGAAGTCCCAGGCTAGGGGTCAAATCAGAGCCGCAGCTGCCTGCCTACACCACAGCCACAGCAACGCCAGATCCTAGCTGCATCCGAGACCTATATGCAACTTGTGGCAACACTGGATCCTTAACCCACTGAGTGAGGCCAGGGGTCGAACCTGAATCCTCATGGATACTGGTCGGGTTTCTAAACCACAGAGCCACACGAGAACTCCCAGAAATCTTCATAGCTGCACTGTAATAGCAAAACTTAAAAACAATGGCCATCACTAACAAATGTCCATCAGCGTCACTTATCCTCAACAGTAAAATACATAAATATATTACGGCACATTTATTTCATGACCTACTACTCAGTCATGAAAATGAATGATTCCACCCATTAGAATGGATTAATCTCAGAAGTAAGACATGGAATAAAAGAGCAACGTACTAGAGAATATATAAAATGTGCACAAAAAGGCAAAATAATTTGTTATTTGTAGATACATACATGTGATAAAACTGTAAGGAAAAGCAGAAATTAATTAAAACAAAATTCAAGATGGTGAATTCTCCGAAGGAGAGAAGAGACCTTTATTGGGAAAAATCTTAAAGGGTCTTCAAAGTGCTTTATCCCAGAGTTCCCACTGTGGCGCAGTGGGTTAAGAATCCAACTGCAGCAGCTCTGGCGGCTGTGGAGGTAGGTTCAATCCCTGGCCTTCCTGCAGCTGTGGCCTAGGTGACAGAGGCAGCTCAGATTCAGTCCCCTAGCCCAGGAACTTCTATATGCTGTGGGTGTGGCCATTAAAAAAAAAAATGTGCTTTATCTCTTACGCTGGGAGTTTATTTTGCTATTGTTATTTACACTTTCCTGTGTCATATTTTTCAACTCTGCAGTTTCTTTCTTTTTGTAAGAAAACCCAATGTGGTATTCATCCTGATTTATCCATGCATCCTATGGATGGTGCATTCTGAATAACATCTACTTAGAATGACCAAAAATGCAAACGGTGTCCCGGGCTTGACGTTTTCAAAACGGAAAGACTAAGAACTGGCTTGAGGAGATTATAGAGGAAGCGGGTTATCCCCCAGCATGAGATCTAGAAAGTCCTCGGGTGGACTCTTCCTAGCTTTACCGCAGTGGTATCACTGGCCTTAATTAATGGTCAGACGGGGGAATTATTTGCAGAGCAATGGGGATCAATCATATTCGGAACTTGACATCTGGCCGCGGTACTCACCCGACCTGCGGGCTGCATGCGAGCTACTCAGGATTCTTGCTTGTAGAAAAGAACCAACACCGGCTAACACAAGAAAAGGGATTTCTCAGAAGGATGTGAAGTGCAGTTGACCCTTGAAGAACTCAGGGTTGGGGCACCGACCCTCCAAGCAATCCAGCACCACACCGGTATTTTATGGTCAGCCAGCCTCGGACCATGTAGTACTGCGATATTTACTACGGAAAAAAAAATTGGTTGTAAGTGGATCTGCACAGTTCAAACCGGTGTTGTTCAGGGGTCAGCTGTACTTGGAGGCGCTGGGAGGAAGCCTGGCAGCCAGGTTTGAACCCTAGACATGATCGACGGAGGTTTGCGGAGGTCACGTCCCAGGAATCAGCCAGTTAGGGCATCTCTGCTTCTGTCTCAACTGCCCCATAGCCAGGAACCCTAAACGGCCCCTGCGTCTCGGGCCCTCTTCCTCCAGAGTCCAGGCTCTGCTAAGAGCATCCAGGGGCCAGGCTCAAGCCACACAGCTACCCCTTTGGTGTCAGAGTCCAGGGTGAGAAAATGATCAAACTTTGTGACTTTGGGGGGTCCATAAATTTAGGAGGGGCGTGCAGGGGCTGGGCACTGCAGATGAATGACTGAGTGAAGGCAAGAGAAGGAAGGAGAGGGAGAGGAAGTTCAGAAATGAGCTGCCATGTTCATTAAACATTTCGGCTTCTGAACCCCCATCTGACTCCTGAACCTAGATTTTGGAAGTTGGTGGGAGGGGCGAGGTTCCACAGAAATCTTCCATTTATTTAACCTGCAAATCAGGCGATATTTTTAAATTTAAGAGTTACTGGCATAAATAATGCAGGCCCACAAATCCACTTACTCTTTCTGTGACTCTCGGTGACTTTGCTTTTACTGTTTGAAGGTTGGGTCCTGTCCCAGAAGGATTCCAAATTTCTTTTCTCCCTAATTGTTTCCTAACCAGTTCATTTGTCTCCTTGTGCATTTCTTTTGTTATTATTGTCATTATTATTATTACTAATACTACTACTAAAGTATAGTTGATTTACAATGTTGGGACAATTTCTGCTGCACAGCAAAGTGACTCAGTCACATGCATACTCAGATTCTTTTTCTCATATTGTCCTCCATCATGGTCTGTCTCAAGGGACTGGATATAGCTCCCTGGGCTGTAGAGTAGGGCCTCATTGCTTATCCATGCTAAATATAATAGTTTGCATCTACTAACCCCAAACTCCCAGTCCATCCCACTCCCTCCCCTTCGGCAACTACGAGTCTTTTCTCAGTGTGAGTCTGTTTCTGTCTTGTGGATAGGTTCATTTGTGCCACCTTTTGGATTCCAGATATAAGTGATATCATATGGTATTTGTCTTTCTCTTTCAGACTTAGTTTACTTAGTATGAGACTCTCTAGTTGCATCCTCTGTGTGAATTTCTTTTTTCTTTTTTCTTTTTCTATCTAGGGCTGCACCTGCAGCATATGGCGTTTCCCAGGCTAGGGGTTGAATCGGAGCTACAACTGCCGGCCTATACCACAGCCACAGCAATGCAGGATCCGAGCCATGTCCGCAACCTACACCACAGCTCATGGCAACGCCAGATTCCCGACCCACTGATCGAGGCCAGGGATGGAATCCACATCCTCATGGATACTGCGCCACAATGGGAACTCCTAAATTGATTTTCATGCACCCTACATATTAAATAATTAAGAGCAGAGATATGTTATGGGGTCAGAAAAGGCCAGAGTAAGGAAACAGGCATATGGACGAAACTGTAGGCTAAAAGAGTCAGCCTCTAAGAACTCGCTGCGTACTTCTGCCCCCATTCAGAGCAGGGTATGGGAAACCAGATAGTGTATGCTAACGAGCTAGACTAAATATTCCCATAAACAGATGGGAAAAACTGTGGGCTGGATGACAGCGTTGGTGATTCACACATAACTGCTGAAAAAACATGCCCAACGGGCCGATTAACGAACAAATGTCAGCACACAGTGAGGTCTCCACTGGCCCTACCCCCATCCCAGGCTTGTCCAACATTTTTATAAATGATTTGGAAAAGAAGAGGATGCTATAATTGATCAAATCTGTGTAATCATGAATTTAGGCATCACGGTGAGTCCATTGCCTAATAGAATCGAAATCCTAAAGGCAGGCATTGTTTCTCTAATCCACTGGCACGGTCAGCGTTGTGAGATGTTTAGATACTGGGGGGACGGGGGCTGTCTCGTCCATGGCTGCACCCATCACACCTGCAGTGGCCCCTCTGGAGCAAAGCATCCAAAGGGGAATTTTCAGGCAGAACAGACTCTAGGAAGTGACCACAATAATGTGACTTGAAACCAGTGTAACTAAGGGGATGGCAGTCCAGCATAGGGAGCGTCACCTGTGATTTTATGAGTGCCATTTCCATAAGTTTAAAAGCATACACATGACCGGAAACAGGACTTCAACATCTTCTGTGTCGTTCTGCAAGACAAGAAAGATTTTTTTTTTTTTTTTAGGGCTGCACCTGCAGCATATGGAGGTTCCCAGGCTAGGGGTTGAATCAGAGCTACAGTTGCCGGCCTACACCACAGCCACAGCAACACCAGATCTGAGCCGTGTCTGCGACCTACACCACAGCTCACGGCAACACCAGATCCTTAACCCAGAGAGTGAGACCAGGGATCCAACCTGCATCCTCATGGATTCGTTTCCGCTGAGCCACGACAGGAAACTCCACCAGACAGATTTTGACTTTATAGTATATGCTGTACGAAGGAAAGAAACGGCAAGTTTATTTACTGAGGATCCAGAGCCAAAAACTTTGCTTCAACTTTCAAATCATCCTCCCAACACTCAAAATATGTGTCATTATCTTTTTAGACGTCGACCTGTTTATTGCTGAACAACCGACGACTACAAAACCTGGTGCTTGGAACAACAACGTGTGTGTTATTCTGAGATCTCCGGGTACTGAGGGTCAGACCCGGGGACCGGGCAGAGGAAGGACAGCCGCTCTCCGCTGGCTGAACTGTCCTGGGTGGCCGGGGGCGGCCGGGCACCTCTGCCCGTCAGTCCGGCCGCGCAGCACAGAGGGCTTCCTCACGGCGTGGCGGCCTCAGCAGAGGCGAGTCTCCGCCAAGGGCTCAGGGTCCAGGAGAGGAGGCGCGTGCCGCCCCCCCCTCAGTGCTGGGCTGGGGCCAGCAGAGCATAACCTCCTCCGGGCTCTGCTGGCCGCGCTGCTGGGCCGGACGCCGTTCAGGGAGAGGAAATGGCGGGAAGAGCAGAGGGACCCGCGGCACCTGCCCTGCGTCCCACGGGCGTTCGCACTGCATCACGGGAAGCGGCAGAGCCAGGACTCGAACTGGAAATGAGCAGCTATCATCCCCTCTCGACACTCAGGCCCTCAGGCCCACCCCTGCGCATGGATTCAAGGGTGTCGTCCAAGGAGACCTCCAGCGGTGGACTCGGACGCGGCCTCGCTTCCAAGCTCCAGATCTTTATCTCCAAACGTGACTCGCCCGTCTCCATTCAGGCAGCAACTCAGACTCAGGGGCGACGTGAGTTCTGAACTCATCCGGGGGCCTCTCTTCGTCCCAAACCAGCAGCTCCTGACCGACGCCCCCCCCCTAAAGTCCTGCTGGCTTAGCAGCTGGTGGGGACTCTGTCCCTGCTCTCCTGCGTTCCCTAGGTCCTCTGTCAGTCACCAAGGCCGCCAAGGTGCGAGCACCACCGCCTGCCAGGCTGCTCGAGCATCTGGTCCCTCGGTCCCCTCCTCACGCTCGCTCCGCCCCCTCCCCATGCTCGCCACGCCCTCTTCCTACGCACGTCCCGCCCCCTTCCCAGGATCGCCCCGCCCCCTCCCCATGCTTGCCCCGCCCTCTCCCTATGCGTGCCCCGCCCCTCCTCTTGCTCGCCCCGCCCCAGCCGTGCTGCTGCCTGTGGCTCCCCCAGCACCACCACCCTCTCCCCGCCTTCAGGCCTCAGCCAGACACCACCTCCTCCGAAAGGTCGCCCGCCAAGAAGAGCATCTGCCATCAGCCCGGGCCCCACCCCAGCCTGCCTCTTTCTCCTCCGCTGTTTGTCCTTACCTGATAGGCGGTGTCTGATTATCTTATTTACTTACCGCCCGCCTCTCGCTGGAACGGTGCTGTTCCGTAGAAATACAGCACGAGCCACATCTGTAATTTTACATTTTATAGTCGCCACACTCAAAAGGCAGAAAGAAGCAGGTGAAATCAGTTTTGATAATGTATTTTATTTAGCCCAAGATACGCTAAATATTATCTCAACACGTAACTGATGGAAGAGCATATTAATGAGATACTTTACATTTCCGGCCTCAGTTTTGAATTCTGCTGCATTTACAGCAGTTCTGCTAAAGGTCAGCCACATGTCAAGAGGTCAGTGGCCACGTGAGGGCGGCTCCAAGATATGAACTATTATTATCGCATTAGAGTATCATGGAGGTGACTTGGTTAACACAATATTGTAATTCTGAAAAAAATACCACTTCATATCCATCAGAATGACTATTATCAAAAAAGATAGGAGTTCCCACTGTGGCTCAGCGGGTAAAGAACCCTACTAGTATCCAGTATCCATGAGGATGCGAGTTTGCTCCCTGACCTCACTCAGTGGGTTAAGGATCCAGTCCTGCCGTGAGTAGTGGTGTAGGTCCCAGATGCAGCTTGGATCTGGCGTGGCTGTGGCTGTGGCGTAGGCCTCCAGCTCCGATTTGACCCCTTCCCTGGGAACTTGCACATGCCACAGGTGCAGCGCTTAAAAAAAGAAAAATAATTAATTAAAATAATCTAAAAATTAAAGAGATAGAAAATAACCAGGGTTGGCAAAGATACAGATAAATTAGAACCCTTGTGCTTTGGTGGCAGGAAGGTAAAACAGTGCAGCCGCTGTGGACCATGGTATGGCGATGCTTCAGAAAATTAAAGTAGAATTCCCACATGAACCAGCAGGCACTCTTCTGGGGAGGTACCCAAAGGCAGTGAAAGCAGGGACGGATGTTGGCACAGCCACGCTGACAGCAGCATTACTCACAAGAGCCAGAAGGTGGAAACAACCCCAGTGCCCACTGATGGATGAAAGGATAAACAAAACGCGGTCCATGCACACAGCGGTATGCGGTTCCGTTTTAACAAAGAAGGAAATCCTAGGACATGCTACAAAGCAGATGTGACCTGAAGACATTATGCTCGGGGAAAGAAGGCAGTCACTAAAAGACAAATCTGTGCGTTTCCTAGAGCAGGCGAGTTCTTAGAGACAGAAAGAACAGTGTTTGTCAGGGGCAGGGGTGGGGGAAACAGCAGCTAGTGATTTAATGGGGACAGAGCTTCAGTTTGGGGACGCGGCAAATTTCGGTGGATGGATGGTGGTGACGGCTGCAGACAATCTGAATGCATTTAAGGTCGCAGAACTGTACACTTAAAAATGGTTAAGATGGGGAGTTCCCGTCATGACTCAGTGGAAACGAACCCGACTAGCATTATGAGGATGCAGGTTCAATCCCTGGCCTCGCTCAGTGGGTTAAGGATCCGGCGTTGCCGTGAGCTGTGGTGTAGGTCGCAGACGTGGCTCGGATCTGGTGTTGCTATGGCTGTGGTGTAGGCCGGTGGCTACAGCTCCGATCGGACTCCCAGCCTGGGAACCTCCATATGCCGTGGGTGCGGCCCTAAAATAAAAAACAGTTAAGGTGGCACATTTATGTCTATTTTATCACAGCAACAAAAAAATAAAGCAACGTCTGTGACCGTGCTGTGTTAGGTACGACACATGTAAGGTGACAGTGTTCCTAAGAGTCCATCACCCCCGCCCCCCGCCTGCTCACTGCCATATATACTCCTGTGTATTTCCAGGCCCTGGCGACGGTCGCTGACGCGATGCACTGGGTCCCCCAAGGAAGCGTACCCTCCTCTCGTCTCTACCTGCCCCTTGGCAGATGTGCACAGCGGGTCTTCTATCCTGAGTATGTCTTTTCACCTACCCCAGTCGGAATATGTTTCTTGTGGCCAAACGTGAAGAGGGATGGAGGAAACGAAGCAGACGGATGTGTGCGTCGTGCATTCAGGGATTTGTGTTTTATAACCGAGGATGTTATTTTTAAAGGTGGCAAACGCTGCTTCCACCTGCTGGTTTCTTTTGGGGACCCGAATCTCATGTGCCTCCTCCACCCGCTTTGGTGTCGGCGGCGACCGCGAGCTGCTTGGCCCCCGGCCGGCCGTACACAGTGACAGCAGCAGAAACAACACACAGCTCGTAGCCTGAGCCGCCCCAAATCTCAGCACCCCCCCACCCCAAGGGGGACGCAGGAGCTGAGGGGAGCAGTAAGGCTTAATAACCTCCCGGTCCTCCTAATTGCTTTCTTCTCCTGACAAAGAACTGCCCCGCAGCTCGGGCGGCCCTCGGGGAAACCGCGGCTTGTTACGGGGCTGGTGGGCAATTCTTTCATCACCGTGAAATGCTGGCAGTTTGTGTCAACAAATCCAATTTCAGTCAATCAACAGACAACCGCCTCCCGGCTCCGTCCACACCCCCCACCCCTCGCCGCCCGCCGGCGGTGCCGAGCGCAGCCTCCCCTCCGCCGCCCACGGAGCCCGGGCAGCCCCGCGCGGGAGGATGACCCCACCGCCCGGACTGCAGCCGGGGGCCAGCTTCCCGCTGACGGACCTGGGGACCAGCTCTGGCTCCACCGCCTATGGCTGCGGGGACTATGACAAGCCCATCACCTCTCTGAGTCCTTATTTCTAAAGCGGATGGAGTTCCCTGGCGGCTTAGTGGTTAAGGATCGAGTACTGTCACTGCCACGGCCCAGGCACTTCTGCATAGTGTGGGCGTAGCCAAAAAAATAAAATTTTTAAAAAAGCGAGATGAGAGTGGCTGCCTGACAGGCTGGACGAGGTGGGGGGCACTGCAGACTAAGCATCACAGCGCACACGCGGCGCCCGGCACGCCTCTGGTCCACGGCGTCGGTGATCTGCCGAATCCTAAGCCAAACAGGGCAAGAAACGGGAGCTGCTGCGGATTCTACAGCCGTCATTAGCACCACCATTACTCCACCACCGCCGTCTTGAGCATCGTCTTGAGGATCATGAGGGAAACAGCTCAGGAACCAGCCCAGTGGCTCTGCCGAGATGCAGGAGGAACTTCAGCTATGAGTTCGCGCAGCCTCACTCAGCAGACTGTCCGTGTTCGCGAAAAGAAACAGCTGGACGGTGGTGGTGTCGCGTCAGAGGCCCGCATTTGCACGTGGATGGGCCTCTGCAGGAGGTGGCTCTAGCGCATGGCAGGACGCCAGGCAGGAACCCTGTCCCCGGGGCAGGGCCATCCCGGCCCAGCCTCGGCTCCCGGAGCTGTCTGCCTTTCTTTCCTCTGGGAAGCCGGAAGGGGCCGTCTCCCTGGAGGGGAGACCCCAGCCTCGCAGCTCTTGGGGGGCTAGAGGTCCCTGCTGGGAAAGAGAGGGCTAACCCAGGTCTGTTCCCCTCTGTGCCAGGTAGGGTGGCTGTCACGCCTCCTGGACCGGGGGTGAGCCCCATTGCTTTAGCGTGTGAATTCCAGAGGTGAGAAGCCTGAAGGGGGCAGGGACGGGGGCCGGCTGACCAAGCAGCTCAGGGCTCTCCCCAGGGTCCAGGGCATGTGGCTTCTAACTAAGCGAGGAGGCAGACCTTCCCCCCGCAGGAGATGGTCAGAGCAAGTGTCTCGGAGCAACTTCTGTTACCGCCGCCACCGCCAGGGTTGTGTTTAATTGAGAAAAGAAAGGAATTAGAGGTGAGGTTTCCAGATGCTGAATGTCCTGATATTTATAGACTTTCTACTCCTTGGGCAGAGGCACAGTCGGTGGCCCTTCGGCCTTTATTCTTTCATTTATGCGTCACAATAACCCTGCGAGAGGCAAGTGTATTTACTTCTTTTGTTGAATGAGGATGCTGAGGCCTGAGGTCACCAGAGAGCTTGGGGACCTGGCACAGAGCAGGTGCTCAGTAATGAGTGCGTGACAGAGGCCTGCCCGGGTCACAGTCAGCAGGAGACATTCAAAGGCAGGCTCTAAATGTCCAGGCCACTTCTGACCCCGCCTGGCTCTCTCCCTACTTTCTCGTTCTGGGCAGGAGACTGGCCTCCACCAGGAATGGGTTTGGACTCCTGCGAAAAGGTTCCAGATGACAAAAAAGGCTTTTTTCTAGGGAAACCTGCCTTCAGAAGAGTAGCCCGGCTGCTCCACGCAGCCCCCGGGTTGGTCCCTCTGGACCCTAAGCTTGTCTCTACAGATATCAGGGGGAAGAGCCAGTGAATAAAAGAGACCCCAGGCCAGTAAAATGTAAGGTACGTTGGCCATGAAATTGGACTTTTCTCAGGCGGCGGGGCGGGGGAGGGGGCGCTCCTCAATGTGCCTGCTTCTTTTCTGAAATTTACCTTATTATATATAAAAAAAAAAAAAAAAAAACAGAGCCGTGCACATTGGGGAGATTTTGAGACACGCATGTTTAGTGGGAAGATTTGCTGCTCCTAGAAATGTCACTGCTGGAGAGAAGTGGACATGGGAGCCTGGGTTTCCAACCAGACACCCCCCTGAGCTCCAGACCAGCCCATGAAACTGCCCCCCGGACCTCCTCTGTGGCGTCCCACGGGCGTATCCAGCTCAGCACGCCTGAGCCCACCCGCCACGAAGGAGAGCTGCCTACACGCTCCACTTTGTTGGTGGCGTCCTCGTCCACCCAGCCTCTCAAACTGGACACTCGGCAGTCCTTCCAGACCCTTCTCTCCCTGGTTTGGCAGGCCAGTCATGGCTCCGTTGTTCTCTTATTTCAGGCCCTACCTCTTGGTGTCTTTCTTTGTTGTTCTGGGCCAGTGTCTAAACCAGCCTCCCTGACTGCCGTCTCACCCCTCCTCCGGCCAGCCATGGTTCCAGAGGAATCAGTCCAAAGCCCAGACTGGACCACGGCACTCCCCCTCCCCCGCTCCCATCACCCTCCAGGCTCCTTGCCATGTATGAGGACCAGCCTGACACCCGAGGGAAGGCATCAGGCCCCACACCCAAAGCTATCACAGCCTCGGTAAAGAAGCCACCACCGTGATGGTGAAGTTTACTGTCAGCTCGGTGAGGGGTGTTCATGTGCTCAGGCTCCCGTACCAAATGCCGCAGACTGAACACTAGAGGTTTATTTCCTTAGAGGCTAGAAGTCCAAGGTCAAAGTGCCACGGGCCTGGTTTCTCCTGAGCCCTCTCTTCTCGGGGAGCAGGCAGCTGCCTTCTTCGGGCGTCTCACGGGTTCAGCCCTCCGTGCCCACGCACCCCGCCCCCCCTCCACGTGGCTAACCCTCTTCTTTTAAGGACGTGAGTCAGGCTGGATTAGGGGACCCCTAAAGGCTCATTTTAACTCAAGTCCCTCCTGAAAGGTCCTTCAATCAGTACAGCCCTGTTCCGAGGTACATGGGCCAAGACTTCAACCTAGGAATTTGGAAAGGATATAATTCAGCCCATAACAGCCTCACTACCCAGTCTGGAGTCCCACACCAATCTAAATGGTCTGTGAAGGTATTTTTTAGATGCAATTACTATTTAAATTAGCAGATTTTGAGTAAAGTCTGTTACGCTCCATTGGGTGGGCCACATCCAATCAGCTGAAGGCCTTATGAGAAAAGACTTGAGTGAGGTCCCCTGAAGAAGAGGAAATTCTGTCTCTAGACTGGCTTTGGACTGGCTGCAGCAGCGACTCTTCTCTTGGGCTGCAGATTTCAGACTTTTCAGCCCCCACAGCTGTGTGAGCCAATTCCTTAAAACAAATCTCTCTTTATAGAAATATACATACCCTTTTAGTTCTATTTCTCTGGAGAACGTGGATTAATACTACCCTATATCCATAAAGATACCTGATAACACATTAAAAGTGTACATTCAGAGGTGGGTAGTCTAAAGCTGATAAGCTATTTCCAAAATCAGGGACCAGGCTATTTCTGTCTTGCTACTCCACAATCCTTAGTGTGTTACCTCATGGTCCAGGCTGGCTGCTTCAACTCCAGATATCACATCTCCATTCCTGTCAGCCAGACAGTGGAAAGCACGTAAGAGGGCACACCTCCCTTTAGGAACACTTTCTTGAAGCTGAACATGAACATTCTATTAGCCAGAGCTAAGGCATAGTTGTAAGGGAACTGCGCATGTAGACTTGGCTCCAGAATATGTGCCCAGCTAAAATCAGAAGGTTTTATATAATTGTAAAAATGATGTGGCGTTGCACGATAATACAACATTTGCAACAAGTACCAAATGATGGGTCACAACAACGAATGAGTTTTTGACAAATTAACAGGAAATACAGGTTGGCGGGGGCAGGCCTGGGCTCACTCTGAAGGAAGGGTTAATCCACTGGAGCAGAACGTCCGGGCACCTTTGTCCCTGGGGCGGGCACAAGCACCACGGTGATAGAAGCACGATGGGGAGCGGGGGTGGGGCGAGTCTCAGCCTGGGATCTGAGACCAGGAAAGCAGGCTCACTCTGCAACTGGCTTGCAGGCAGCAAGCTGCCAGCTGAGGATGGACAAGCAGACAGGCTAAGGGGGCCCACGGCCAAGGGCATCGCGACCTTCCCAGCACCTCTGGTCCTCACTGAAGCCCGGGGAAGCCCGGGGATGAGGGGAGGGGCCAGGGAGTTGCAGCCATCTCCTCAGGGCGAGCCAGCCAATGGGCGGCCTCGCTGATGCTGTAATGCTCCAGCTCGGCATTTCATTGGCCAGCTCTCTTTCTGGGCTCAAACTATTTATCCATTTTTTTCAGACATGGCAAGTAGGCATAAACAAAATTCACTGGAGCGGCCCGAGCCTAGATGGGTGGACGGCGTGCAGTGCGGTCTGGGCGGACAGAGCCCCGCGCGGCCCGGGGAGCACGTGCTTAACTTCGGGGTCGGCGGAGGGGTTTCTCCCACAGTATTTCGGTTTGGGCTTTACAGTTTCACAATTCACATATTTTACTTAAGGTCGCTCAGAGCTTTTGTGAAGCTTCACGGAGACGTGCCTTTCCTGGATCATCTCAGAACCTTTCACTCCCAGAGCTTTTCAGCGACCCGACCTTCCACAGCACCGTCTAGAAACGCTCCTACCAGGATGGGTCGCCCCAGGACCCCAGCTTGTAAGGCACACCCCAGGACGCCCTCTCTGCCCCCGCCTGAGGTCTGCGCTTGCCAGGCTCGGCTTAGTTGAGGGTCGTGACATAGCAGGGCACCGCAGCTGCCCTGGTCACCTGTGGCCCGAGCTGGAGGTGGGGACGGGAGAAGTTTGGGGCTGGGGGAGCCTCGCTCTGCCTCCCACCTTCCCTCTGCACCCAGGTTTGGAATCAGGTGCCCCGGCTCCCAGCCAGCCAGCAATGGCAGAGGCCCTTCTTGGCACCAGCACCCTTGGGTGCAGAACACAGGTTGATGGGACCAGAGTGAGAGCTGATAGGACCGGAGATGGTACTAAGAGAGTCACTGTGACGCAGCACGCTGGGGACAAGGGGAGAAGTTCTGCCGGCTACGGTGGTGGCTGGAAAGAAAGGAGTGATGACTTTCTTTGGAGGGGAGGGGGCCGGCTGGGACACGGGGAGGAAGGAGACACTGAAGACACAAGTGGCCCTCAAGCTTATCGGATGAAACCCACACAGTCCAGGGGCCTTAAAACTTCTCTCTGGGGACGCCGGTCTGGAATCTGAGAATCAGGCTCCCGGGACAAGGGCCGGCCTCACCAGTGCCCCGGGGGGTTGATAACAGCCCAGGGCCAGTGGGTCAGCGAACCTGGGCGGGCCGCGCCCCCTCCAAGTCCCCCCCTGGCCTCCCTCCTGCGGCTCTGAAGTTTCACCTGATGCCCCAGAAGAGCTGCGGTCAGGTGATGGCCACGTGGTCAGAGACCGCAGCCCCCGGCCCCAGGCAGGGCTAAGCACACTGTGTGCTGGTGGGGGCAGGGGCGTGGGAGTTGGTGGCGTGGTGGGTGTCCCTGCAGGTGTGGTCAGAGCTGAAGTGGTGAGAAAAGGCAGGACACGAGATGGAGCAGAGACAGGGCGAAGGGGGAAGGGGGAGGAGGAAACAGAAGGACAGCGGGCAGGGCGCCAGCACCCTGGGACCAGGTCTGCATGGCGCCCCATTGCCGGCATCACCTTGGGCGGCCCTCGCTGCTCAGGGCCAGCTCGCTTTTCTATAAGAGGAGGTGGGAGAGCAGCTGTGGTCCTAAAGCCCCCTTCCTCAGGCGTCCTAACGTTCTCTTTTCTGGCAGGCACCTCACCAGCCTTACCGCTGTGACCACGAGTGCACAGCTGGGTGCAGGTGGCACTGGGGTGGTGCTGATGGGGTGGGGCGGCTGGGGGGACCCGCAAGTGCCGCAGTCCGCAGCCCTCCCTCTCTCCGTCTCTCTGCCTCCTGCCTGCTCAGCGCCCCAGGAGCCAGGGATTAGCGGAATTGTCTCCTCCGATGCCCGCCCTTAATGGTCCTGCAGCAGCTTCTGAGGCCCCGCCTCTCTGCCAGCAGCAGGCTGCACAGTGGAGGGAAGGTGAGCTCCCTGCTCTCGGAAGCTGAAGCCAGGCTTCAGAGTCAGCCTAGGACATCGGCAGGGCCGCAGCCCTCCCGGCGTGGGGCCTGTACAGAGGACACCGGGCTGGTTCCTCTGCCCCATGGGGTCTCAGTAGAAGCCCCAGGACCGTTTCTTATCTGATAACGGTGCCTTTCTTCCATTGTTTTCAGACTGTGTTTAGCAAAGAATCTTTTCTTGAAGTTCAGTCTTATGTAGAAGTGTCAACAACACATTATTCAATAATTGTTTCTTGGGAGTTCCCGCTGTGGCTCAGCAGGTTAAGAACCCAACTAGTATCCACGAGACTGCAGGTTCCATCTGGGGCCTCACTCAGGATCTGGCATTGCCGTAAAAGCAGCAGCATAGGATCTGCATGGCTGTGGCCGTGGTGCAGGCCGGCAGCTGCAGCTCCAACTTGACCCCTAGCCTGGGGACTTCCATGTGCTACAGGTTCGGCCGTAAAAAGGGGGGAAAAAAGTGTTTCTTGAAACTAACATGTGTTAAGTGCAGTGCTGAGAACTGGGGACCCACTGATGCCCTAAACAGACTTGCTCTCTGCCGTCAGTGAGCTTGGTTTAACAAATGAGGCCAGCCATAAACAAACAAACCTGTAATGAACTCGCATGATCAGTGCAGTGAGAGGAAAGAAGGCAGCTTCGCCCTTAGGTGGAGTCGTGGGGACGGATTTCCTGGGAGGGGAGGCTCCTGCCTCTAGCTGGGACCTGTCACTGCGACAGCTGGACAAGGGGCCAGGCAGAGCTCTCGTGGCTGATGACACCCAGGAGGAACAAGCAGTCCCTGTGCGCGGGTGGGACAATAAGACCCCCTCCCTGGGGACAGGTGCTGACCGTCCCCACAGTGCCAGCCGAGGCAGCGGCTCCCACCCATTTCCCCGGTGGCCTGCCCAAACCAAGCTGTGGTTTACTAAGACGCAGCAGATGCAGTGATTTTCACACAGTCTCTGTATGTTCATCACTGTAGGTGACCAGCCAGTTCAGCAAAAGAAAGAGCTTGTAACCGAAGAAACTGAACTGCTAGTGTCATCAGAACAGGACATTTTAAATCCATAGATTAAATATCTTCAGAGAGATAAGGAAAGATATCTGTATATCAAACAATAAAAAGATGGTTATGATCGAGAGCTGGCAATGTTGAGAAGAACCAGTGCGACGACTCTACAGCACAGGGAACTACGTCCGGTCTCCTGCGGTCCCACATGACGGAAAAAAAGAAGGTTTTTCTATGTAGGCCTGGGTCGCTATGTTGTACGGCAGAAAGTGACACAACACTATAAATCAACTATAGTTTGTTTAAAAAAAGGAAGCCAATGAAAGGTCTTCGAAATGAAAAATGAAATTATTCACAGTCTTTCCGGGAGTTCCCTGGTGGTGCAGGGGGTTAAGGATCCAGCATTGCCACTGGCCCGGAAACTTCCCGATGCCGTGGACGCAGCTCCCCAAACCACGTTATTCTGACTGTAGTGTGGAGGGTGGAGGCAGGCAGGTAAGGTGCATGCGGCCCAGATGAGAGATGGCCACGGCTTTGGCTGGTGGATGCAGGGGGACAGAGAGGAGCAGACGGACTCAAAACATACCGTACTGGAGCCTGCCGGGCCACGCTGCAGGTGTCTGGGTGGGAGGATGAGGAGCGGGCAGGCGGCGTGATCCGAGGGCGGATTCTGGGAGAGTCATCTGCGACCCAGACTTCAGAGGACCTGGCTGCCGCGGGCGGAGCCCCCACCCTCGGAACACTTTGAAGCCCCAAGTGAGGGCTGCTGGGCTGCTGGGCTGCCGTAGATCCCCGCGTGCGAGGGGGGCTTCTGTTTCACACCCAAGCCCTCCGTGATGCTTTGGTGAAGGTGAAAACCAAGGTGGGAGGCGAATACCGATGTTCTCAGAGCCCTCGCTCAGCTGCTCTGTTCAGCAGGGCCTGGGATTTTTTTGAAATTCTGATTCTTCTGTTCACCTGCCATTTCACGTGGCTCCCAGGAGCTGACCGTGAGATGAGAACCCGGGCAAAGGGGAGCCAGGAAGCAGGAGGTGGGGCGGGAAACTGGGTGGAGGTGGGGACCGCGAGGCCCCACGTGCTCGCAAGTGACTGTCTGGGACCCTGGGCCCTCGGCTGGCCTGTCCGGAGTTAGGGCTGTCTCGGAGGGAGGCGCGTGCCAGGCGCTTCCTGCCGTCCAGACACGGACCACGCCCGTGACCGTGCTGGGCGCCGAGGAGGAGACGGAGACCCCCAGCCTTCACGCTGGAGTCAGTGATGAGCTCGGTGCCCTGGACGCCTCAACCAGCCCCTAAGGGCCATCATCTCCCAGAACCGGCTTCCCGGGGTTACGGCAGTGAGCATCAGTGAGCTGCCGGGGACCTTGGCTGGATCTGGAAGGTGGCCTCCCCCTTCAGCAACTGTGCTGCTGATGACGACGGCAACCGCGAGGATAACAGCGTGGCTGGGACCAGCCTGAGGCTCACCACATGTGTTTTCTCTTCCTGGCACAAGGCAGAGTTGTATATTCAAGCTCCCTTGGTCTAGGTAGGTCCTGGTTCTCCACAAGGAAGAAGCTTCCAGGTCGAGGCAGTGAAAGCAGGCATGATCTCCCTCAGAAAGCTTCAAGACCACGGGTTCCTGACACCACAAAATGGAAAGACAGGGTCCTGAGTCCTCGGGTCTTTGCTAGAGAGCCGGATGGCCGGAAACATCTACACTGAGTGGACACTGTGTTAGTGGAAATACACTAGCATTAAGGCGTGCAGAAGGTCAAGCTGGTGGCCGTGAGCTTGCTCTCTTACAGTGAACACGGGTGACCACGGAAGCCTGGAAGGCAGTATCATTATTTCCCCTTTGTGTCTGAGGAAAGTGAGGCTCAAAATGGTTAAAAATTAGCCAGTGGCAGAGCTGGGATTCAAAATCGATTTTTAAGCCCTCTCGTGGGCTCGCTGGCGTTAAAGCGTACTGTGAATGATGGGTGCCTCCCCGCCGGCAGGCTTGCGTGGGGCAAAGGGAAGAGAAGGGCCCCCCCGGGTCCCCGGGTTGGACGTGGGGTGGGGAGGGAGCACACAGAAAGGCGGAGGCCCTGCCATCAGAAGTGAGCTCAGGGCGCTCCACAGCTTTGCTGAGGGCCCCCCTCCTGCCGCGTGCGGCCCCCGTACTCTCACCGCCATGATGCTGTTTCTTCCTCACACACTCAGGCGCCTCTGGCCCCATGCGTCCAGGGACCACCTGCTACTGAAGAGAAGAAAGAGATGGTGGAAGGAGCAGGCCCTGGGTCCCCAAGGCCGTGCCCTCAACTCCGAGCAGAGGGTGCAGGAACCTTCTGCGGAGCGTGGGACCCTGGCTGTCTTCTGTTCCGCCACCCGCCCATTCCCTCATCTTGTTCATCCTCATCCGAGTCACCAGGTCCTTGGAGGAAATCTAAGCCATCACCCCAGCCAGGGGTGAGGGTTCACGGCCTTGGCTGAATGTGATGGGGTGATTTCCCCCCAACAAGTGATTTAGGCTTGGGCATGGGGTGCGATTTTGGCCAACGGACCGAAGCGGGAAATCCGCGGATGAGGCTTTGGGGCCTGGAGTCCGTGTGGTGTTCCTACCACCGAGACAGTCTTCTCGGGCCTCCGAGACACCGGGGAGCGGCTGGCCCTTTGGACGTTTTATCACGCGAGCTGATAAACCGCTTGGTCGTTCAGATCATGGGGACCGGGCTTTTCCGTTACCGGCAACCAGATGCATCTCGAAGGATTCAGCTGTTGGTCTGCGACCGGCTTGGTCTGGGAGAGCACGGGGCAGCTTCAGCCCTCACTCGGGGGCTCAGTCGCTCTGGGGACAGATTCTTAGTTGAGTGCCCACCCCGACTTCCAGTCAGCTCCTTCCCATTCCTTATTCTCGTGACTCCCTCATCTTAGCCCCTGGCTGTGAGCGGTGGGGGGTCTCCGCTGAGTTACAGCTCAGCAGATCCCAGGTCCCCGCCCGGTTACCCAGCTGCCCGCTCCCCCGGTTGCAGGCAGGAGAAAAATGTTGAAATCTGTGAGTCCTGACATGTTCTGTCGAGGGAGGGTGAGTGCTTTCTTGGGTTTCCATAGGTGAGTAATAGGAAGGAAAAGAAAATAAGCTCATTTTTTGGAACACTGATTAATTCACACAAGGTCACATTTTACATCATTTTAATTAACTTTCATTGAGTTCATGTTCAAAATGGAAAAGGGTTTATTAAAAGAAGTCAGGAGGACCCTGGGTATAACAGCATGGGGTATTTAAACAGGAGAGATAATTGGAAATTTTCCTCTTCTGCTCTGACGAATGGCAGGGTTTTGTGAATTCCTAACTTTTCTCAAATAGACCCTCTTCGCAGATGATGAAACAGACAGCAGCTCCTTCAAGAAGGAGCATTTATCTTGTGGTCCGTATCACGTCCCTTCACTTCCACGAACTCCCAGATCTATGCCCCTTTTACAGAGGAGGGAACAGAGCCATTCCCCTGAAGGCTGCATCCTGGGGATCCAGCTGGCCTCCGTCACCGCCATCCTACCTGCTGGTTCCTAGAGCAGCCCCGGTGGCTGCCTCCCTTCTGCAGGTGAGGACCTGGGCTGCCCCGCCCCCAGTGGGGAGTTCTGCCGTCACCTCCATCCGAGGGCTTGAGGCCCTGGCTCTCCCCAGACCCCGGCAGGGCCCGAGAGAGAGTGTGGCCGGACCCTGAGTCTGCCAGTGCTTTCCCTGCAGGAGACACGAAGCCCCAGAGCTTCGTCAGCTTCTCTGCGGCAGATGCAGCGTGGACGCTGCTTCTGACCAGTCCCCAGGGAGCGTCCGCTCTGGGTTCACGCCCTCCAGCCGCTGTCAGGCTGCCCCTTTACAGACTACGGCCGGCGGCCCGAGTTCCCTCCGGGCAGCCCGACGGCCCGCCTCATGTCACAGCCCGGCTGCTCAGAACGCCCCGGCTCGGCCGGTCTCGCCGGCTCCCGCGGCAGGCAGGAAGCCACTCTGAGACACGCCGAGGAAGGCGCCTCGGCGATGGGATCACAGCTCAACTTCGGGAAACCAGCCGCCGGTCCTGGCTCAGCCCACAGCCTCTTCTTGAGCTGGATTTCCACTAGGCTTGCTCGTCCAGACCCGGGGGTAGCAAACTGACCTCCCCTGTTTCCCAAGGCCGTCATGGGCAAAACGGCCTTGAACTGGTCCGTCTTGGGAGAGCGTGGACACCCGTGACCTCTGTCCCCAGGGTCCCCAGGCTCCAACTTTGGCCAGCTTCCTGCGACCATTTTCTGCACTTCATGCCTGCCTCACCCTTGGAAACAAACAAAACCCGCTGCAGGGTCCCAGCAGGAGTCGCAGAGTGTCAGAGCGGGTGGCCAGAACCTGAGAAACCATCTGCTGTTCATTTGACCATGAGGAGACAGGGCCCGAGAAGCTCAGCGACTTGCCCAAGGCCACAGCTATGCAGGTGTGCGGAGAGTGCGTCCACCAGGCACAGCCGCCAGGCTGCTTGCTCCGAACTGGGGGGACTCTCCTAGCCCCGTGGGGTTCAGATGGCCGTCTCAAGAGTGTCTGCAGATGCTCTCTTTCCATCAAGAGGCTGGACTGACTTGCGAGGGACCCAGCAGTGATGGCGGCTCTGAAGAAGAGCAGGTGCACCCAAGACGCAGCTAGAAGCCGGGCCTCTGCTGGGGCGGCGGGAGGGAGCGGCGAGGGCGGCGCTTTTAGAGCCTTGCCCCGCGGAACTGCCCCCACGCCAGCAGCCGGCTGTCCTCGGTACCAGGCTGTCACGGCTCTTCTCTATTAGGGCAGAAAACACAGGCTCCCCGGCACCGCCGACACGCAGGGCAGCTCCGTGCAGGGAGCGCCTGCATCACATGGAATCGAAAACCCACCCCCCTCCTGGAGGCTCGGCGGGCAGAACAACCAGGCAGTGAAGGCGGGTGCGCGGCCGCCGAGCAGCCTCTGCGGCCACTTCCAATGTTCAGGGCTGGCCAGGGAACGGTCACCCTGGCTCGACGGCAATCCCGAGCTGGCCCCTCTCGTCCCACTTCTCTGCCCATCGGCCCCACGCAGGGCCCGCACCCTACTCCTCTCAGCGCTCGTCCTCACCGTTTTCCAGAGTTTCTGTACAAGGAGGGTTCTCTGGGGGCAGCACACGGGCTTCTCTCCAACCGCAGCCGGGCTGGGCCTGAAGCAAATGCGCTTTGGGAAGTCTGAGGGCTTCCCGTAAGGCTGTAGGGAGAGGGACCCGAGGGCGGGCGTGAGGCCGAGGGTCAGCAAGACCTGCTCCTCAGCGTCTCCGTCCCCTCGCTGCCCCTCCCCAGGGCCTCCCGTGTCCTCTGGCTGCCTGGGGACTCCCTGTCAACGTCCGACCCCCAGGCAGGGCTGCCTCTGGCCTCAGCTTTCCCTCGTCCCCCCACCCCATCCAGACTCCCCAGGCCCGAGTCCCACTTTCCAGGGACCCGCCTGCAAGGGGACTGGGTCGGGGCTCGAGCAATTCCTAGGGTGGTCGCGGTGGCTGGTGACTCTCCTGGTTTGCCCCCTCAGATACCCTCTCAGAGCAGGCACCCCCGTGCCCGGCCAGGCGCCTCGCTTCTCTGGCCTCTGTTTCCACACCCGAAGCTCCTGGTCCTTTTCCTCAAGAGCAGCCATGATTAATACACGATTAATACACAGGGGTCCTGCTCTTATTTTCCAAGGTTCTTGTCCTGTTACATCCATGCTCGGAATCTGGTAGAACAGCCCGCGCCCCCCCCACCCCCGCTGCCTGTCCTCTGATCCTCCGTGTCCTGGGCTGACCGGGGACACTGCCAGCCTCATGCCTTGTCAGAGGACGGAAGGGGACGAAGTGTGGGAAGTGCTCGGCCAAGGCCTGGCCCGGCCACGGAACAAACGCTGTCCCGGTCACCCTCCCTGGGGCAGGCAGAGCGCGGTCCAGCATCGGATGACAGACGCACGAATAGGAGCTCAAAACGCCCTCCTCGGGATCGACCCCGGCTCCGGGGCCTGCAGCCAGAGTCCCCCGACCCGGGACTGTGCCCAGCACCTCGGATGTGCTCAGAAATCGTCGCTGCTGCGGTTACCACGGGGCCCTGACCTCAGTGAGGAAACAGACCGGGCCGTGGCCGCAAAGCCCGTGAGAGGCCGCATCCCAGTCCGGGGCCCCCTGGCCGAGGCTCAGACGGCGGCGTTGCGATGGCCGAGCCCAGTGTCAGCGCAGACCCCTCCGTGTGTCCGTTGCTCAGCTCTCCGTCTCCCCTGGGTGGCAGGGAGATGGGCGGGGACCGCGCTGACCGGCATCCCCATCACCGTGAGCTCAGGCACTCGCAGACCTCAGAGCCCGCACCAGCGCCCGGCGACCCCAGCCCTGTCCCGTCCTCAGCCGTTCCAGCAAGCAGGGCTCATTTCAGGTTTTTAATTTTTTCTCCCTGTTTTTTTGGGCTTCCTCCGAGAGGAAAATGTTCTAACAAAGGTGTGGTGCTGGAACGAGGCATTAATTTCAGGAGCCACTTAAAAGCAATTGCTGGGGAAACAGCTCATGTCCCCATTACGGGCTGTACAGCCACAAACCCAGGAGGTGCTGTCCCCGCCTCCCCCAGGCCCCCCAGCCAGGCCCCCTCCCCCGCTCTAGCCCCCCTCCCCTCCTCTCTCAGCGTCACACTGTAACCTGCAGAGTGTTTCTAACTTCCTGTCCTAAAAGTGCGCCCTGGTAGGCAAACGATTCCGTTTGGCTAATAAGCAGGAACCACCACAGCCCCAGGGGACAGGGGAAGGGCTGAGGCCCAGAGACTCCCTCACGGCCCAAAGGTCACACAGCTGAGCTCTGAGGGTTGGAAGCCAGATTCTCTCCACTCTGGGGCCAGAGTGCTTGATCTGGACTCTCCAAGGCTGTGTGAGACGCAAGCAAGGAAATTCGTCTCCAGCGAGGGCACCCGGAGCCAGGCAGGGGGGCACCCTGGGCAGGGGGCAGGGGACCCACAATCCCATGGGGTCCCACGGCGACCACCCACAGCCACGTCGAAGTCACACCTCAATGAAAAGAGAGACCAGGAGACCACGGCCACGATGGAGAACTGTGGAGGGAACACAATCAAAAACAGAACCACCATCTGATCCAGCAAAACCCATTTCTGGGTATTTAACAAAAGGAAACAAAATCAGTGTCTTGAAGGGGCAGGTGCACCCCCACGTCCTCGGCACGTCACCCTCAACGGCCAAGCGCCGGAAGCAACTTCAGTGTCCTTTAGGGATGAGCAGAGAAAGATACATAGCTGCCACGGAATATTACTCTGCCTTGAAAAAGAGGAAAATGCTGCCATTTGCAAGAACATGGATGAATCTAGAGGATGTTATGCACAGTGAAAGCAGAGACGGTATCTTCGGGTCTGTGGGGTCTGAAACAGCCAAACTCACAGGTGCAGAGAAGCGTGGGGGTTGCCGGGGTGGGGGAGCTGGGAAGTGGGGAGCTGGCCCAGGTGACAAAGTTTCCGTGATGCAAGACGAGCACAGTCTGGGGATGTGAGATGGGCGCGGTGATTCCCTTAACGACACTGCATTGTATGCTTGAAATCTGCCGGGAGGGCAGGCCTTAAGCTTTCTCACCACAAGATAAAAAGAAAAAAGTAATGGCGATGATGTGAGGTAACGGGTGCAGCCATGAGCCTGCTCAGGTGACCGTTTCACACTGAGTAGCTCCATCAAAACATCGGATTGTGCGCCTGGCCTATATACCGTTTTTACTTGTTAATTATACTTCAGGAAGAGTTGGAAAAAAGTAAAAGAGACCAGAAGTTACCAGTTAACAGCTTTGCATACATGGTTCGCGTCTCAGAACAGAATGCGTCCCGCTTTGCAGATGAGAAGCTGAGGCTCAGAGAGGTTGACTCAAACGACGAGGTCACACAGCTTTAAGGTCTCCCCTCTAGACCCCAGACCGTGGTTAACGACGCCTTCTCCTCCCCGCCTCCAACCCTGGTCCTGGAGGCTCTTAAGCTGCCTTCTTGGGCTTCAGTGCAGCCGGGCTCCTGGGGCTGATTTTAGACCCGTGTGCACACAGACGTGAGCGCAGTGACCATGCCTCGTTCACCGACCGCCCACCCGAGCTCAGGGGTGAAAAGGCGGGGAGAAAGGGTCTTAGGGTCCTGCCTGAGCCATCCGGCCGCACCTGCTGGAGGGCCCCTGAGCTCAGCCAGCCGGGCTCCTGAAGCCACTGACACCTGGGCAGAGGCATCTTCGCCCCCAGAGCAGCCCTGGAACCCTTGTCTGTCTCCCCAGCATTAGGCTCCGTCTCTTCGCTCACTTCCAAAATCGGTAGAATAATTTCAGGTGTGCTTTCCAGTGCGATCTATACGCTCTACAAACGTGCGCCTGAGCTAACGAAAGCATCGCCAAGCAGACAGGAAGGTCGACCCCTGAAGGGTTAATGCAGAGCCCTAACTAGATTTTTGATGTTTTCTCCCTGCAGCCCACCCGATGGGTCCTGGGCGGGGGCTCCTCCGGGCTGGTGGGCACGGCTTTCGGACCTTGGAGCCCGCCGGGGTGGGGGCGGGGGCTGGCACCAGGCTGGGGGGCCACGGGACAGGCCCTTCCCGGCAGGAGGCCATCGAGGGAGGGGTCTGGAAGCACAGACTATGGGGTCAGACGGAAGCGGGTTCCGAGCCCAGCTCCGCCTCTGAGGAGCCACGTGGTCTAGGAAGAGCCTAAAATGAGGGAGACAGCCAGCCCCCACGCAGGGCTGCTGAGGTGCCGAGCGCAGGACGTGGCCTCGCACAAGGCACACAGTCGGTGATCAAGGAGGCGCGTAAGGGACCTGGGGGTCTGGAGGTCAGTCCCGAGGGTGCATTATCTGAGGAGGAGATGGCGGGGGAAGCAAGTCCCCACGGGCTCTGGGCACGGCCTCCACGGGAGGGCCAGGCGTCTCTCCATGCAGGACCCCAGGTTGAGAAACATACAACACGTTATGTGGGCTTCGCCCTTCTTTCGGCGTCTTTCCAGTTTTCATCGCAGACGCCTGCAAGCCCCTTGGCAACTTAGAAAGCGGGGCGCAACCAGGACAGCAACTGGGCAGCAGCAGAAATGACGGGAGCCGCGCGCTCCGGGCCAAGGCCACTTGGCACCGCCCACGGGGCAGCCCCTTGGCTACAGGCTGCGGCCTGAGCGGGGGAGGCCGGAGCTCGGCCTCGCAAGGAGCGGCATTGAGCTGTCAGAGGTGCCCACCAGCTGGGGGCGGGAGGCACCAAGCCTGGCTGATGCTCTGACCTGGATGGGGGTGGCCCGGGGACCCTGCGGCCCGGGACAGAGCATTTCAGGGGAGCGGTCCAGGGCCCCGCAATCACGGGGCCGTCTCCCCTGGAAGAACTGCTTTCAAATTGCCGCCAAGTCAAACCCACACTGGGGCAGGGGGTCAGTGGTGTGTGACCACAGACACGGGATATGGGGGACCCGGCCTCGGGGGAGGCGGGGCCGCTGCTCAGCCCTCAGGAGCCACAGCAGCGTCCTCTCAAATATCCCTGCCCCGGAGCGCTCCGCGACGGATCATGTGCAAGTATTAGATTCCACTGTGTGCAGCAGGCAGGTTGATGGAGAGCTGAGCCGGGCTTCAAGGACACCGGATGGTTTGCAAAGACCTTGGGGGCGGGGAGCTAAGGTTGGAATCAACCGCTAATTATCTGTGCTCCTTGCTGGTCCCCTCAGGGCCTTTCGCCCTGCCTTTCTCACCCACCCTCCGAAGGTGAAGGGCTCGTAACCCCCATCAACCGTCCTGAGAAGCCTTTGGCGCAAAGTTGCATAAGACCCAGCTCCCCTGGCCTGGCCTCCCGGCTCTGATCCAGCCCCTGTGAGGACCGGATGAATTCATTTGCAAAGGACAAGCTCAAACCTCTGGTGGGAAACAAATGCATGTATCACAGTAAATGGGAGCAGCTTAAAAAAAAAAAAAAGGCACAAAATCCATCGGGGACCCCGTTGCCATAGGAACTGGCCTTACAGCTTGCTTCCGATAATTAATGGAGGGTTTTGCTATTACAGTATTCTTGAAACCTGGTTTTCCCTGTGCTGCACTACAGCAGCGGCGTCCTCCCCCCATTCATAAATGTTTCATGACCCCCGGCTGCTGCGTTTCATCCCGTGGACGATGACGAGGGGCCGGATCCACCCCGCGCCGGTTCCCGCGGTCCTGCCAGAGAGCAGCTGCGTTTCTCCCTCCTCCTCCTCCTCCTCCCCGAGTCTCCGTGTACCGGCCTCGACGCTTCCATGTCCCAAGCCTAGACGCGCCTCCTCTGCACCCCGGTTTTCACATCCTTTCCTGACCATCGATCCCTGGCTTCCAGCTGCCTCTTGTTCCCACCGGGGGCGCCCTGGGAGCTCGGGGATCTGGGATTCCGGCCACGCAGTGAGCTGGCCGGGCTCGGTTCTCTCCAGTTAAGAGAAGATTCCGGCCGCCCTGCAGGCCGCATCCCCGCCACGTGCTCCGACGGAGGCGCTGGCGGCGGCTGGCGCTGGTTTTCATCTGGATGAAACAGCGTCCACATGCCTTTCAACTGGGAAGGAAGCGCCGGCTCCTCCTGCACCGTGGACGGCACGAGAACTCCGCGGAGGGCTGGCTCTGGGGAGGGCCCTCCGAGGCTGCTGCCCCCCCAGGGGCGCTGTCTGACGGCGACAGCAGGCGTCCCCAGCTGGAGTCATGAACGCTGGGGGCCACGCACGTGCACTGTGTGCAGAGACCAGTCTCAGGGTCACCTTACCTGGGACCCCCCGAGCATCCTGGGGGCGTGACAGAGCTCAGCCAGCAACTCTGCTCGGGGCCAAATCCTGACATGAAGTCCCAGGGAAGAAGGCAGAAGACGAGGCCAGGGGGTCGGCCCCAGGGGGGCTTGTACGTGAAACAGGGGGCTGGAAGCAGAGAGCCCGGCGGGGACAGGCAGCGAGGGCCCAGCCAGCAGCAGCAGCACCTGGATGCTTCACCGCCTGATCTCCACTGTGGGGCCGAGCAGGCCGGGCTCGTAAGGGGTGAATGTGGGCTGACGCAGCCCCACTGACTGTGCCACTCTCACGGCCTGACCTCCTTCCCCAACCCTGCTGCAGTCACGCGTGCGTCCCGGAGCCCCTCCCCCGCCTCAGTCAAGCCAGCAGCTACCCTCAGGGACACCGTCCCCTGCCCCCAATTCCCTGAGCTGCCTCCATGAGCCAGGACTCGCTCTGACAGCACTGCAGCCCTCTGCTCTGTGAGGGGACAGCCGATCCAAGTCCCCCCACGAAGCCCTGGCCCTGGGCCACCGAATGGTCCCCTCCAAGCCCTTAACTGGTAAGGCCAGGAACCTAGGGTCAGCCCAGCCTCCTGCCTCGGGGACATCTGCTGGAACCCTGGCCCCTTGGAAGCTGCCAGGCCTGCCTTCGGGTGGGCCCATGCCAGCCGCCGAGGGACGAGGACCCCTCCCTTCGATGCCAGATGTGGCGGGGACGCCCTGGAGACCCTCCCCCTGCAGCTATTTTCTGGGACACAAACTCACCCCCTCTGCCCACACTGCTCACCACCTGCCCCGCCTATATATATTTTTTTAATTATAGCAAAATACTCAGTAACATCAAATTACCGTGGCCTCCGTTCTGCATTGACATTGTTTGCGCCCACTGTGGCCACCTGTCCCCAGAACTTGTTCGCCTTCCCAAACTGTCCCATGAAACCCCACCTCCCCTCCCCCACCCTCCTGCCTCTGGTCCCCAGACCTACTATCCACTTTCTGTCGCTAGGAATCTGATGACTCTAGGGACCTCACGGAAATGGGACTTTACGGGATTAATCCTTTGGTGCCTGGCTTACTTGGCTCAGGGTTCATCCACAGTGTAGCCTGTGTCGGGACTTCCTTCCTTGCTAAGACTGAATCATATCCACTGTACTTATAGACCGCGTTTTGTTTATCTGTGGGTGGACGCGTGGCTGGCTTCCACCTTTTGGCTCTTGTGAAAAACGCTGCTGTGCACGCGGGCGTGCGCACATCCGCTTGAGCCCCGGCTTTCGCATCTCAGGTGCGTCCCCTTGGGACGGAACTGCTGGATCGCGGGAGGGTTCCACCTCATTTCCCGAGAGACCGCCATACGGTTTTCCACGGCGGCTGCGCCATTTCCACCGACAGCGCACAGGACTTCCAGTTTCTCCTCACCCTCCCCAACGCTCGCGACTCTCCGGTTTTCTTTTTGCTTTTTTGCTTTTTAGGGCCGCACCCGCAGCATATGGAAGTTCCCGGGCTAGAGGTCGAATCAGAGCTACAGCAGCCGGTCTACACCACAGCCACAGCGGGGAGGGATCAGAGCCACCTCTGCGACCTACACCACAGCTCACAGCAACGCCGGATCCTTAACCCACTGAGCGAGGCCAGGGATGGAACCCGTGTCCTCATGGATACTAGTTGGGTTTGTTACCTGATGAGCCATAACGGGAACTCAGTCTTTTTCTTTCTTAAATAATATCCATCCTGATGGGTGTGAATGGCGTCTCGTGGTTCAGTTCACATTGCCCCATGGTTAGGGGTGTGCCCTTTCATGCATCTGTGACCATCCGTGTATCTTCTTTGGAGGATCCGCTCGAGGCCTTTGCCCACTTCTCAATGAAGGTGTTTGCATTGTCACTGCTGGGTTGCAGGTGTCCAGCCTACTCTGAGCTCCGTGGCAGCAGCTTCACTGCAGAGCAGCGCTGTCTTGCATACAAGCCCAGGGAGGGGCTGGCGAGCGGGGACGGGGGAGGAAAGCGGGGAGGGCAGGGGCCGGGGCAGCGCACCTTTCCTCTTCCCCTCCCGCCCTCCCGCATCTCATCTGCGGAAAGTCAGGGCCATGGTGAGGCCAGGGGAGCCCTTCAGCCTGGGCGGCTTCTTGCTGGGGTTGTGGTCGGAATGGCTTCAGGGCTGGAATCAAGAAACCTTTCTCCTTTTACAGTTCTCTCTCTTTTTTTCTGACCTCAATTTCTCCACCTTAAAGCTAAAGCAAATACCTGCCGTGCATGCATCCTGGAGGGCTGTAAGGCCAGATGGGGTGGTGACGTTTTGAAACTGCATGGAATTTTCTGGATTTAAAGAATTTGCCAGACCTGCCGCTGGTCCTTTTCCGAGGACGGGAGCATGGGGTCCGTGTTCAACCCAGTGCAACTCACGGAGAAGTTGAGACACCCACGGCTGGCATAGAAGCCCTCGGGGTCCCACACGCCACCTGACGGATTCAGTCATTCTTTGGGGTTGCATGTTGTGTCCAAGTGGCTTCCCAAACGACCAATCCTTCCATGTTAAATTGAAATATATAAACTTTTAAGTTTCTCATCGGCGTTCCCGGTAAAGGAAACTTTGGTGTCGGTGTGTGTCTTTTTGCAGATGACTCTTAACCATTTTCTGGAGTTTGTGCTGTGGCGCCACGGGATCGGCAAAAGCTCGGGAGCACTGGGACGGCGGTTCGATCCCCGGCCCGGCACAGTGGGTTAAGGATCCCGCATCACCTCAGCTGTGGTTTAGGCTGCAGCTGCGGCTCGGATCTGATCCCTGGCCCAGGGAGCTCCATACGCCGCGGGGCGGCCAAAAAAGAAAAAGAAAAAAAAAAACTTAAATCCCTGATTCTACGGGTAGCCCCCTTGGGCCAGAGCCCCACAGTATCACAGGCCTTACGAGCCACCCTCGGGAGAGCTCTGTGCACTCTGACAGCCCCTGGGCAGGGGACCCCCGTCCCCTTCGCTTGTGCTGTAGGCACCGCCCCTCTTGGCTCCCTGGACAACATGTGACAACAATGCCCCTTTAAACGCAGGCTCCTCCAGCTCGGGGAGTTAACAGTTTCCAGAAACCCGTTCGAAGGAACAGCCAGTGCTGCAAACCTGGCAGCGGCCTGGGGCTCTTTTTTTCCTTTTCCCGTTTGCACTGTTAAAATTCATCTCCAACATCACACACAGGGATGAAATCAACAGTCTCTTATCAGACCCCGGATTTGTCAGCCGGTGTCTACCAGCCGCCTGGAGCCAAAAGCCTCTTAGCACATGTGTGACTTGAGCTGGAAAGGAGATGGGGCGACATTGCAGGCAGCTTTGTTCTGGCGCCCTCCTTCCCAAACATTTGCTCATTTTGAGCCCGGGAGGCAGCGACGCCTCTGTTTCCGTCCATCTCAGATCCACGGCTTCCAGGCCTGGTTCAAGCCTTTGTCTCCTTTCTGCAACCACCAGCCACCAGCCTGTGGCTGTGGGGCCACCCATCCCTCCTCGCCTGCCCTTTCCTGCAAACCCAGATGTCCCTGGGTGTGGGCAGCTGGGCGCTGGGCCCACACAGAAGCATGGATGCCTGACCAGTGGGCCGACCAGGTAGAAGCAGCCAGTCCGGAGCAAGGGGCCCCTCGGGCCCTGTAAACAGGCGCCTGGCCCCCCTGCACCCGCCTGCTCTGCAGCGACCTGCGGGTCTCCGGCCTTACGTAAACTTCACCGCCTCGGCAGCTCAGCCTTCTCGACCACCTTGCACAGGTCCCCCTCCCCCCACTTTCGCCTCGCTCTGTCAATGCGCCTGCCTCCAGCTTCTGCAAAGGGCCTTGTTAAAGCTGAGCTCAGCCCAGAGCCCCCAGTTCAGTGGCCTTCGGAGGGACTGTGTAGACGCTGGCTCGCTGGGTTTTTCGTCCCTTGGACTTGAATATCCGGAATTTAAACTTGGTTCCTTTTTTTTGTTTTGTTTTGTTTTTTCAGGCCTGTACCTGAGGCATGTAGAAGTTCCCAGGCTAGGGGTCAAATTGGAGCTGCAGCTGCCGGCCTGCGCCACAGCCACAGCAACGCCAGATCTGAGGCGTGTCTGACTTACCCCAAGCTCACGGCAACACCAGACCCTTAACCCACCGATCGAGGCCAGGAATCGAACCTGTGTCCTCGTGGATCCTAGTCAGGCTCATTAGTCCAGAGCCATGACAGGAACTCCTGTCATGGTAATTCCTTATATATATATTTGTATTAATACATTAATATTACATCAATATATTAATACTGATATCAATATATTAATTCTTTATATATTTATATTAATCTTTACATATTTATAAAGAGATGTTTATTTACATTAATACTATATCGATGGTAATATTAATCTATTATTAATCTTTATATGTTTATATTAATCTATATATTTATAAGGGTATATATACATTTATTTACATTAATACATTAACACTATATCAATATGTTAATATTAACCTGTTATTAATCTATGTATTTATTTAGTCTTTATTTATATATATTTTTAAAGCTTTGCCCCCTTAAAGTCTAGAGTACATGCATATGTGCCCAGCACCCTAAATCTTCCTTTCTCCCAAGACTCTGCTTCATAGATCAAAAATTAATCTAGAGAGTAGTCCCCATTATTGCTTCCTTGTTTCGCTTTTTCATTTCCTAGCTAATTCAAATTTTATTTGATGACACTGTGAAATTTTTTTTTTTGTCTTTTGTCTTTTTAGGGCCGCACCCGTGGCATACGGAGGTTCCCAGACTAGGGGTCGAACCAAAGCTATAGCTGCCGGCCTTCACCACAGCCACAGCAACACGGGAGCCAAGCCGCATCTGCGACCTACACTACAGCTCAGGGCAACACCAGATCCTTAATCCACTGAGTGAGGCCAGGGATGGAACCCGTATCCTCATGGATACTAGCGGGGTTTGTTAACCACTGAGCCACAACGGGAACTCTGATACTGTGAAATATTGGGGATGTACACAGTGTACATAGAATAATTCAGTGAACTACTGTGCATCCACCATCTGATCGAAGAAATAAAACTTTGCCCATACATTGAAGCTCTCAGGGTATCAGCTCCTGGCTGCATTTGTATTGAACCCCCCATGAGTAGGTAAACACCGCGAAATCAGACCTTATCATCACGGTGCTTTGCTTTACACGATTATTACATATGCCTCCATTTCTGCACAGGATATAGTATCCTGTTCATGTTTTATTTTTATTATCAATGAACTTCAGCATATGTATTCCTCTGTGACCCTTTCCTTATCCAGTTTTACATTTCTGAGATTCCTGCATGTTAATATATAACACACTGACTCCTGCATTTTTCAGGGCTGCATAGTACTCCTTGCATGGATACATCACAACTCATGGATCTGTTGTTTTACTGATGACTTTTAAAGAGGTTATGGTTTTTTAATAACAATTTGAGAAATGCTATATTCATTCTAGGACGGGTACTCTTCCATCTTTCAATGTGGGGGCATTGTCTTAACAGATTTTCTGATATTATACCGGCTTTAGATTCCTGGGAGAAACCCAGCTTAGTTGTGTTGTATTTTTATTCTTATAAATTACTGGATTCAGTTTGAAACTTTAACATGGAGGCCTACCGTCAGTCACAGGTGGCAGGTGGCTGATCCCAGAGGGCCTCGTAACTGACTCCCCCCTGATGTTCCAGGCACCCAACCCAAACCTTCCACTGTGCCCACCCCCCGGCTCCCGGTCCCCAGCCGATATTTGCTCTTGTCATAGAGCAGAGAAAGATGGCAGCTGCCACAAGCAGAGTCCCCCTGCCCCGCCCAGCTGGGTCATTGCCGGGTGGCAACCTGACTCTCCTCCTGTCCTTTAACTGAGACTCAGCCATCTGCTTCCAGAGCCCCGATCCACCCAGTGTCCACGCTCCCCTCACCACGCCTAGGGCGGCAGGAGAAAATGCCACCTCCACTGCCCAGTGCCACTTCGCTGGTGGAGGTTGATGCTGGAGAACCCAACTTGGGACAGAGACACGGGCTGCATCTTACTCAGAGACACGAGGACACCTGGATGAGAAGCGCAGGTGCTGAGGACAGTTTTCAAGGAGGATGACTTGGTAGAGTGTATTTAGAAGTGGGGGGAGGGGGGACGGGGGGGAGTGGTCTTTCCGGACCTGTCCTTTCTACCCTCCTGCTTCAAGCACATCAGCAGCTGCTGTCTACTGCCCTTGGGAAGCACGTGGTGGGATCTGCCACCAAAGGAACTCACTTCTGGCTGTTCTTATTTTACAGGGAGCCCAGAGTTCCCTGGTGGCTCAGTGGGTTAAGGACCTGGCGTTGTCACCACTGTGGCTCTGGTTCCTGCTGTGGTGCAGGTTCGATCCCTGGCCAAAGAACAAAACAAAACTATTTTATCGGAAACCCTAAATATTTACGGAAAGGGAATTTAGAGGGCACCTCGAAGAAATGTCAAGAAAGGATCACACAGGCTTAAAAGAGGTTCTGGCCACCCCTGAGTGGGAACCCAGGCCTGCCTCTCGGAGTGACAAACCCCAGGAAGGAAAGAGTCGGGGTGTCTGACCCCATGGGCCCACAGGCTGCACGCTGGCCCTGTCCTCATAGGGGACACAGCAGCGCTGGTACCAGGTGCCCCCAGCCGCTCTCAGCAGCAGCCCGGCTGTTCAGAGACCTGAGGACAGGGTGGATGCCTGCAGATCGGTGCTTTGTTAAACCTCGGGGCTGGGAGGGGAGCAGTCACACACCCCCTGTGCCACAGGGGGAAGTTCAGGGTCAGAAAGTGCACGAGGGGAAGTGGGACACGGCAGGTCATCGGGCTGTGCGGCTGTTCCTGGCTCGTGGCTTCAAACTGCCGGCCACCCCCTGGGAGGAGGCAGCTGTGCCCCAAAAGCGTGCCTGGCACATGGGTACCAGGACCCACCAGGCTGGCTTTTAAGACTGTGAAAAGCCAGTGGGGCAGAGGATACTGAGGGCTTCTGAGCTTCCTGCGGGCAGCGGGCCACGGTCCAGACTTGGGTCCCAAGCGTCCCCACAGAAACACGCCTGGTAGCAACGGGTCAGGCTGGGATCGGGTGCGTGTTTGAAACCCCTCGCTCCTAATTTCTCCCTGGCCCAAGTCTCCATCCTAATTATGCTTCTGCGCGTCTCCCACTGGGATAGGGGCATTCGACACTCCATAAGTTGCATGTAATTAGGCGCAGTGGAGCACGCTGGTGGTTCTGTTTTATTAAAGGAAAATGGAAATAAATTCACCTCGGAGCAGAGATCAGACCAAGAAGTCATACAGAAAAAGGAATGAGCCAAAGGTTCTCTGAATTATGCTCGGTGCGGATTCCTCAGGTTACCAGCAAAATAGCCTTTGAAAGCCATGTTCTTTATTTCCCCACTTTTTGAACTAATTCTCTGCAACCACCCAGCACAGATTCAGAACCATTAACCTGGAAAAGAGGGGAAACCGAAGGTCGCCTTGGTAACGGGAGGCTTTGAGTGGCTGCATCTCCCCGCCTGGCGGATCTGACCCTGAGTTCCAGAACTGCTCCAGCGGCCAGGCTCTCTGCATCCTTGCCCGGAGGCACCCAGAGGCTTGAGAAAGACCACCCAACAGCCCCGTGCGACAGGACCAACTCTGCCTGGGGACACAGCCCCTGCTTCTCCCTCCGGATTCGTATGCTGCTCTCGGTGCCTGCTGCAAACCTGCTCCTCCCTGTTGTATCCTCCAGTCTTTATTTAGATCATCAGAAATGACTTTGGAAATAAAACAGTACCTTTGACCCCGAAAGTGCCCCCCCCCCGCCGGGTGTCTAGCCGAACGAACTGACCTACAAGATAGAAAAACCCTGGGCCTGAAGATGTTGGGGACAGCATTTTCACACTGGTGACAGATGGCAACTTGCATAGAAAACAGGAGGAGGAAGATTACGTAACTTGCAGTCTGTACAAGAAATACCTGACAATGCAATCAACAGAATTATAACTGACACTACGTGGCCACAGAGAAAAACACATCTCACAATCCTAAGTCTTCAAAGAATACAAAATAGCACACGTAGTCGGGAAAATATGGCCGCGGCAGCCAGAAGGAACGTACAAAATAACGTTGGTCGTGCTGTTAGGTGAAATATGAATACCCTGCTTTTCCGATTCGTAAAATGAGCAGCACCTTTAACTTTTTAAAACACAAGCCAACATCCTCATTACTTAGAAAGGCTTCTTACTAGTTTTTAATAATAATAAAAATAACCTGTTAGGAATGAGGCCAAGTGAGTCAGGAAAAGTAAAAGTTGGGCTTTTTCAAATTTGGAAAAAAGACCTCTTTTCGCCAGAGCAGGAAAACGGCTCTTCTTTCTACCCTGATTTTGTTTTTGCTTCTCTAGTAAAATGCTATTTGATTATCTCTTTATTTTAAGGCTGCCTCCCAGCACAGCTCTGGGCGGCGAGGTGACTGTTCTCCAGCGTACCCTCCTATTGCGGCCGCTCTCATGGCGGTCCCACGTTTAGCTCAACGTGGCCCTGGCTCTCTGCGTCCTCTTGAAGTGTGACAATGCCAAGCGCTCTTTGAAGCCTATGTTCTAACAAAGACACGTGCGCGTGCTGGCCCGCACCTGGGGACCGAAGGCTGTGGACCCAACCGCGCGCCCGCCGCAGAGGGTGCTCAGGAGCCGGGGGGCAGGGAGGAGAGCCCGCCACGTGTGCCGCTCTTGGCGTAGAACCTGGAACACAAGGCGCATCAGTGACACCTGCTCTGACCACAGAAATCGGTGGCCAGGTGGGGACAGGTGACCCTGGGACGTTAGGATGGTCGGGCCCCGGGGAGCAGCCCACTGTCCAGAAGGACCGAGTGACTTCCCCTGGGACAGACCTAGCGGCCGTGGAGCTGGGCCTGGGACCAGGCTTCCTCATGCGTGTGGGCCAGAGGCCCGGACGTCTCCTTGGAGGCCCACCCGGCCTGGCCCCGGAGGGCGTGGAGGGTGCAGGCTCAGGGTGCAGCCGGCCCAGGAGCCGAGGACCCGGCGTCCTCCCAGCACAGGGGCACCTACCGTGGCCCCTGGGGCCAGGCCTCTGAAGACACCAGCCGCCCGAGGTCAGCAAGCACTGGCCGCTCTGAATGTCCTGGCGACTAGTCATGTGACCCACAGCAGCCAGGGGCTGGGGACGGACGGATTAGGGGCTCGGTGGCCGCTGTGGCCTCGGCCCCTCCCTGCCGACCCTCTGTCCACTTCACCATGCAGGGGGGCTCTCAGAAACGGAGCCAAGGCCCGGCCACCAGCCGACGTCCATTTAGTGAGTTCTTTTTTTTCCCCTTATTCTTTAATTGCAGTTGATCTACAATGTTCTGTCAACTTCTGCCGTCCAGCAAAGTGACCCCGCTGCACATACGTATTCTTCTCCTACCATCTTCTGTCACGGTCTCAGCTGCAGGCAGCAGGCTGCGTGTGAGGCCTGCCGCTCCCGGATGTGTTCCTGGTCACGGCTGCAACTCCTCATGCCCCGGGCCCGGGGAAACACAGAGAACGGGTGACTGCATCTCATGGAGCGACGAGAGGAACTTTCGGGAAAGAACTCGTGAGCCCCCGAACGTCGGCCCCGCCCTGGCCCAGCGGAGTGCCGGCACGAGCGCAGCACCCGGGAGCTACCTGCCGTGCTTTCTGGGGGTCACCCACCCAGCTTGTGCGGTTAGAGGATTTCTACGGATGCCTAGCCGGCCTTGGGGACAAAAGGGGGCTCTGGAAAAGCCGCCCAAGGCTGCCAGCAAACACTCCTGGGGGGGCGCTTTCTCCCCACGTCGCGTCCACGCGGACCCACCCTCTCGGGAGCTGCGCCCGAGGCCCCAGCAGGTGCACAGGCGTGGCCAAGCGGGGGTGCCGCACCCGATTCCCGCGAACATCCAAGGGAAGGGTCCCCACGGGGAACAGGGTAAAATGACACCGAGGCCACCCCTTCCTGCCGGAGAGCGGCTGCCCACCCCGGGCCGCCAGCTGCTAATGGCCCCCTCATCAAATATTTATCCCAGCGCTCGGTCGTCCATCAGCCTCCGGCGTCACACCAGGCAGGGAATCTGATTAGGAAACTGGTCAGGAGCACAGCAGGCAGGCTACAAAGCGCCTGGGATGCAAAGGGGGGGCACATCCAAGGCCCCTTAAAGGTCGTCTCCGGAAGCAGGGGCCTCCCGTTCGGAAACCAAACCCTCCACGGCTTCAGGGACCAGCCACGCGCCTCCCCAGCTCGGGGGCAGCGCTCTCTTTTCTTCGGGGCAGGAGGCGGCTCGCCCGCGCCCGGGGGCCAGAGGCCTGGCTCCAAGCCCCTGGCCGCCCAGAGGCGACGCCCCCGACTTGTGAGGGAGTGCTGGCGTCTCCCCCGTGCCCTGGCTGCAGCCCGCCCTTCACAGGACAGAGAAAGAAGGGACGGGAGGGGACGGGAGCTGACTCGGGAACGGCCTCCAGGATCTGGAGCGTCCGATGGCCGTGTGTGTGGTTTCGCTCATGACACGTGTGAAGAGGCTGTCGGGCGAGAAGTCATGCCTGGCGTTCACGCTTCAGTGGGACCCGGGGGGCCAATTAACCGCAGCGAGCGCCCCCTGCAAAGCGCTTCTACGTGGGAGACAAGGCGACGCTGCGGCAAGCTCCTCCCCCACCTTTCCCAAATAAAAGACTAATGTCAACAGTTTTCTGAGCGTAATTCTTTATTTTCTGAAAGTCCTGACACTGACCCATTTGTCACCAGATGGCTGACGCGTCGGTCCACAAATAGGATCCTTTTCTCTTTCATTCAGTGAATCCGGAGCCCAGGGAGGGCCGTGGCGGTGACCTCAGAACCTACCCTCCACGCCCAGCAGCCGCACGGCCGCCTCCTGCACGGCCTGGTGGATGTGCCCCACCTCCTTCTGCGACAGCGTGCGCTCCATGTGGCGGTAGGTGATGCGGTAGCAGTGGCTGGTCCTGTGCGTCCTGGAGAACCGGAGAGAGGCCGGTGAGGGAGGACAGGTGTGGGAGGACAGGTGCAGGAGGACAGGTGCTGGAGGGACAGGTGCTGGAGGACAGGTGCGGGAGGACAGGCACTGGAGGACAGGCG
>PVHT021183524.1:31286968-31342980 GCA_004024745.2 Catagonus wagneri
CCCCAGCCCAGCCCCCAGCCAGGCCCCAGCCAGGCCCCAGCCCAGACCCCAGCCAGGCCTCCGCCTCCCCAGGGAGAGGGCTGGACAGAGTGAGAGCCAGGCTCCCTCGGACTCTGCTTCCCAGCGTCAGTTCAGGGGACAGAGGAGGGTTTCAGGGAACAGCCGGCCAGTCAGCGCCCCTGCGGAGCCCGCATGGCTAAAGGGAAGGGTGCGAGGTGGGATTTCTAGGCAGGGCGGGGTGGGGTGCAGCTGGAGGGGCGCTCCTGGGGCTGAAAAAGCAAGAGACGCGCCGGCGTCACTGGGTAGGTGACAGCGGGGCGGGTGACAGCAGGGCGGGCCTGCCAAGGAAGACGCCCTGCAAGAGCGGGGGGGCCTGGGCTGCGCGACCCTCCGGACTGCCCACCCCCCACCCCACCGAGCACTCTCAGCGGTTAAGCCACCTCCCATCCTGAGCGGAGAGCATGGCGCGTGTCGCCGCCTCTGCGGCCGCGGCCGCTGTTCCTTCCACAGATATCCCGTTCCTTGGAGTCAGTCCTAAGAGACCGAACAGACGCTCCGTCTGACAGTGACCGCCTTGGAGAAGCAGCCCCACTCCAGGCCGCGAAGGAGGGAGAGCCGAGCCTTCAGACCCCCCGCCCCAGCTCCCAGTCTCCCCACTCGCTCGCAGCCCGAGAGGTCCTGGGGACACACACTTTGCAGGCGAGACGTCCCTTTTGGCGTCTCCCACTTGTCGCGTCCTCAGAAAAGGCCCCCCCTCCCGGTTTATGCCCGTCGATCCTGTGACTTCGCTGGGTCCCCCAGGGAGAGACAGGTGCCAGCCCAGGCCGTCAGGAGGAAGCGGTGGGCGGTGAGGCTGGTGTCCCTGGTCTCCACGGGTATGCACGTAGGAAAAGAACTGCTCGGGGAATTTTCCAATAGAATCTCTCGCGGGGAGGCACGGGCGTGCAGCCCGGCCCGGCCCTTCCCAGCTCCCGGGCCCGAGCCAGCTCTCCATCGCCGGTCCAGCTTCTCATTCTAAGATGCAGACTTGGACTCATGGGGTTTCTGAAGGACGGAAGGAAAGCGTCTGGTGTAGTTCAGGCTACAGCTAACGGTATTATTCTTCACGGGGCTGAAGATTCTGTCTGGGCCACACAGACAGGCCCTGACGACTCTGGACAAACTGCCTGAGCCTTCACTGCGGCCTCCGTACAAACGGACCCCGATCAGACCCCGGAGGAAGCCTGAAGGCGTCATATTAAGTCAAAGAAGTCGGCCACAGAAGGTCAAGCATCATACAAGTCCCCTTACGAGAGGTCCCTGGAGGAGTCACGTTCACAGAGACAGAAGGGGGGTGGCTGCCGGGGTGGGCGGGTTGGGGGCACAGAGAGCTGGTGTGCTGAGTTTTCAGCTGACGAAGATGAGCAAGTTCCGGCGGTGGACAGCGGTGATGGCTGTGCCACAGCCTGAGTGGACTTCATGCCACCGAAATGACACTCACGAATGGGGAAAGTGGTCAATTTTATGTCTATACTTTATCACGATAAAAACATTTTTTGAGGACAAGGGTTGTGGCCCAAACAACACAGCTGACTATTAACAGCGATGGAACTTGGGAACTCACGTTTATACTAAAAATACTCCATCAGAAAACCACAAGGAAATCCTCGCCAGACCACCCCGCTGTGCAGGTGGCAGGACGGTCACAAGAGGACAAGTGGGTTGGTTTCCATCCTCCCATATGGCGCTTGGTCTTGATTTCGTTAACGTAGCAGCCAGGCTGCCCTAAGTTTTACACAAACGGTTTGGAAGACCACCTTTGCTCATAGTGCCATAACAGGTTTTACCATATTTAAGAAATTCTCTTCCACTATTGCTTTGTCTTCCAAGCCACCCTCCTACGTTTCTAACGAACTTGAAGTAACGTCTCACGTTGCACAGATTCCCAACGCTCCGTGCTTTTCCTTGGCGTGGAAAGTCTGGAAGAGGTGTTCTTTTCTCCCGGGCTGGGGCTGCCCGGCCCGAGGCGACAGAGCCAACTGTAACTCGGGGCTGGCAGCTGGCAGCTCCCACAAGGGGCTGACACTTCCGTGGACGAGCCAGGTCACAAAACGCCAAGACTTTAGGTGGGTAAAGTGCTACCTTTTCAGTCCATCAGCGGATCCACCGCTGTCTACTCTGCGCTGAGCCGACACTGCGGGAGGCGAAGAGCACGGCAGGGACCGCTGCCCGGATACGGAAGCGCTCACGGAGGGGCTGTCCTGTGCGCAACAGTGGCGGGCGAGTGAGGGAGAGAAGAAGCCCAAAGAAGACAAAGGCGGATCAAAGGTGGACCAGGCTAGATTACCAGCTGTTGGGGTGGGGGTGGCGCAGGTGCCAAGGCATTGTCCCAGCCGGCGGGACAAAGCCCTTGGCGCTAAATGTTAAGTGGATGTGCCACAGGTTGTAAATGACTCAGGAGTTAGGAAAGACTAGTGGGGGAGACAGATCACAGCCTGATCTTAAGCACGAGCAGGATTCGGGCAGGTGAAGGGCGAGGCCCACAGTCTAGGTGGGGAGAATCATTACGTTTGCTCTTCCGTTTCAGCAAAGGATGCCGAGCGTCTGCTCCAGGCACACGTGGTCCAGCGGTGAGCCGCCTACAGGACGCGTGACCCGCGGGGGGAGGGCTGGGCACCACGACAGCAGCAAGCCGGCTTTGGTCGTGGCGGGAGGTGGCTGCTCCTGCCCAGGACGGTCTTGCGTGAATTTGGCACGGGGATGAGCGGTGGTGACGGCGAAAGGCCGTTTCTGCAAAAGGCACAGCGTCGCGAGCACGCGTGGACAGGTGGAAGGAATTTCCGTGGCTCGTCCTAGGCTACAGGGCACAGAAACGGGGCCGGAGGCGGGGGGCGGCTCCAGAGGAGGGCCTTCCCTCCTGGCTAAGAAGCCTCAAATGCAACTCCATCATGAAGCAATGCTTCAAAACCGCGAGTCCAGGCTCGGATCCCTATGGGGACCCTGCTCCGGGCAGTTTCGCTGCCTCTGGAGGCGGGTGCTGGGTGAACCCAGGTCTCGCACTCCCAGACAGGGGGGGCTGCTGAGATGTGACCGGATGTGTCACCCGTCTGGTATGAAGAGCCACCGGGCAAGGAGGTCGCTGTCGAGCCACGCGCAGCCCCGTCACTCACGGGTACCCGCGAGCGTGTCACGTCCTAGAGCTTCGGTTATCTCTTTGGTGAGTAACGGGGGAGATGCGCGGCTTACTAGAGGAGACACCCGGGTCTAGTTAATCCCGAAGGAAGCGCACAACAGTAAGGAGAAATTTATGCACCTTTCTGAAGATTTCCGCTTATTTTGCAGAGGCTTTTGAGAAGGGACCCTCTGGTCTAATTCACCGTGTTCCTGACAAACAGTGAGTGAGAAGGGGGGGGGGCGGGGAGTGACAAAATCGGGGCTTGGGGGCTTGGACGGCGAGCCGCTTTAGCGCTGATGCTTTCGGCGGGAACATGGCAGTGAGAGTTAGATTCTGTATTCTTCATCCAAGCAGCGAGCTTTCTGGAAGCACAGAATCCCAGATCGGGATGCACAGAGGTGCTCTGGTCCCCGCCGGGGTTCTCCCCAGGGAGGCTCATCCTGGGTCACCTCCGGGGCCGCCAGGCAGGCTTCCGCGGCACAGGCTGAGCCGGCTGCCCTGACAGGGAGCCGGCAGGGCCTCCTGTGTCTCTTCTCCTTGGTCGGGGCTTCACCCCAATCCTTGTCCCCCAGGACAGCCCCACCGACCCCTCAACTCGCCACCGGCAGAAAGCCAGCACGATGGCCCGGGCTGGGGCTCCCAGGACCACTGGTGGTCAGAGTGGGAGGGGTCTTGGGGGCAGCACACATAATGTTTAACGTCACTGCCCGGGAGGCTAGGCATCTGTCTGTCCAGCTGTTTGTCCATCAGCTCCATTCACTCGTTTCGTTCAACAAACAGTGACCACCCACGGAAGGCACGTGCTCCGCCACGGACCGAGGACGTCACGGCGGAGTAAAACAGAGCAAAGCCAAACCAGCCTGACCCGACCTCACGCAGCTCACAGTCTAGCACACGAGACAGGACTAATCAAAGAGTTACAAGCGAGAGTTGCAGCTACGCTCAAGGGCAGGAGGAAGAGGATCAGGGAGCCACGGGGCTCCAGGAAAGGGCACCTGACTGAGAGAGCAGGTCAGAGCAGGCTCCTGGGCAAGTGCCAGCGCGCCGGGCCCCTGGGTGGGGAGGGCTCACTGGGTGAAGGGAGGTGGGAGGGGTGCCCCCGCCCCCCTGCAGGATGCGGCTGGAGGCAATGGCAGGCACAGGCGGGCTGAGTTCAAATCTCAGTTTCTCCGCTTCTGAGCCACAGGACCTGGGCCAGGTCGCTACCTTCCCTAGGCTTCTGCGTCCACGGCGGGAGAAGAGGGTTCTGCACGTCACGCTGTGAAGCCTCGAGAGCTCAATCCAGGGTCATCAGGAGCGCTCGATCCTTGCGGGGCCCTCACGGTTTAGGCGGTTCTGGTTTCAAGATCTGGAAGCAGAGGGTCTCTCCCGTGCCCCGGCCTTCAGTCTGCTCCCCTAAATCCTGCGCCTACACAGCACAGCTCAAAGCCGAGCTGCTTTAGCTGATGTGGGCATGAGGCCCCCACCCACTCAGCCCGGCCTCGCGCTCACGCAGCGCTCCCCCCGCCCCCAGCAGCTCTCCAGCACCCTCAAGGCTCCCGGGGGGCAATTTCAGCGCACCCCACATTCTGTGAGAGAAGGCGGCAGAGCACAGAGAGGTGACGGTCTGCCTGAATTCAGCTCAAAACCTACAAATCCAAGTGAGACTGGCTTAAAATATGATTGGGGCTCATTTTGGGGGACACGGTCAGAAAGTAAAGAGAACTCCTTAGTCCCACGGAGCCTCAAGGCAGCAAGCAGGGCAGAAAAAGACACACAGGCCGCAGAGCTTGGACTCCGGGTTCTGACTCGAGAGCCTGCAGGACAAGTGACAACTCCTGTTAACGGCTTTGAGCCTCCATTTCTCTATTTCCCAAAGGGGGTTACAACTGCCTTTCAGGGTTACTGACAGTTAGTAGATTGCTTTGTTTTTTTGTTTTTTAAATTTTATGGCCACACTCACAGCATATAGAAGTTCCTGGGTTCCTGGGCCAGGGATTGAATCTGAGCCACACTGGCGGCAACGCCAGATCCTTTAAGCCCCTGCGCTGGGCTGGGGGCCCTGTCCGCTCCTATACAGAGACCTGAGCCACCGCAGCAGCTGGATTCTTAACCCACTGTGCCGCGGCGGGAACTTCTGAGACTTAGCTGGTTTTGACAGCACTTCATAATTACAAGTGGCTATTTAAAAAGTTATCAGGATAAAAGAAAAATTTTGATTTTGCAAATGGCCAAACAGAATCTAGTGCTAAAATTGGGTAAGGAAAAGTAATCTAATTGCATCATATTCCATATGTGCTAAAAGAAAGTACAGCCATAAAATTATAAGATGTATTTTCTGATGTGGCTTATTGTTGGTCCTATAAAAATTCCTACCAAAAAAAAAAAAAAAAAAAGAAAAAAAGGAGTGAGTTCCAAGCAGCCTTGAGAACAGAGCAGGATCAGGTGGGCTTCATCCCAGAGCATTTGGCTTCATCCCCGAACTCAGAAGTTGCTGGAATGCTTGTGCTCACGGTGTTACAGTCACACCACTGCCACCCCATGTTCCTAACGGATGCGTTTTCACCGTCTGCAGAAGGACGCGACTACCCCAGATTCCTGTTCCCCCGAAGAGCCAGCACGAGGAGCCACACTGTCAGAAACCTGTCCTTCAACCTTGGGCAACTTATTATGGAAACGACTTTTAAAAGTCCAAAGAGGCCTCACCCTCAGGCCATCCTCTTAAAACTGAAGATGCCGTCATAATAAGCACGGCAGCAAGAAGGAGAATGACCACTATAAAGTTAGGCAGCTTTCAGAACCTGGTACCCACATGATTTCACTGGCTGTGACCACAGGGACAGGTCCAGCCCTCGCAGGTGAGTGTGGCCTACCTGGGCCTTCACCCCCTCCCAGGCATGAAACTCCACTCATCTTTTCCCCCCAGACACGCTCTCCAGCACTTTTTTTTTTTTTTTAATGGCCACACCTGAAGCATATGAAGGTTCCCAGGTTGGCGGTCGAATCGGAGCTACAACTGCCAGCCTACACCACAGCCACAGCAACGCAGGATCCGAGCTGCATCTGCGACCTACACTGCAGCTCACGGCAATACCGGATCCTTAACCCATTGAACGAGGCCAGGGATCTAACCCACATCCTCATGGATCCTGGTCGGGTTCATTAACCACTGAGCCATGAAGAGAACTCCTAATTTTTCTTTATTATAGTTAATTTACAGTGTTCTGTCAATCTCTGCTGCACAGCAAAGTGACCCAGCCACACATACATATATACCTTCTTTTTCTCACATTATCGTGCTCCATCATAAGCGACTACATAGTTCCCAGTGCTGCAGAGCAGAATCTCATTGCTCATCCACTCCAGCGGCGACGGTTTGCATCTACTAACCCCAGACTCCCAGTCCATCCCACTCCCGCCCCCGCTCCCACCCCCTGGCAACCATAAGTCTGTTCTCCGTGCCGGTGAGGTTTTTGTGTTTTTTTTTCGAAGTTGGATTCTTAACCTGCTATGCCACAGGGGGAACTCCTCTGCCAGCTTATTAATGCCCATCACAGTCACTGATTTTCAACAGGGATCTCACAGTAACCAATGAATTACAAGATGCCTTTCGAAACGTGACTAGGACTTTACTGCCAAAAAGGAAAAAAGTTAATTCACTAATAAATATTACTCAGCAGAGAAAGTGTAGGAAGGATAAAGAAAGGGCAAAAGAAGAAAGAAAGATACTTTGAAGGGAAGAAGGACCTATAATGTACTAACTGGCAGGTGGTTTCGTTTCATCCTCATCTTTGGGAGAAAATACGAGGGGAAAAAAGCCAGGAGGGAAAACATCAGGTCGCAGAAGGCAAAGACAGACCCAGGAAACACAGAGCTCGGCTGTGCAGGTGGTGGACTGAGTGAGTGAGGGCGTACACCTGCTTTAGAGCCCGCGGCCACGGTGAAAGAAGCCTGACGGGCTGTGAGGAGAGGAGAGGAGACGACCGCTGCTCGGAGAAGGAAGGTTCCAAGAGCAGAGTCTAGGTGGGGCTTCGCGCCGCGAGTTCTGGATGAGCAGCACTGTGACTTCTGGTCCCTGGGTACACCTGCCTGCTGTCTCTCACTGGTTCTGATCACAGCCCCGTCGTCAGGCGAATTGTCCCCCTGTCCTGCAGGTGAGAAAACTACAGCTCAGAGACGTTACAAGAGTCTCCCCAGGTCACTCAAGCAGAAAGCAGCAGAGGTGGGGCTCCAACTCAGGGGCCCAGTTGCTTCTAAAGCTTTGCTTCTAGGATTCCCGGGTGGCTCAGCGGTAATGAACCCGACTGGTATCCATGAGGATGTGGGTTCGATCCCCGGCCTCGCTAGGTGGGTTAAGGGTCCGACGTTGCTGTGGCTGTGTCATAGGCCAGCAGCTGCAGCTCCAATTTGACCCCTAGCCTGGGAACTTCCATATGCTTCAGGTGCGGCCCTAAAAATGCAAAAAATAAATGAATAAATAAATAAATAAAGCCATGCTCTCAGTCCCAGGCTGGGGATGCTGTCTGATTTAGAGGCCAGCATCTCAACTGTATTGCTATTTTAAGGCAGTCGGTTTCATAAGGCTGCTCCCTTGATGAAACTTAAGGGAACAGCTCTAAAATGTACTTCCATGTAAAAGCAATTCTTTTTGGGGCCATGGAGCTGGGCAGGTCCAAGCGAACAGCTTTTTTTGGTGGACTGGCTGTCTTCGTTACTTAGATAATTCTATTGCCCTCTCCAGGTCTCAATAAAACTGAAGAAATCTATTTGTTGCTAACTGGTCGCTCAGTTAGGAAACTGAGGTCATGTGTACAGAGCGCTGTCAGCAACTTGGAAGAGAGTAGTAATAAAGTAAAAGCCAAGATCAATACACAACTTCAAAATATTATTGAGGAGTTCCCTGGTGGCCTAGCCGTTAAAGGATCTGACAGTGTCACTACTATGGCTTAGGTACTGCCGTGGTGTGGGTTTGATCCCTGGCCCAGGATCTTCCACATGCTATAGGCGTGGCCAAAAAAAAAAAAAAAAAATCCCAAACAAAATATCACTGAGTTGCAGCTGTCCATTTCAAGCAAATGAAAAAGAAGGGTTTTTCGTTTTTTTTTTTTTTGGTATTTTCTTTCTTCAAAAAAAGGAGCAAAAAAAGACATCAAGCTTACATTTCTGGTATACTGGAGAAAAACAATCAGTTTGCTGAAATTGAATTCTGTCTATCATAAATGCTTAGGCAATATTCAATAAGACTGTCCATGAGTTAGCTTCAAAGTGTCAACAAGACACTTCAGTCATGGGCCTGTGAGCCAACGTGACAGCCACACCTTGAAGAAACCACTTGTGTGGTCCACCACCTTTAGGCTCTCTTGCTCCATGCTGAGTCTACAGGGCACAGGGAAGAGGGTGGAGCTGGACCCACTGCTTGCTTCGGGCAGATTGCTAGAAGAGGTGATCAAGGAGTAAGTCTGTTTCTCTCCCTACCACAGTCTGTTCCGTGTATGACAATTAGCTCAGAATACGGTAGTAGTGAGCTAGGAAGATTCCAGAATGATGGCAGAAGATGATAAAGATCCTGCTGCTACATACTCCTAGATGTTCTGAATAATGTATTGACACACTGGCTTTTTAAAAAGTGGATAGCTGAGTAGATGATGAAAGCAAGGGGAAATCTCCAGGTGCAACAAACAAACAAACAAACAAAAATCCTGCAACAGTGAGTTATTAATGCTTCAGCTGCCTAGAGAAGGGAGCATATTGGTTATTGTAACCTAGAGGTCAGATCTTAATGTCCACCTGAGAACAGAGATGAAGGCTTTGGTCCACATGAAGCAAGAAATTGGATGAGATTCCAACACAAAGCTGGAACTCTAGGGGCTGCATCCTTGAAGTGACAGTGGGCTAAGAAAGACCTCAGATCCCCAAGCTGAGATCAACACAAAATTGGGCCTGGAATGACGCTAACCCTAGGATACCTATTACACTTGGCAGAAGAGGATGCAGAACAGCCCCGGAGAAAAGCTTAGCCACACGGCATCATTTCAGGAAAGGCCCCCAGGAGCATAATCTCACAGTCGAAAAATACAGAACACATGAGGAAAACAACCTGTTATACGCCAGAGTTACTAGATAAAAAACACAGAAGGATTAGTAGCCCAAAAATTTCAAATACAAGAACAATCCAAAAAGTGTTTAAGGGGATTATGAGTTAATTTAAATATTTAAAAGGACTTAAAACACTTAAAGACATAAAAGATGTGAAAGAACATTGTGAAAAAAAATATCAGGTCTGAAAAAAACCTACATAGTGAATGTATAGAAATAAAAATGCAGTTATAATTTTAAAATGAGTGGAAGAATTAAACAACAGATTAGATACAGCTGAATGGAGAATTAATAAATTGGAAGACAAATCTGAGGAACTGTCCAGAATGCAGTGGAGAGAAGTACAGAAATGAAAATATAGGAGAGGATGAGACACACAGGATAGAATATGAGTACCGAAAGAACAGAGAGAGAACATGGAGAGGTACTATCTGAAAGCATAACGACTGGGAAATTTCCACAATTAATGAAGTCTTTAGACTCAGGAAGCACCATAAATTACAAATGGGATTAAAAAAGAGTCTGCCCTAAGCACATTGTAATGCAACTACAGAACAACTAGGACTGAGGGGTGACCTGAAAACAACTGCAGGGGAAAGAATAGAGAACTTATAAAGGAAGAATTAAAGATATAGGTGACTTCGCAATAGCAACAGGGAGTCAAGAGGTGACAAAATAATACCAACAAAATGTCAACCTGTATCTGTAATACTCAGCTAGGCTGTTGTTCTGGAATAAAGGCAACATAAAGACATTTTCAGACAAGGTGAGGCAAAATGAGAAAGTTTACCGCTCCACATCTGTAATGAAAGCCCTATGAAAGGTATAGTTTGGGCAGAAAACTGAACCCCAAAAGAAGTAGATGCAAAAGCCGGCAATGATAATACGATGGCTCAGATCACAGACTAGTGAATGTCAAGTTCACCCTCCATCAGAAGGTGTGCTTTCAGGTGTCTCAGTTACCCAGGGGAGGTCTCCACCTTAGGAGACGTTCCAGATGCCCTAAGTCGGAGTAACTAACTCAGGAAAGCTCATCTCCTGGCCTGGTCCTTACCGTCAGCCCCAGGCTGGGGAGCCTGTGGGGACAGGACCTGACCACTCGCAGAAACACATCGTGAAGCAGGTCAGCAGAAGGGGGAGTGCCAAGCTGCAGGGGCGCCCAGGTCTGCTCTCAATCTGGGAAGTTACTGACTCTCTAAACCTAATTTTTGACACCCTTAACGAGGGGTGATAAAACATACTTTATCTCATCTAGATGGATGAGGTAAAGATCAAAACACAGCACTGGGCACAAAATGAATGCTCAATAAAATAGCGCTTACTACAACTAGTATTAGCATTATAAGCTTTGCTGATTAATTTGTTGAATGAGCAGTGCACATGTGTAGATGAATAAAAAGTTATGTGCCACCAGATTTACTTGAAAAGAAATCAACAAAGGCATCAGCATTAACTGCAATTTGTTGGGCACCGGTTGCTGTGCTTTCATCCTCACGCTGTCCCCAGCCTGAGAGCGCCTCCAAGAACTGCAGGACGCATGAGCGGTTCCTCTGTCAGCTCCGCCATGGGGCAGGTTCAGTCTACTGCCTGCTTTTATCAAAACTATGGGGAAGTGGCTGGCGAGTCGCCCTCGGAAACACCGTGTTGACTGTATTTGATTTGGAAGATAGAGCCGTAGGTTTGGTTTTTTAAAATCGCTCTCTGTAGTTACCTCCAGGCACCGGAAAATCAAAATGGGGCAGGGAGAAAAGCCAGATCCACTGTGCCCCTTTCAGCAGGTAGGACAAAGCCATGAAATTTACATGGGTGTTAACATGGTGGGGGTGGGGGGTGATGCTGGGTTACCGATGGTCTGTGTCGCAGCCCATCAGTTTCCAATTCACTAAAATATGCTCACTCAAGCCTCCAGATACAGGCATAGGTCTATTCCAGTGACAAAAATAGCAACTCACAAGATGCGGGCAGAGCCCCGAGCTGGAATAGAGGCCCTGGTTTAACTCTGGGCCCTGGAGCAAAACGGCAGAGCGGCCCCTTCCTCCGCGTCATGTCACGTAAACTCATGTCCAGAGCAGGGCCCCTCCAGCCACCTGCTCTTTTCAGTGTTCGTGGCAGTGACCGATTTATAATGTTCTCACACAAGCAGGTGTTTTCTCTGTCCTACTCCCGGACTCTCCTTCTGCCTCGATGCCCTTAAATCAAGATGGAAGGGCTTTCGGGTGCTGACTTTCTGCTCTGTCTTGGGCACTTCCATCAAATGACCTTATGTACTTTTTTTGTCTTTTTAGGGCCACACTCTTGGCATGTGGAAGGTTCCCAGGCCAGGGGTCAAATTGGGGCTGCAGCTGTCGGCCTACACCACAGCCACAGCAACACGGGATCCAAGCCGCATCTGCAATCTACACCACAGCACATGACAACGCTGGATCCCTAATCCACTGAGCGAGGCCAGGGATCAAACCTGCATCCTCAAGGATACGAGTCTGGTTCTTAGCCCACTGAGCCACGACGGGAACTCCAACTTATGTACTTAAAAGTTTTTTTTCTGCAGAGTATTACATCACCTCTATCGTGGTGACAGTAAGGACACAGAGAGCCAGAGGGGCTGTGTGCCTGCCCCTCACCTGCCCTGCTGGCCGGGGCCAGTCTGCACGGGCCCCTCCAGGACGCTCTGCACCCCCTCCTAAGAGAAGGCTCCGGCCTGGGGCGACACGCGGAGGACAGAGAGGCTCGGTCTCCAGGCCGGTCCTGAGCAAACACCCCCACCTCTGGGCCCCAGTTCCTTCACGGGCCTGAGGGCCTCTGAGATCTCCAGGCGCCCTGACCATGAGTGTCCAGGCGCGCCCCTGTCAATCACGGGTGAGGACAGAGAAAAGCGGGGACGCTGGAGGAGGCAGGCTTCTGACTCACCACAGCCCCCAGCGTGCATCCTAGTGCACCCTGGCCGCGGTGACTGCTGATGACAAACAAGCAGACCGCGGGCCGCCGGATCCCGCCGTCCGAGGCACCTGCAGTCAGACTCTACTACAGCCGCTCTGAGCAAGTAGCTACAAAGCTGCTAATTGGATTCGGCAAGTGGCTGAGTCACTGTCGGGCAAGATCAAGTCACTCTTGCACAGACGATGGGGCTCATCCCCTCAGCAGCCGAGAGCATCTTCGCGATGAAACGGAACAGGGCAGAGCAGAGAGGCACCTGGGAGCGACTTTCACAATTCACGACGAGTAATCAAAACCTAACAGACCACAGTCAGAAAGCACCCACCGCAACCTCATTTTGCCACTTGTCTTCTGATGAAATAAGCCCCGGGATCTAGCTCGAACGGCGGATGTCGAGGGGGACGGGAAGAAACCACGGAGCTGGAGCCTGACGTGCTGGTGGTGACGTGTCCTGGGAGGAGGGGGTGGGGAGAGGCTGTCTAAGTCCCCTCCCTCCGCCCGGGGACCTGCGCACAGCAGAGCAGAGGTATTAGGTGAGCCCGGCTTTTCACGAAACCACCTCCGGGCACAGGAAGGGGGCCCCACAGAGAGAAGCCAGGCGGAGCTGGTGGCAGACTTTTTAAAAGACCTTCCAGCTCTGATAGGGTGGTAAGTGGGAGAGATAAAATTCATCTATTTATCACCTATCTATCAATCTATCTATCTATCTATCTATCTCTCTATCTAGCCATCTTTTTTGGCTGTCCCGAGGGCATATGGAATTCCTGGGCCAGGGGTCAGATCTGAGATCTGCGTCATGCGGCAATGCCAGATACTTTAACCCTCTGTGCTGGGCGGGGGCTCGAACCTGCGTCCTTTGCGTCATAGCAGCAACCCCGAGAGAGAAATTTTAAAGGGAAGAAACTCACAGAGCACCCTTCCTCGTGACGACAGGGGCTTGTCACAGACGAGCGGTGACTGCGTGCTTGGCAAGTCCAAGTGTGGAATCAGGTCGTGGAGCACGGGCGTGGGAGTCGGGGTCCTTGGGGGCGCTCACCGCCCTCCCGGGCACAGCCGGGTCCCCGCGCCTGCTCGGGTTTCTACCAGGCTCAGCCCTGGAGCCAGAGACAGGGAGAAGGGAAGCCTGTGCTCACCTGCCTCATCGCCTGGAGTTGGCACGGAGGGCGCTCCGCTCCAGAAGCTTGGCAAGGATCCAGGACTGCAATTAGATTAACTGACTCCCTTTAAGCGTTTCTCGCCGGAGTGGGTGCCGCTGAGGACGGCTCACTCGGGCGTCGTTCTTGAGCTGGCTCTGCTCCCCCAGAGAAGTTGCCTGTTGCACGCTGGGAACTGCTGCATTTTTATTATTATTCATCAACCACCAAGGGCCCAGGACAGCAGCACCTTGTCCCCAGACTGGAAGACGCCGATTGCCCCATAAGCTAAAGTAGACGATCAACGCCCAGCCTACTGGCTAAGTCATGCCGCTGGCTACTCCCGGGTTTTCTTCCTGGACTGACACACCAAGGAGGGTTCAACTTCACAATTTCCTGAAATACTTAAAAAATCACTGAGGGGGTCGTTTATGGAGAATTACATTCCAAAATACCATTTACGAGACAGTGAGTTTGTACCTACAGGGCACGCTCCAACCCAGAAGCCACGCTGTGCGTGGTGCTAGGGTTCCGCCCAGCCCCTCGAAACCCACCTGACTCATTATGTTACGGAGTCCCCTTAGCAGGAAAAGATGACACAACATTCTAGGCTGATTTAAAGGGGCCTCGCCAAGCAAGCCTCCAAAAGGTGAGAAAAGACTTGGAGATGCTCTAAGGATGACTGACCGAGAGATGCTTAGAAACGAGCTGGGAAGCCGTATTAACAGTCACCTCTTAAATCACTGTCCCCCCGGCCCCCGTGGGAATAACAAGTCCCCAGGAAACGCCTTCGATGGCCCGTCAGCAGGCCCAGGACTCTGCAGTGCTCGTGCCAGCCTCTGCTCTCTCTGTCCCTCCTCCTGCCCGAGGCTGAGCCGGGGAGCCTGTCTGCTGCCTTCAAAGTCTTGGGGGCCTTCCCTCTGCGTCCCCCTCCCGCTAAGCTTCCATTTCTCAAACTCCCACTCAGTCCTCAGGCTTCTGCTTGGACGTTGCTCCCTGAGAAGTCCTCCTTGGCACGGCTGTCACTGGCGGTGGGGCTGGGACATCTGTCACCCGTCTGCGCCCGCCCCCACCCCATCCCCGCTAACTCTGAGAAGGCTGGGTCCCTGCCAGGTCTGCGCATCCTTGCGATGGTGGCCTGCAGCGGCCGCTCACCAGGTGGATGCCGAGGGGCAAAGCGGCAGAGTTCTCTGTCTGGGGGACGCCTGCGGCCGGGGTGGGGAGAAGCGCAGTGCCGCGCCCGCAGCAAAACCTCCCCACTCACTGAAGAGCTGCACCCGTTTACGGTGGCACTGAGGGGAGACCGCGTACCAGCGCGGCCCCCTGTTCCTGGTCCCTCATCACCATGTCACCTGCTCCCCAGCGCAGGGGAGGGACCGTTTGTCAGCAGCTGCGGCGAGGTGACGGCTTGGAGACACGGAAGGCACATCTCTTTACGGCCTTTTTGTTTCATAAACTAAAAAACGCCAAAGGAAGAAGCTTTCACACCCAGAAGGAAGCTAGAAGGGAAAACACCCTTCACAGGGCCCTCAGCTCCGTATGCTGAGCCTGAGTTCTGAAGGCAGGCCCAGCACGGTCCGTCTTCCCGGGGTCTGGTGGAGCCCAGCACCCGACCCGGGTCCCGCCTGGGTCCCACTGCCGCTGGATCTGCCCCGTGGAGGTCGCAGGTCCCGAGAAGAGAGTTAGTCACAGGAGGCGAGGGCAGGACCCCCTGGCTGGACGCCACCCTGGCCAGCGCCTGCGCGTCCCCTCTCCCGTTTCTGGTCCCCCCTCACCGCAGCCACGTCATCTTTCAACAGCACAAGTCTGATAACAGTGCCTGCAAGGCTTAGTGAGCGGCCAGGGCCGCGGCCTCAGGACAAAGATGAGGGTCCCTCAGGCCTGGCCCGCCCACCCCGCTCTCCTGGCCTCCGCGGACCTTGCCGGTGAGCACGCCGCGTGCCTGTTCTGCACAGCACACGCACCTGCTGCCTCTGCCTGCGATGCTTCCTTCGGGGAGGGGGCTCCTCAGAAGGCTGGGGGCAGGGAAGGGGGAGGAACGGGGCCTGTGGGGCTCGGCGGGGCTCCCCCTGCCCTGGCTCCACCGACTGTGGCCACAAATGACCCGAAGCCCCTCATTTCACCGCGGCAGTATTCACGCTGTATTTTGCTCTTTACCTGCGTCCCGTATCTATTTCTTAATTACATCTGAGCTCTGAAGAAGAAGGATGCCATTACTGGTCCCCCTCAAGACACCCCCCACCCACTCTGTTCCCGCCTCAGGCTAACCGCGTGCAAGGTCAAGGGCAGAGTAGCCAGGATCCAGGGTGCTGGCCACAGGCGGCACCTGGCTGGCACCTGCTGATGAGCCGAGGGAAGCCCTTCGTCCCGGCAGCGGCTGAACGCACTCCCGGTTACCTCTCCAGGCCGCCGGGACCGGGGGGTCCGAGAACCAGTTACACAGGCTCCCGGCCGCGGTCCTGAGACAAGAACACCTGCTGCGCGAAGTGCTCTCAGCACCTTGACAGACCCGCATCCGTAACCATAACCCAGGCTCATTCCTTTTGTTTCCAGCTTCGCTCCTGCCCCGATTCTCGCCTGCGGCTCTGAGGGCGGAGCTGGGCTCTGCCGGGCCCCCCACTCCAGGCGGGGAGGAGGGTCAGGCCCTCACGGCAGGCTAGCCGCGGGGCTGTGCATCCCAGCGCTTGCAGGGCTGTTTGCACTACACGTTCCGATTTAGGCTGCCTGCGCCCTCTGTGCCTCCTCACTAGAAGCGAGTCCCTGAGACACACTTATTTCTCGCTCCTGCTCAGAACGGGAGGTGCCGCTCGCCTCCCTGGAGCGGCCAGAGTGACGCTGCGAACCCCGGGTCCCACGGTGGGGCCTGGCCCAGGCCCCCCGAGGCCTTCCCACTCTGCTCAGAGCAAAAGCCAGGACCCCGGGAGAGCCGCCGGCCCCTCGTTTCTGACTCCATCTCTCACAATGCCCGGTACTCGCCCTGCTGTCTTGGGGGTGCCCACCGCACCCCCGGACCCTGAAGGTGGGGCAGGCTCCTGCCTTAGAACCTGCCTCACGTCCTCGCTTTTCCCACCGCGCTCATCACAGTCTAAAACTATTAGACGTTACCCACTTACTCTACTGCCTGTCTCCGCACTGGGCGATGGGCCGCCTGCAGACAGGGCTTGCTCTTTACTCTGTTCGCTGCTGAGCCTGGCGAGCAGCGGGGGCGTCATACACATGAGCAGGCACTGACACCGACTCCTAGTAAGTGACATGCACTGTTTCAGGTGCGCCGGGGACAAGGGGGATGAGACCTAACGCTGCCGAAGGACCCAGCCCCACCCCTGCCCACAGCAGCTCTCTGCCCGGCATCCTCCTGAGCACGCCCAGAGCCCCGCCAGCCCCGAGCCCCGCCAGCCCCGAGCCTCACCAGCCACAGGTGGCTGCTGCCTAGAGGCTGGGCCAAGTCACAGAAGCCCCAGGCCTGCGCAGGTGCTGTTTGCAAAGAACTGTGGGTTGCAAAAACTACGAGCACTGTGCCACCCTAGCTCCCAAGCAGACAAGAACCCACACTGTCCAACAGAAATCGGATACCACTGGTGTGGGAGACTGGTGTGTGTGTGTGTGTGTGTGTGTGTTCTTCTTGCGCCATCACCTCATCTCAGGACCACGGTCTTTGTTTGCAAAGGCGGACTCTGGCTTCTAGAAGAAATCCTAGCCGGCTCTGGGCTGCTCTCAGCTGTGCTCACACATAATTGTCTGCTGGCTGCCTGGGAGTTTACGGTATCAAATAGATTAGCAATTAAAATAACAGAAGGAGTCATCAGGGCTATTTTTTGTCTTTTTAAATGGAAGATTCTAAATAAAGTTTAAAAATCCGAATTGGAGAGGAACAGCCTGACTAATCCTAATCACGGGGCAGTTGGAGGCCAGCTGGAGGCTGGTCCCACATCCCAGGCTTTCGGGGTTCCTTTCAGGGCTCAGCCATTCCCAGGGCTCCCCTCTGATCCCACCACACAGGGCCACCGGGGGCTCCGTTTGGTATAAAAGGCCCATCGATTTATCTACGCTCTTACTGCAGCAACGGACCCTCTGTGCTGTTTTCAAACAGATCTTTTTATTCCACTGTCTTTGAAAAAAAAAGCTAATAAAGAATCAATTACAAGAGAGCCACACAAGTAGAAATTGGTATTTATCTAGGCAGGATAGCTAATGAAAAATAAAAAAGACCATTAAACCACAGGTGCTCACAACGAGCGTGTCTGCTGGAGACCTAAGTGCCTCCGCCTCGCAAACGAAAGGCTGGCCCCGTCCCGACAGAGGAGAAGGGGCGCAGGGCCAGGCCAGGGTGGGGGCAGCCTTCCGCTCGCCCCCAGAGCCCTGGGACCCACTCCACAGCCGAGGAGCTGCAGGAAATGGCTAGAGAGGCCACTTTTCCCCCCTGAGAATTGGGCATCATGGGAGCCAGGAAGCAGAAGAAGGCAAATAATGGCTGCCGCCCTAGCCCTGACGCAGAGCCTAGTTCTTTGTTTTTAACGGCTCTTTTCCAGGATGTATCTTTGGGGTCTGTCTGTGGTGTTAATTACGGCATAAATGTAACAGCCACGGCACAGACACCACGGCTTTCCCCAACGCCACAGACAGAGCTGAGGAGGCGACTGGGCGGGGAAAATGACCCGGGTGCTCAGAGCCGTGTCCTCTGCCACCGACACTGAATGACCAAGCCCGTGCAGACCCTGCCCGGGACTCGGGCTTTAGGGATGTTCACAACCCCATATGCACTGACGTTTGCTGCACTTTCCGCACGCGTGTGTATTCAGCAAGGGAAGGAAATATGCTGAGAATCAAAGGGTGAGGGCATCTCATTTTGTATCTAAATTTGGGCACCAGAGTGTTTTGTAAACCAAAGCAGACTAGTGCAGAGACAGAAGCCACCAACTCAAGCCACCTCCTGGAACGTGACATTCTGCCCGTCCCAGGGTGCCTGGCGGCACACGTTCACCCGGCGGGGGGTGCAGGATGGAATACCTTTCAGCACATACATGAGGTCCCCTCGCCCCCGAGGTGTCCCAAGGGCTGACATTCTGAGACTCTGCGCCAAGCACCACACCTGTGGCTGTGCCCGACGGCTCTTCCGTCAGTGCCCGGGCTGTACTGGCTGTTAAATATTTCAACTATAACTCCCAGGTCTTACAAGACCTTATTTTGTATTCTAGAGGACGAAAACAGAAAACAGAAAGCAAAACAGATGTATAACTCTTGGATGAAAGTTTCATACTTTTAGGAGTCTTGAAACTTAAATTTTTTTTTTTCTAAATGCAGGGTCTCTGCTGAGTATTTTGAATGTAACTGTTGGAAAAGAATCTGTGACTAGCTTCGTGACTGGTAACTAGCGCTTCTTGCTGTTACCATATGGTGTTTCCTTTAATAAAAACATTTTGCAGAAATAATGATAAAAAAATTACTTGAAGCTTTTAAAAAAGTTCGATGTTTCTGGCAATAGAAACACTGCTTATAATTATGCAGATAACTCCGTGTCTGGTAAATAGGAAAAACTGCCTTCCTCACCGCGTTACTTCTAAGGAAAATGACGGGCCCACTGTGTTATCCCTCCACGGCCACCTCCCCGGTGTCTCCTTCATCTGCCTCTCCCTAGATTCCAGGAACGAACCTTCCAGGCTCCTGTTCTATTCGTGTATCTTTCAGGATCCCATTTCCTGCGACTGTTTGCAACCGAACAGCACGCTCTGTCTCTTGAGAGCTCTGAGCCACGCTGGCTGTCAGTTCTGAGGAGTAGAGATGCAGGCTGCACAAGAAGCTGAGGTGGCTGCAAGAGCATGAAAAACCTCTGGGGGCGCAAGGCCAAAGCAGCCATCAAGGGTGCCCTTTCCTGCTTTCTGATCCCTTGTTTAGCCAGCAGGCATCCCCCTTCCTGTGCGTTTCCTAATGGTTGCAATATGGCTGCTCCGTCTCCAGCCCTCACATCAGCATTACAGGCAGACAGACAGATGGAAAGTGGTAAAGGCCAAAGGGCCATGACTGGCCAAAAGCCTTCCAGAAATTGCATCCAGAATCTTCCACATATTCCTATTGGTCAGAACTGGGTTGCATGGCCACCGCTGGGCCAAGAATAAGGGAGTTGTGGATAAGGGTCAGGCTGGCCAACCAATAGCACCTGCCATGCATGCTACTGCAGAAATTGGGGGGGTGGGGGGGAAGGCTCGCCTTCCTGCTGCAGGATTTACTTCTAAAGTGTCTTCTATTTCCTGTTTCCCCCACTGCTTTTAGGATCCCTGGGTGTGGGTCTCAGTGCATATGCATGAGGCTGTGGCCGCTCAATTTTCCCTTTATTAGAACTAACTGCATTCTCCCATCACGTGAGCCTGGTTGTGTGGCTTACGCGTGGTACTTTTGAAGATCGATTTCATCGTCTTACATGAACTCCCGGGCTAACGCAGTGAGGTTCTGTCAACGCCTTCGCCCCAAACCACCTGCACGATGGAGGAGGGAGGAAGAAACAGCCCCATGTCCTAACGGGAATTTCAGGGGCAGAAAAGAGCTGGGTCAGGTGGAATTCACATCAGTCCACATCACAGAGGCTGGAGCTCTGCACTGGTTTGCTGTGTATTTTACCATCACTCTTAGGACTCTGCCCTCTGGATTCAGAGGGGAGCTCCAGCAGCTATGATGGCTTTGGATTTATAAGAGTTGAATTCACGTGGGTTCTATTTACGGATTTATAGTCACCTCTATCATAAATACCCAGGGGGACACAGGCTAAACACACAAACCAACCTTGAGGTTAAATTGGAAATACGTTTCTCGCTTCTGTTTCAAAGCTAAACACGATCAGTTGGGTTTTCTGCATTTTAACATAAAATACACCAGTTATAAAAACTCACAGGCCCAGCTGATGGGTCTTAGAATTAGTGTTGACTGAATCTTCTCCTACGAGGCTGCTTACACAGTTCTCTAGAGAGGGGAGCACACAGCCTGTGGTCCAGCCTCCTCGGTGGCCCCCAAGGGTCCCCACCTGCTGGTACGCAAGCCCCGTGTGGTCCCCTCCCACACTGGATCGGGTTCAAAGGTCCAGTCTGCTTTCTAATCATCTTGAGGACAGTTTCCTAGAGAAAGAACATCAGTGGCTGGTGTGATACCGGCCTTCCTTACAACTTTTGGAAAGTCAGCGTGACACACTACAAGTGTGGCGTCAGAGTCAAGGCCAGTCTCGGGGCCTGTGTTCAGAGGCGGGGGGTAAAGGCAACTTGCCCAACAGTGAATTTGAAGGTTTAGGACTTTATCCCTAGTGACTATAACCATTAGCAGGAAGACTATTCAGAGGGTGGCATGGCCTTTCAGACCGTGTACTGGTCTACAAGCAGGCAAAAGACTTCCTGGGAAGGCAGCTGGGGGGCACTATTAATGTAAGTGCAATTACCACTTACGTGCTGATAGCTCACGTCATTACCCTAACTCACCTTCCCAGCAACCCCAGGAGAAACAGAAACCTCTGGGTGGGGAGACACACCCAGAGATGAAGACCAGACTGATGGAACCAGGAGCTGGGCAGGGAGCTTTCTCCCTCCAGAGCCCCAGACCTAGAATCACTCAAGCACCCATATTTCCCTGGGCTCAGCCCACTGATGTGGTCGGGGCGGGGGCACCCACATAAAGTGAGAAAGACACAGAAGCGGCGCCTGACAGAATCAGCATCGGGAACTCCAGCCGCGTTCTGCTACTTATTAGCTCTAAAACCTTGAGTCAGTTACTTAAGCTCTCTGAGTCGTTCGCTGATAAACAGATGATAATTCTGTAACACATAGCCAGAGGTACCTGTGATAAAAGAAAACCCTCGGTGCTAAAGTGAAAATATGTCTCTAGCTTTTGTTTTAAAAGTGGTAACTGAAGACTACTTTTGATTTTGCAGATCATTTTAATATGATCTGCAAAATAACCAGGTGATATGTCTTGGAATAAATGTAGATCTGATAGCTTACTATAGAGAGATGGTATTCTATAACCCGACTGTCTATCCACCCATCCATCGTCCATCCATCCATCCACTGATCATCCATTCATCCATCCACCCATCGTTCATCCATCCATCCGTCGTCCATCCATCCATCCATCGTCCATCCATCCACCCAACCATCAATCCATCCACCCATCCATTGTCCATCCATCCATTTTCTGATTTACAAGGAACTCTCCCAGCTCTAATTACTTATCCTCATTTGTGTCAATCTCCCTGTGTGTGTGATGAGCATAGAAGCCTATCTCAAAGTGTTACTATGAGGGTAATGGGAAATGTTTACATAAAGCATTTATAACGCTGTCTGGACACATCAAGGGCTACACAAATGCTCGTTACTTCCCCCCACACCACCCCCATGCTCCCCCTGAAGGCTGGACGAGATTGCAGGCTCCCTTGTTGGCACCTGCAGAGGTGTGGCCCCCCCAAAGCTCCCCTTGCTTTACCCCACAGTGAACACAAGAGAGAAGGCCCATGGCCTGCTTCCCACTTCCAAGAACTTGGATCCTAAAGAGGAAACTACTCTGTTTCTTCTTTTTTTTGGGCCGCACCTGCAGCATATGGAGGTTCCCAGGCTAGGGGTCCAATCGAAACTACAGCTGCCAGCCTATGCTTTAGCCATAGCCACAGCAACACCAGATCCAAAGCACATCTGTGACCTACACCACAGCTCACAGCAACGCTGGGTCTTGAACCCACTGAGTGAGGCCAGGGATCGAACCTGAGTCCTCACGAATCCTAGTCAGGTTCATCACCACTGAGCCACAATGGGAACTCTGGACACTACTCTTTTTCCCGCCTGGTCTTCTTTTTCCTCTCCTTTTCTCAGGAGCACATGTGTTCAGGACCTCAGCAGTATGCCCCTGAGACCTGGTGTGTGCGGTGAGGTCTCCTGGGCATCGGGGACAGGCCTCCCACTCTGGCCCAGGTTTCCAGATTCCAGGAAGAATGACGTCCCAGTCCTGGTCCCTCAGCCATCACTCCAACTCAGCCCTCAAGTCCCATGATCATTTCCAAGGGCAGCCGGCATTTCTGGGGCCTCGCTGAGCACCAGGCGTCCGTCCCCCAGTTCTCACATCTCTGTGGAAGAGGCTAGTCTGGCCCCCAACCTGTGCACGTGGACGCCGAGGCTCAGAGGGGAGACTGGCTTCAGGGGTTACACAGCAAGTCACCGGGCTGGACCAGGATGAGGCCTCTGATTCCTGCACACCTGGCCGCAGTGGCTGCGGACTCCCTGCTTGATTTCATGACAGGTGGGAGAAACCAGACTGGGGGGCATAGAGCAGACCCCCCCGGCTCCGACAACAAGTCCAAGTTCTTGGGCAAAGACGCTTGGGACAAAGACTACTGAAGTCGGGCTGCGGCAGTGGGGAGGAGGGACTGAACACTTTGAGATTTTGCAAAAGTCCATGGATAGAAAACAAACAAACATATTTCAGAGTAAAAAAATCCCCCCTTTCAGGCCATAGTCTTACCAAGGTTACAGAAGACGCGCCGCGAAATTCCTGGCAGTGATCTGAACCGAGTCAGGACACACTCCCCCTAGACGGGGAGCCACGGGACTGACACGGCTTTGGTCTACTCTGCGGAAAACCAAATCCCATTTTCACTGGTGGGTATTTTCATGCATCTCTGCTTTTTCGGGTTTTGAATTACACGGCAGAGAGTGCTACTGTAATTTCCTCCCCGTGTGGACACCATTATTCATCGAGAAGCTTTTAATTCTGCACAGCAACTGCTTCTCTCCAAAAATCTGATTTCAATCTCCCCAGAGGCAGAGGGTATGATTTTGTGACCCAAGGGTTAATTATCTGCAAACAAGTTAAAAATCACACAAAACCTCATCCTGGGAAAAAGGGGATCCAAGCACGACCTTCAGGCTCCCTGTTTCGCTGTCCGTGGGTGTGGCGCGCTGGCCGGGGCCCCACGCCCCGAGGGCCGCCAGCGTGGGCGGGAGGGCCTGGCTCTGGGCTGTGTCTTCAGAGGCCAGCCCGCACCCGCACGCCGGGGGGACTCGACAAATGCCTGCAGAAGCGATGTGACTCGAAGGGGGAGTGGAGGCCTGGGCTCCGAAATATACCTGACTTAAAAAAAGCGTTAGATGTATGAAAAGCTTCTATTTCTGGACAAAGTAGTGGAGCGACGAGGAGACTCCCCAGGGCGGACGGGGCTGGGGGAGGGGACGGAGCTGCGGTCCGGGCTCACCGGACACGTCCCTCCCCGCCGGCTCTCAGCCATGCCGTCCCTCGCCTTCTCCACCTGCACTTGGCTCCGGAGGCCCGGCCTCGCCCCAGGCCTGCTGTTTCTCACGCCAGGCGCTGCCTTCTCCACGGACGGGCCGCGGAGTGAGGCTCAGGGAAGTTAAGTCTCCGGCCATGCGTTCAGCCAGGTACGGCCAGAGTTTTTTCTCTTCTTTTCTTTTTTTCAGGGCCGCACCCCCAGCCTATGGGAGTCTCCAGGTTAGGGGTCGAATTGGAGCTGTAAGCCTACAGCTTTCGCCACAGCCACAGCAACGCGGGATCCAAGCTGCACCACAGCTCAAGGCAACGCCAGATCCTTAACCCACTGAGCAAGGCCAGGGGTCGAACCTGCATCCCTCATGGATCCTAGTCAGGTTCTTAACCCCCTGAGCCACAATGGGAACTCCATAGAGCCAGAGTGTAACTTCCAGGGCGTCCGGCTCCAGAGGCACTCTGACCCCCTGGTTGGCTGGCTGGCTAGCTAACTGGGGGACTGAGGGACGGATCAATGGGTAACAGGCCGGTGAGTGAATGAACAAATAATAAACAGAATTTAACAACTAAGAACAACCCAACCTGCCACGTGGGCTGGCATGTGTTTAGAGTCGTAGGCTGCTGCCTTGCACGATTCCTGGAAAGGAAGCTTCTGGCCCTCAGGGGACATGCGGCGATGTCTGGAGACGTTTCTGGTTGTCACAGCTGGGGGCGGGGGTGCGCACTGCTCCTGGCATCTAGTGGGTTGAGGCTGAGCAGCTGTAAACGTCCTATGAAGCCGGGGACAGCCGCCACCATAAAGAAGAACCCGGCCCAGAGCATCAGCCGTGCTGAGGCCGAGAAGCCTGGCTTCGGGGTGATTTCTGTCATCTCTTGGGAAACAGGGAGGTTTGTGAGGGTAAGTGAAGGAACCTTTGATTCAAAAGCCAGCAAACAAAACAGAAACAAAGCAGGGAGACCGGTGCTTAAAAGATGGCGGACAGCGCACCTGCGAATACGACCCAGACACCCACCCCGCAGGGGGAAGAACCCGAACTCTGAATGTACGAGAGTCCAAGGCACTGTGACAGATCCTGAAACTTCCCGCAGAGAAAAATAAAGTGAGCACATACATCGCCCCCGAAAATGCAAACAGCGGGATGCATGCTGCCTTCTCTGCTCAGACTGGGTACCTCCCCACCCCGCCGCCCGCACTGCCTCGCAGCCCCGCTCCAGGCTCCTCCTCCCGGGCTCTCTGCAAGGCCAGGCCAGCCCAGGGTGCCTGGCCTTCTGCTCTGCCTTTGGGGGTGCTGGCAGGACAGACAGGGGCCCGAACCGGGCTCTGGAGGCAGCCATGCACTAGCACAAGCCTTTCACTTCAGCTACCGCGAGAGGATGTTGAGTCAACAGGTTCCAAACCCACCCAAGGCTGGCCGCACGGGGCCTGGCTCTTTCAGCAGCAGGAAGATTGATTCTGCTTGGGACCAAATGCCTGCTTCGCTTAAGTACCCCTTTCAGTTAAGCTGCGAAAAACGGAAATGACAGCCATCTGCAGCGCGAGTGCGCACCGCAGACCCGGAGAGCCGCCCAGGGCACGCCGGCTCCCTGCGGAGCAGGCCCAGGAGACAGGGACCCTTTGCACCACCTTCAAGAGTCACTGGAAGGGGGGGGGTGCCTGGGCGGGGTCTGGGTGTTCCCAGGTGACCGTCCACCCAGAAGGCTGCAACCGGGAGGTCAGGGCAGCTGCAGCGAACGGAAAATTTTGCCCGAAAGCCCAGCTCACACGGGGCCAGGACCTGGGTATTTCCTGGGGAAGCCCGACTGCAAGAGGCTCACGACCAGCGGGGCCTGGCACTCCCGGTATTCGCAACCGGCCTCCGCAGCCTTCCCCCGCTGCGTTTCCCCGAGTTCGCAGGCTGTGTGTACCCACCTGCTCTCTGATGTAAACCGCCCTGCTGCGGGCCACAGCCGTCCGCAGCCATCCACGGCGCCCGTGTGTTTTCCCTGTCACTTAACTGCAGAGGGAGAATCCTGCGAGCACGGTCTCAGCTTTGCCAACAGCAAGAACCATTCTGAGGAAGGCATTCTTTCTAGAGTAAAATTATTCTTCTGACAACCCCCCTCCCCCTCGCTGTCACGAATAAACAGCCATTTCAGCTTTAGCAAACCTGGCTTCGAAAAGAGGCAAAGCCAAAAAACCCAAAAACCCCAATAAAGCTGTAATGCTCTCAAATCCGTAATTCCCCAGCAAACGTCACAATGTGAAAGCAGCGAGTCCCTGAGAGCACAAGGATGTCCGCAGCTACTGGACCATGGAAACAAACACAAATTACTGGGTACCAGTGCGGGTCAGGTGTAATTCCTCTATTTACGTTTCTCAGGAAACAACCCCTGTGATGGAAACTCCTGCCACCCCCTGAAATGAACAAAGGATGTCGGCACTGCGGATGACACGCTAATGGCCACTCAGGAATGTTCTAGAACCCCTACCTCGAGTTCATCGCGGTCGCTCCACGCCGCGCCCCCCGCCTCCCCCTTTATGATGAGTTACGCGGCATCCCCCACGCGCCCACAGTAAGCTAAGCTCCGAACAAAGCCCACCCACAGCACCGCCTCTCTGAAAGCTCCAGCCCCCAGGCCTGGCCCTCTCTCTGCAGGCAAATCGACCTTGGCCTTGAGGCAGGAAGGGCCATCCCCCCGCCCCCCGCCCCTTGCATGACGCTTCCAAGTGCTGAGGACACGGGGCGGGGAGGCGGTGTGTGTGACAGAAGTTCCAGGCGCTTCTGAGGGTGGCCCCAGCGCGCTGGAGGGAAGCGGACCTAAAGACGAGGCCCATTCTGAGTCCTTCTCACCCGAGTCCAGATAAGACCTGCTTCATCTGGCCTTCACGAGTTAACTCAGCCACTTCTCAAAATGCACTGAGTGCCTGCAGGGCTCGCAGCCCGTGAACACAGGAGCCGGTAAGGAAGAGGCCCTGGAGGGCCGAGCGCCGTCGCCCAGAGCCCGGTTCTGAGCGCTCGGACGCGGGGCCCTCCTCTCCGGGTGGAGAGTGGACCACGGAGGACGGACGCCGTGCGGGACACGGGAAGGCCTCCTGTGTCTAGCGACACCTGTGACACGGAGACGCGTCCCGGGTCACAGAGCCGACTCCAGAAAGCCACTGAGGGCCACTGCCTCACGATCACACGTCTAGCCCCTGGGGGAGCATTTCTGGCTTTTACTTGGACGGGACGTCTAATCATTTTCCACGTGCTGCTTCTTCACCACGACCACCACGGTGCAGGGCCGCAGCCGTCACTTCTGGGTCCCCAGCGTCACCTACTTAGTCTCTGACCCCAGGGGACTATGGCATGAAAAAAAGAAAGAAAATTTAAGAAAATTTCAAGTTTGTCGGACACTCACAAAACCAAAGCAACTTCCGGTCTTGGCCCTGGTCCACCAGTAAAACAGGCCATTTTTCGGCTCACCCAAGCCCGGCCTTGGTGGCACGGCAGAAGCTACCCACAGAAGGTCCCGTCAGGCGGCTCCCACTGCTGCCCCCGTGCTGCGCCAGCTCCCCGTTCCTACCCACACGTATCTCAGGGAGCCCTCGGACCCCGCGAGGTGGCAGGGTCACCCCCCGGGAGGTTTTGGGGCGCACCCGGTGAGGAGGGGTGCGGGCCGCTGCCCCTCGGGTCCCACAGCCCCGCGCCCACCTGTTCCTTGGCGGAGGGTCTGAGCTGGGGGAGCTGCCTGGCCTGGTGGGTTCCAAGCCCCTGTAAGGGGAGAAGAGCGAGCGCGGGAACGCGGCAGGGGTTGGCGCACCCCCCGGGGACCCGCGGGGCCAGGCCAGCCCCGGGGGGGGCTCCCCGCACGTGCTGCCGGGCTCCCCGCGGTCCCGGGGGAAATGTGCTGCCACCAGCCGGCCCCTCGCAACTGGGACCGCCCGCTGCTGCGGGTGCTTCTAACATTCATTTCCAGCCACGTTTTGGCTCCAAAGCCCCAAAGCCTCTTCTCAGGAAGAAAGCGGGGAGCCTCCCAGTCTCACTTTGTTTCTTCACAGCTCCTTCAGAGGACAATCACAGAAGATAAGAATAACGTCCTCCGGCGAAGAGAATTTCATTCAAACATTCTGAAGAAGAGATTCAACAACCGTTTGCTCACAAACAACACGAAAAACAAACCTGCTTCATTCGCGATTCTCCCCAGTTACGGAAAGAAAGGGGGAAAAAGGGAAAGAAAGAAACCAGGAGTGTTTACGGGAGAAAGACTTTTCCCCAGCCCCTCACAGGCGACCAAGAGGCCTTGCACCTGCCACTGTCCCGTGTCACAGGCGAAGACACCGAGGCTGGCGGGGGTTAGCGATGTGCCATAAAAGCCAAGACTCGCGTTCTCATCCTGGGACCCGGGCCTTCGCCAGATGCCGCCCTTGGTAACCGCCCGACTGCCCGGCGCGGAGACACGGAGGCGGACACGGAGGCGGACACGGAGGAGGACACGGAGGCGGACACGGAGGCGGACACGGAGGCGTGCCGGGTGCGCTCCGCCTCCACTTCTATTTTGTCTACGAGACCGCAGGTGCACGGCCTGGGCCAGCCGTGATCCGAGGCTCAGACACACGCTCGTGATGGGCCCGTCCCCGGCGCCGGCTTCCTCTCACTCGGCCGTTCTCCATGCGATGAGTTCATAAACACCACGACGCCACCACGCGAGGCGGGACCGGGCCCTGACGAGCACCCACGTCTCCGGGTGGGACTCGCCCAGCGGGTCCTCCTGATTCCCGCGCCGGCGGGGGGGGGGGCGGGGGGACCACCGTCCGAAATTCCATCTTCTGTCCCAGGCTTTCCTGCTCAAGGCAGGCTTCTCACAGCCAGAATATTCGTAGAAGCTATTTTTCCTTTTAGAAAGAGGACGGCGCTCTATCTACGTGATCTTGCGGGAGCTCCCCCACTTATTTCACAGCCTTTACAGCTGGGGTGAGGATTTCACAGCCGGCCGGGGTCGTCCTGAAGACAGGGGTGAGGGGACATTCTCCTGAGGCTGTGAAAGGCTGGGCTCCGTGGCCCCCAAGTCGCCACTGAGTGGAGGGTGACATCCTGCTCCTGACCCTTCTCGGGCCCCAGGCAGGGGACCCTGACGACCTTGATGACACCTCCCCCCCCCCCCCGACTCTGCCTGGCTACCTGGTCCTCTCTCTTCCACCAGCATCCCTGTCTCGGAGGCTGAGCTACCTGTCACTCTCCACCTGAGACTCACCTGCCCCGAGAAGCCCAGCCGCGCTGTCACACTGCCCCGCTCTGTTCTGGTCACGGCACCCCGGTGATTTCGGTTTAACCTCTACCTCCCTCCACAAGGTCGAGCTGCGCACCTGCTGCAGAGCTCTGGGCTCACAAGGCCAAGACCAACGCCACCACCAGAAGACTCTTTAGCCTCGAGCGCGCGTCCTGAGTCTGCTCCGTGTGACCAAACGGGAAACACGCACAGAATGTCCTGGCTACTCGCTGAAGCCCAAGGGCAGCTCAGGGAAAAGTGACTGAGCTACGAGGCGGACTAGCAGCTTGCTTCACAGAGCAGCGATTTTAGGCGAAAGAACTACTGACAGACAGATGATGGTAGAGGTTTTTCTCAAAAACCAACAAAGCGAGCATGCCGCATCCGCAACTGACAGGATTTTTTTTTTTTTTTTGCCATAGATAAATTTCAAGCTTTCAAGTGAAAATCTGAATTTTGGAAAACTTGTATCTGCCAGCACTCTCCCATACTCAAGACATTTCTGATGAGATTGGGGGCACAGTTAATATGATTTTTCTGATCTTCAGCCATGAAAGGTGTCAACACTGGGAACAGCTGCCTAACTCGGTGAACCAGTATTTTCCAGCTGACAAGTGAACACTGTCTCGAAATTATCTGTGAGTAAAAGATCCATTCAAAACACAAGGCAGACTAATGGACTTTCACGTAACTAATGAAAAAGTTCATTGACAGAGTTTCAGATTTCTCAGTGCAACTGACTTTTGAGAAACCACTACTTGTCGAGTTTTAGTGTAACATCAAAGCAGAGTATCCAAGATCTTTTCAAAAGGCTGTTAAAGCCCGTTTCCCTCGTTCAACGACAGGAATTTTGCCACAGGGCAGAGTCGAATTCTTCATTTACTTCAATCAAAACAACTTAGAGCATGTGGCTGAACACAGAAGCCACTATTAGAAGCCGGCTGCCTTCCATGAAGCCAGCCAGGCGTTAAAGAGATTTGAAAAAATGTAAACTGATGCCATGTAAATGTTTGGTTATTTTTCACCAACCATGTTATTTATGTGGACGTGCAGTGGTTTTGTGATTATGTCTAAGTGAATTAGTAAAATGCTTTTAGATACCATGTTGAGAATTGTAATACAGCAGACACCAATGGCTACAACCCCATGCAAACAAAAGCTCTCTGGGGTCTTCAATGATCTTCGAGAAAGTAAAGGGAATCTGGAAACTAAACAGTTTGAGAATCGCTGCTCTAGTGGCTGGTGTGTGCTATGGGTACTTAATCAATGTTGAATGAATATACACTAAACACACATTCTCTTTAATATCCCTGTTCCCTTCTCCTGAATCTAATAAACCGGAATTTAATACAGATCCCAAGCCATCTCCACAGAGGTTTCACAGAGGCTTCCGGTGTCAGAGGCAGGTCACAGAGAGGCGAAGACCCCGACACGGAGAGAGTGTGGGCCCCCGAAACCGGCAGTCTCTTTCAGAGTCGGTGTAATTGTCTGCAACGTTCTTACTTTTTTTCATCCTCTTCTTTTACTTACATGCCTACATCCAGATCACAGATTTTAAACTGGTTCTACATGTGTTTAACGCAGCTGCTTGAATTTTAATCACCGGCACAGCGGTGTTTTTCTTTTCTGATGTCTAGGAACTCAGTGAGCTGGCTGCCCTGCAAGCTGAGTAGGAGCCAAACCACCATTGTTTAATGCTTTTTGTTTTTTGCTTTTTAGGGCCACACCTGCAGCATATGGAGGTTCCCAGGCTAGGGGTCGAATCAGAGCTGCAGCTGCGGCCTACACCACAGCCACAGCAACACAGGATCTGAGCTGCATCTGTGACCTACACCACAGCTCACGGCAACATCAGACCCTTAATACACTGAGCAAGGCCAGGGGATTGAACCCACATCCTCATGGATAACTAGCTGGGTTTGTAACTCACTGAGCCACAACGGGAACTCCCATGGTTATTTTTTTAAAAGTGTTTTGTTCCTAATTAAAGGTACATACATGAGTATTTATGAATGAAATGCGATGGACTCCAAAAGAACAAATGTGGAAATAAGTACGTGAAAAGTTGTTCCACGCTATTATTATTATTTATCAGTACAAAGAAATGAACAAGAAATAAACAATGGCTATTATTATTCTCAACTGTTCCTTTCTTTTCTTACATCCGCGCTTACAGGATGGATGCACCTCCTTCTTCAGCATCACCCTCGGAAGCCGCAGCAGCTGTGGGGCCCTAGCGGATGCTCACCGGAGGCTTCCTGACTTTTCCAGATGTTCCGTGGGCTCTGTCCTTCCTATCTGCGACAATTCTCCTTAGTGAGATTGGCCTCTGTGAAGAACGGGACGGTGGCAGCGGAGAGACTGGCCTTCACAGGCAGCCAGACCTCGGCTTAAATGCCGGCTTGGCCGCTTTCTGGCTGTGCCCTTGGAGGAGTGACCTCGCTTCTCGGAGCCTCGGTTCTCTTGTGAGAAAGGACCGTCCAGGTGTCCAAGTGACGAGCGGGGGCCTGGTGGGGACGGGAGGTGCACAGGTCCCCGGAGGAGCACCCTGCCCCCTCTGGACACCGCCCCCCAAACCAGAAGGGTCCCGGGAGACCGTTTATCTGCTGGGCCGACTCAAGCTAAAGCATCGGTGGACCTGACTTCTTCCTATGATTCAGTCATTCAGGTTTTTAAACCTAAATTTTTTACACTGTTTGAACTCTGCGAAGCCATGAACATGTCCTGCGATGGCAGGACCGGCAGCTGCAGAAAGTGCGAGGAGGAGGAGGAGGAGGAGGGCGGGTGGAGACGGTTACCCCCGAGGCCAAAACGACAGGAGCAGGACGAGCGACCACATGGGGCGTTGCTGGAGATGGAAAGTTCGAATAGGATGAAGCCAACGGGCTCTGGAAGCCCCGAGCTCTGCTGTGATTTCTGCAGGAAGCCCAGGAAGCTTCGGGACGAGGCCGTCAGGTGCACCTGCTCTTCCAGGGGCACAGGGCCCGGGCTGGCCAGCGGCGGCCAGGACTTCTAATGAAAACAGCCCCTATGAGTGACGTGTAGCCTTAACAGCCCGAGGCGGAATGGCTTGCTTCCACGTGACTGTCCTTCCTGCCACCAAGCTGGGAAGCGCCAGTTAACATGAGGCTCGCCAACAGCCGAGGCGGGCGGGGGGGGTCCACGGCTGGAAACGTCCCCTCCCCGGGGGCTCTCAGCCTCCAGGGTGTCAGGCGGAGTGACACACGCACACTTTAATAGGGCACAGACAGAACTGTAAATTTCTTCTCAACTTCAATGTCTTAAGTCTTCGCAGCCTTCTGCCCCCGCGACGCTGCCTTTAATGACTTAGAAGCGAATTCGTAAATTCTAGGAACTCTGCACCAAAGGAAAGAACGCTTCTCAGTTGAAAGTGCTTCAATCACTGTAAATCAGAAATTCTGAGAAGGGAATTTTCTCCGAGCAGCTCGTCACACATGTGGGTGACCCCAGAGGGCCCCTCTTCCCATCACGGCGACAGAGAAGTGCGCGGACACCTCCAGCTGACGGACGCTAGCGCTCCTGGTTCTCCCTCGGCTGCGGGTGGGGTGGCTGCAGCTGGGGTTGAAAAGCGGCCCCCGTCCCTGCTCCGCTCGAACCCGCCGCCAGGCCTCGGGCGGCCGAGCGTGGGGTCCCCTCCCGGCGACCTCAGCCCCGCCTCCATCCCGGCCCCTCCTGCGTCCCCCAGACCCGCACCTTCTGCCCCCACCCGCCCCAAGCAAACGGGTTCGCGGAGAAACGGAAACGTTTGTTCTCATGACAGAACAGGAGGCTCCTAATGAAGGACATGGCCCCGGAATTCCCTGCCTCAGACACGGAGCTCCCTTTGACCTGTTCAGTGTCACGCGCAGCAAGCTAGGAGGCGCCCCAGCCAGGCGGATGGACCAGCCCCGGTTTGCGTGTATGTATGTATGTATGTATGTATGTATGTGTGTGTGTATGTATGTATTTATTTATGTCTTTTTAGGGTTGCACCTGTGCATATGGAGGTCCCCAGGCTAGGGGTCTGACCGTAGCTATAGCCGCCGGCCTACGCCACAGCCACAGCAACGCGGGATCCAAGCCGCATCTGCGACCTACACCACAGCTCACGGCAATGCCAGATCCTTAACCCACTTAGCGAGGCCAGGGATAGAACCTGTGACCTCATGGTTCCTAGTCTGATTCGTTTCTGCTGCCCCAGGATGGGAACCCCTGTCCGGAAGTTTTGCGTTCAGTGGGCACAGGACAGATCTCTTCCAAATTACATCAAAGCACTTCCAGGGACTGACACCGCCCCCCTTCACCCCATCCCCTTGAGAACAACTGCCAGGGGTCAGAGCTGTGAATTCCCGCGACCTGGGGGACCACGGGACCAGCTGCAGCGAACCGACCATGAACCACCTCCTGAGAAGTGACCCCAGCGGGCCAGGCACACACACAAGATCAATCCAAGCACAGATTTCGGCTCAAACCAGAGGGCAATCCCTTACACCCTGGCAAGTCCAAGCGATGGCAGTTTCTAACAAGAATGCGATGCTGTTTGCTGCACAGTCTGCTCGTGACTTAGGGGACCACACGCCCTTCCGCTCGGGCTTTCTGCCACCCCAGCACGCCATTCACTGCTCGGCAGACACGCTGTACGCGGCCAGGCCTCAGCGTGCCCCCCACCGGCTGCCCCTGGCGGTCCTTGTCATTCTCTGAGGTTCAGCGTGAACATCGCCCTCCCCGCGAGACGCCCCCTGTTGCCCTGGCTCCAAGGACAGCGCGGGAACTCGGGGCTTCCGAGCAGATGGACGCACGCTCTTTTGCTCCCTTCCTGTCCGGGTGGCGGGAACCCCAGACGCCACAGAGAACCCCAGGCGCGGCCAAAAAGGATAAAAAATTTAATAAATAAACAAACTGTCCCCCGTCTAGCTGGAAGCATCTCCCCCAAGGTCCGGCCTGTGTGCGGTCCAGCTGGACTAGCGGGGTTTTTGACGCTCAGCCTGTTCCCACGCTCCCTGCTGAGCCCACACCGCGGCTCACGGCGACCCGGACCCTCGACCCCCTGACGGGGCCGGGGCACGGACCCTCCACGCCGCTGATCTCCTCCTCCCGCGAGCGAAGAGAAACAGGATCAACGCGGACTTTCAGACATCAAGCCCTTTGCCCTGCAGCTCGTTTTTTTTTTTTTTTAATGAAATCCTGTCATCCTGTTCTTAAAGTTAAACACTGGGCTATTTCAGTGACAGGTTCAGGCTCTCAGAAATGCTAGAGAAGCTCCATGATTTAAGTCGGTCCTTGAAATCGCACAGGAGCTCTCTGCTGGCGGGGCCACTGTCACAAGGAAATTCTCTGACCTCATCCCACACTTCAAAACTCAAGGGAGCATATAAATAAAATCCCACTTCTGTCAAGTCCAGGAACAGGCCAGACTCATGTTCGGTGACAGGAGTCAGGGAGTGGCTGCCTCTGTGGGGGTCCAGGAGTGGAGCTGAGGGGAAGGGGCTTGAGCGAACTTTCTGGACTGATGGAAATGTTCTCTGTCTCAGCTCAGACGCTGGTACAGGGCATATGCAACTGTCGGAACCCAAAGGAGTGAACGACGAAAACCGCTGCGTTCTACAGGATGCAAATGACATCTCAGTAAAAAATTAACAAACGTAAAAAAACCACACTTCAGGAAGTTCCAGTTGTGGCTCAGCAGAAACAAATCTGACTAGGAACTAGGTCACAGGTTCGATCCCTGGCCTCGCTCAGTGGGTTAAGGATCCGGCATTGCCGTGAGCTGTGGTGTAGGTCGCAGACGTGGCTCGGATCCTGCATTGCTGTGGCTGTGGTGTGGGCCGGCTGCTGCAGCTCCGATTCTACCCCTAGCCTGGGAACCTCCATATGCCATGGGTGTGGCCCTAAAAAAAGAAAAAAGAAAAGAAAAAAAAAAAGGTCACACTCCTTGCCGGCACCTTCCCTCGACAGCCCTGGAGGGCAGGTCCTGGCTGACTTCCACTCCCACTGTCCCTCTTTCTTCGGCACCAGCTCAGACAGGAGGCAGGGGCATCTGGTCAACCCTCGCTGACCAGCGAGGCCAGTGTGTGGCTTGGCCTTTGAGGGGCATAACCCCTTCTCAGAAAAGCCCCTTCTCCTGGGCAGGGAGCAGCAGCTCCATCACTAAGAGCCCCGATGCGCCCCTTCCCGCCGCAGCCTGCCCAGGACAACCGTGACCTAAACCACAGACAGCGCTTCCCGGCTTGGGGTTGAGGGGCTCAAGGCCCCAGGCAGCCCCCCAGCACCTCCCCGCCTCCGCCGTATGGACGGGGCCCGTGGCGGGTGTGCTGACTCCTGCAGCAGGGCCGTTCTCCACGCGGCTGCGGCCCAGGCGGTGAGGCCTCCCGCGCTGGCACTTAGCAAAGGAGTTTTGCCAGCAGCTGGCTCTGCTTTTTCGCTGAGCATACTGTTAAGTTGAAACATATGGATTTCCTAATAGTTAACATTTTGGACTTTAAAAAAAAATGGCAATTTCATGTTTTAAAAATTTAGTGATTTTGAAATATTTGCTATTTACTTTATGGTTTATTTGGCCAGACTGTAACTTGTGCAAGTCTTGCAACTATGAGTGGTACTGCTACTGCTCTAGACATTTCACCTTTAACGACAAAATTTTATCACTTCTCTATTGAAAGTACTATCATTATTATTATTATTATTATTGCTATTTGGGGCCGCACCCGTGGCACACGGAGGTTCCCAGACCAGAGGTGGAATCGGGGCTACCGTTGCCAGCCTACACCACAGTCACAGAAACGCAGGATCCGAGTCGCGTCTGTGACCTACACCACAGCTCACGGCAACGCTGGATCCTTAACCCACCGAGCGAGGCCAGGGACTGAACCCACAACCTCACAGTTCCTAGTCGGATTCGTTTCCACTGCGCCATGATGGGAACTGCTTTAACTTCTATCTTAACTTCCCCTGGAACTGCCAACCGCCAGGCGACCCTGGAGGGAGCTCTTTAGAGCCTGCCCACCAGTCTTCCAGGTCTACGAACCTTACCTTACAAGACAGTGTATGGATCCGAGAAACAGGGTGGGGACCTTTCCCCACCCGGCAGGTGGCAGGTAGCAAGCACACAACCAGAGTGTGCTCAGCTGAGGTCTGACTACTGTTAGGTCTGTATCTTTAGAATCACACACAAAAGCTCCCATCCCAGGGGCTGCCAGAGGCTCATCGTTCCTTGGAACCATAACATATAATCCACAAGGCCTGACAGCTGTATTTGTTTTTAACGACTGGATTTTATTAAATGAGAATTTAAAGAATATAATTTGTTTCTGTGAAACTGGCTCTTCTCTCCTGATTTTCTCCCTTCCTTTCTTCTTCCAGCTCAGGCCTCCCGCCCCTCACTGTCGCTGCCTCCAATGTCTGGGGCACAGCAGTGCATGAAGGAAGGAAAAGCCAAAACAATTGCAGCAAATCTTTAGTAACTCAAATGCGAGTTACCAGAACCCTCAGACAAGCTTTATTTTGCTGCTTTATTTCACTTTTAGAAAACAGCACACCGAGCATTTGTTTTTAAACAAATAAAACAAAACCTTCCTAAATATGGCATTAGGGACAACCCAACTTTTAGCCCAGAACTGGTATACCTTCTAAAGTTTCGCAATAAGAATTGGCCTGCACTAACTGGCTGAATTAGTTAATTGCATTTCTACCAAGTTCTAGGAATAGTTGTGATCACAGCCCATTAGAAAAATATTTCAATTATCAAACAGACATTACAGCTAAGTTTTACCTGGACCCATGCCACTGTACAACGATAAACAGGAATAGAAGCAAAGCGTTTTCTGTATGAATTCTGGTTAATCAAAATACCGAACTAATCAGAGCATACACTTGATAGAACATTCCAGATGACTGAGGTTAATCAAAATAGATATCATTACCTCTGCAGTCACTGCCCGCCCCCAACACTGAAGAAAAACGCTACTAGAAATCTGACTGAGTGTATACTTTGCTACAGGAACACTTTGAAATACTGCACTTTCTGGTTTCTCACTTACAAAGCATAAACCACACTTTCTAACAGGGAGAAAACTGTTAAAGGGCTTTGTTTTTCTTGTTGGTCACTGGTTTACTCTTAACGAAACACTCAAAAGGACTGGCTTTCACAAGTACCCGATCTGGGGATACATTTCCTAAGTTTTACCAAATTTCTTATTTGGGGGGAATATCAATGACAATAGTATAATAAAGTCACAGAAAGGCCAGACCAGGTTAAAAATAGCCAACGTGAATGTTAGAACGGGGTGAGAACACACATGCACGCACCACGCTATTTTACATCTGAAGTCACCCACCTACTCTCCAGCTGCATTGCTGTACCCAGGTCGACTTTAATATTTATTGTACGTGTTCATAAAAACAGGTGCTGAAGAATACTGCACTCGGCCTCATGCCATGAGTGTCCCAGTAAAGCACCAAACAGCTGACCGATAAAAACTTGTTAGAACACACCGAGCATTTTAATTAGCCTTTTTATTTACTCCCGTTATCGCGAAGCTGATGTAAAGTTAACCACTCCCTGTTTCGCATTTATTTCATTTGATGGTTGTTTCTCTCTCATTTCTATTGTTCTTTTAGGGATGAAGCCAGAGGAAACGAGAAACCAAAGTCCTGCCAGCACCAGAACTGTCAAATCTTGATACTGGTGTTTAAAAACCTGTCGGCACAGAGAGAACCCACTTGAGGTTGCCAAGGAGCGGGGTGGGGCTGGGAGGCGGAGAGTGGAGAGTTTGGGGCTGTAGCAGATGGATGCAAACTATTACACGTAGCACGGATAAGCGACAAGGCTCTACTGCACAGCACGGGGAACCACAGGCACTGTCCTGCGATAAACGCAATGGAAAGGGATATGAGAAAGAATGTACGTTACGTATAACTGAGTCACTTTGCTGTATAGCAGAAGTTAACAGGATATTTTAAATCAACTATACTTAAATGAAAAAAAAAAAAAAACCTGTCTGGCAGAGAGCTGTCATCCTGCTCCTCAAAGGATCCGGCGTCTCCGCTCTGCGCCTGCCCCAAGATGCTGCCGTGCGCATGCGCAGCCCTGGTCCCGGGAGCCCGGCGTGAGGCCCTCACCCGCTCCCGCGTCCATGGTCGGGCTCTCAGTCACCTCTCAGTCACGGGAACAGGTGACTCGCTTACACGGCCCCGGGCCTTCCCGAGGCCGCACGGGCGGGGCTCTGACCGCCCCAGGGCGGTGGGGCCGGAGCGGGTCAGCTCCATGACTGAGGGGGGACCCCGGCCTCCAGCGCGGAGCCCCCACTGCAGACGCCCCACGGGCTGGCAGCCCATTTGTCTGCCTCGGCCACCAAGTCCCACGGAGCCTGCCAGCCTCCTCCCCGGGCTTCTCAGGCCTTGAATCTTGTTTACTGTTGACGGGAAAGAGCAGCTGCTGCGGCTGGAAGCGAAAACAAGCTGCCCTGAGCAGCGGTTTCTGCCCGGCACCCCCACAAGGCGGGGGGGGCGCTCGCGGGCCCTGCAGGGGGCTCTGTCTGTGCCTCACCTCCTTAGGAAAGGGACCCAAGGGTTGAGGATCTTGTGTGATTCTGTCCCCACAGCCAAGGGTCCCTCAGAAACGTGTCACCAACCATAAGCCCAGCGAGCTGCAGCAATGAGTCTGGGGCGCCGGTTGCCATGGCCCCTGCAACACGTACTTTTTTAAAAGTCCCCTCTGTTTGGAACCTGAAAAGTTAACTAAATGAAATCAAGCAAGGCTTCCCATTACCTACTCTATATTTAGTGTTTGTTTTTGTTTTCGCTGCTGGCTGCAGACCCGTTTATATGGTAAAACCACAGACATCGGAGACGCATAAATTTCTGTGCGGGCTGAAGTCGTCAAAGCCGAGCTTTGTGAAGCTGAACCAAGCACCCTCAGCATAAGCAGATTTAAAGAGCATGTAGAAAAAAAAAATAAAGAGCATATAGATAACCAGCAAGGCCTGCTGTGCGGCACAGTGAACAGCATCCCGTAACCGCGACGCTGGCCTGGCCGGTCCAGACAGGTGCAGGGGCCAAGGGCCGTCTCACCCTGTGAGTCAGTCCCAGGAACCCGGCAGAGGTGCCCGAAGCTCCTTGTGGCCTGGCGAGCCCGCTGAACACTGTCCAAACTCCAGTTAGGCTGGGGGGTGGCTCAATGACCCTGGTCCTCCTGACTCCCATGACCCACGGGGACCACGGGGCACACTTCACAAGGCCCCGCCTCAGAAGGGTTTGCGGTGCTCCTTGTAAACACGATGCTCCGCCGAAAGTGCTCTTGGTCGGCCCCACATCACGAGGCGCGGATGTGACCTGCCGACCTCACCCCCGCGCTCGGCCCCATCCAGACTCCCTCAAGCACCGCTTCTCTCCGTCCAGAGTTTTAACGGAAGAGTGTGACATGAATCTACTGTTAAGAAGATCTGGGTGTTTCTTTTTTTTTTGTCTTTTTGCCTTTACCTAGAGCCGCACCCGCGGCATATGGAGGCCCCCAGGCTAGGGGTCTAACAGGAGCTGTAGCTGCCGGCCTACACCACAGCCACAGCAACGCGGGATCCGAGCCACGTCTGCAACCTACACCGCAGCTCACGGCAACGCCGGATCCTGAACCCACTGAGCAAGGCCAGGGATCGAACCCGCAGCCTCATGGTTCTTAGTCGGGTTCGTTAACCACTAAGCCACGATGGGAACTCTGATTCGGATGTTTCTTTAATTAAAAAAATGTGTCGCTCCAGACCCGTCCCCGACCACTCACTGCACATCCAGCCCGAGGCAGTTCAGAGGCCTCTCCAGCGCCGCTCGGCCGGATCCACCCGGAACGAGACCTCTGAGGCTGCAGATGAGTGTCACACAGGCTCTGTGCGAGCGCGGTACGAAGATAAGGCCCCGAAACCACTTCCAAGGCCGGTGGTCGCTGTGACCCGCAGCGCCTGGTTTTGCCGCAGCCGATGCAGGCAGGGCTACTTCGGGCGAATAATAAGCAACGTCCGCAGAAAACATTCTTCTTGCCTCAGACGGTGTTAAGGAGGGACCGAGTCCTGCATGGAGCACTTGATAGACATTTTTATTTATTTTTATGTTTTGCTTTTTTAGGGTCACACCCACTGCTTATGGAGGTTCCCAGGCTAGGGATCAAATTGGAACCGCGGCTGCCAGCCTACACCACAGTTGCAGCAACGCCAGATCTGAGTCGTGTCTGCAATCTATGCCGCAGCGCATGGCAACGTTGGATCCTTAACCCACTGAGCGAGGCCTGGGATTGAACCTGCAACCACATGGTTCCTAGTTGGATTCGTTTCCACTGCGCCATGATGGGAACTCCAGAAAACTTGGAATTTCAGTACATTTCAAAGAATGCTTTTAGTTCTTCTGTCAGACTCTCAAACACCCTCCATTCTCCACCCATCAGTTTCCTTTATGTCTCGTATAACACAATAAAAAAAAAAAATCTCAGAATTCACTTGAGTCAATCCTCAATCAAGTTCAGTTCTTTGTTTAGACCTAACCTTGTAATCGTCATCTGTGTCTAGATTTACAGCCCATTAAAAATACGACCTATGTGAGATGAAATTTTTTTCCTTGAGCTTATTAGTATTTTCCACATTTTGACAATCGATGTGTCACTCTGGTAAATAGGAAAGAAGATATTAAAACACATGGCACTGGATGACAATCTCAGAAAGTGTCTTTCCCCAAAACATATTTTTCCTATTTCTACGGGCCTGAAAAACTCATTTAGTCAGAGACTCATTCCCTCCAGAGATTCTAGTCTTCCCCCAATTTTTATTACCTTTATTGTTTATTAAGTCATTGATACCTGTTCTCAGGCTGGGTAATTCTGTCAACAGGGGGTGATCCACGTATATAGGCTGCTTCCTGCGAAGGGAGACCTCATAAATGAACGTCTTCCACACGGGGTGTTTTAAATTACTGTTTTATTATAAAAATAATACACACTCATCGTAAAAAAATTAAATCATACAGAAAGGGTATGAACTAGAGAACAGAAGAGATCCCTAATTCCAGCTCCAAGCTGCAGAGATAACAACTGTTAATTTCCTTTGTTTCTTTTTTTCGGCTGCGCCCCCGGCGTGGGGAAGTTCCCGGGCCAGGGGACGAGCTGGACGGTGAGTGCGTACAGCTTGGTGCTCTCACCGTATCCTGGCCGTCTTTCCTCATGGGTGGCGGCCACCCTTTGCCGTGATGGCCAGTACGCCTCAGAATGAACACTCAATATGCTGTCGGTCTTCTAGGAAAGAACAGCTTTTGGTTTTGGTTTTGGGTTTCTTGGCCATGCCCTTGCCACGTGGCAGTTCTCGGGCCAGGGCTTGAACCCGAGTCGCAGCAGTGACGACCCTGGATCCTTAACCCCCTAGGCCACCAGGGAATTCCTTGAAGAACAGTTTTTGACACTATAAGAAACACTGCAATAAACACACTGGCACACACCTCTTTGAATACCTGTCTTACGATATTTGTGGGATAAATAAAATCTGAATTAAAGAGCGTGTTTCCAGTTTTTTTTTTTTGTTTTTGGTCTCCGTGCAGCATATGGAGCTCCTGGGTCAGGGATCAGAGCCTAGCAGCAGCTGCAGCAACACCAGATCCTTAATCCACTTTTTTTTTTGTTATTTATTATAGTTGATTTACAATGTTCTGTCAATTTCTGCTGTATAGCAAAGTGACCCAGTTATATATATACACACTCTATACACTTTCTTTTTTGTCTTTTTAGGGCCGCACCCATGGCATATGGAGGTTCGCAGGCAAGGGGTCGAATCTGAGCTACAGCTATCAGCCTACACCACAGCCACAGCAAAGTGGGATCCGAGCCGCGTCTGTGACCTACACCACAACAGTGCTGGATCCTTAACCCACTAAGCAAGGCCAGGGATCAAACGCGAAACCTCATGGTTTCTAGTCAGATTCATTTCCACTGTGCCACGATGGAAACTCCCATATACACACTCTTTTTCTCACATTATCCTCCATCACGATCCATCACAAGTGACTGAATACAGTTCCCTGTGCTGTACAGCAGGACCTCACTGCTTGTCCATTCCAAAGGCACTAGCTGGCATCTATTAACCCCAAACTCCCAGTCCATCCCACTCCCTCCCCCTCCCCCTTGGCAACCACAACTCTGCTCTCCATGTCCATGACTTTGTTTCTTTTCTGCAGACAGGTTCATCTGTGCCATATATTAGAGTCCAGATACAAGTGATATCACATGGTATTTGTCTTTCTCTTTCCAACTGACTTCGCCTGGCATGAGAGTGCTGACCTATAATTGTGACTCTGCCTCCAGAAGAACTGCGCCCATCTGCACTTCCACAAACAACACAGACGGCTGGAGCCGACCACCCCGTACATCCGGCCGTTCGGAGTTTCACCAGCTTCACAGCCATTTCCAGTTCAACAGCTGGAGAGTGGAGCTCACAGCTCCTCATTTAAATTTCTCCGAGCGTGAGTGAGGCTATTTCTCACTCTCACCGATGGGCAGGATCCCTCTGTCATATTTAGAAAACTGATCTCTCATCAGTAGCCCAGGGGTGCTTCCTCCCTCCCCACTCCCCAGGTTTGTTATGCATCCTTGGTCCAAATTTTTGGGTTCATTTTGTTGAGCGGAAGCTTTACATTTTTATGTGGATAAACTCAGCACTTTTTGACTTCTGAGTTTCCGCTTAGGTTTGTTTTTTTCCAAGAAAGGAGGAACTGCTTCTGACTTAACCTCTATCACCCCATGAAAGCAGCTGGAGAAGCTGGCTCATCACGTGTGCACGGCACGACCTTCTCATTCTCAGAGAAATTCAATTTCACCATCTGTGAAACTAGGATAATAATAAAAGCCACCTCCAAGAACGCCTGCGAAGACCAAGGAAGATACTGCCGTTACAGCTCAGATCCCAGCACATGGGAAGCGTTCAGTAAACGGAGCCTCTGCTTCCCCTGGATCCGGGCGTCACCATCCCTTAGCGGATCAGAGGATGAGCAATGGTCCCAGGAGGCAGAGGCAGGGCTGGGGAGGGGCCCCGCCACTGACACTGCACGAGCGCTCACGCTCTTCACCGCGAAGCTTAGCACCGCGCTGAGAGCACCTGGGATCCAAGAGATTTTTCTGATCATCCTGGGATCTGAGCTCGTGGAAAAGGCTAAGGACAAATACCAGGATGGCTGTGCGGTCCGCAGTTTTGCGGGGAGAACAGGGTCTTTATCTCAACTTTTACGAGCATGGAAAGGAGACGCTGCTCCAGAGCGATGGAGAGCAGAATTGAGACAAGAAGTGAAAGGCGTGAACACGCGCCTGGTGTTTCAGAGCCCCCTCCTGTCCCCTGAGGATTCGTAAGCACGACCCACGACGGGCTCTCCTTCACGATACGAAGACAAACGGTACGTGCATCTCATGGAGGGAACTGGTGCATTCGTCTGCCGTAGTTAATAGGCCAAGAAAACGAAGAGAGAAGTTTCTTCCGGGAGTCACATTTTAAGCAGTTTTTATATAAAGGCATCTACTCTCCCCGCACATTTTCATCACTGTAATCTCACTATCATTTTAGATAAAAGCCAGACTGCATCTAAAGGCCACCACGTAATTCTTCAGAGGGGCAACAGCTTTTCTGGTTAAGTTTTAAGCGCCTAGAAAACACTCGTGTGGGTTACCCACTGCTAACTTCACACTCACATCTACTTGCAGGTGCCAGGCTTAGTTCCCTCTGATCTTAACGCCTACAAGAAAAACGACAGGATTAGTCAGAATCCATCATCTTCATAATACACACTCTTCAGATGTCTTTAGGCAGAGAACCCAGCTCATTCATTTCCTACAGAAGTCTTCTTGGGATCGCGGCTCAAGCTCTTTGTCAAATGTGGCGCCTGCGATCAATTCCACCTACAAGCTTTTTTTTTTTTAAATGAATTAATTTTTGTTTGTGGCCACACCTGTGGCCTATGGAAGTTCCCGGGCCAGGGATCGAATCCGAGCCACGGCTGTGACCCCGGCTGCTGCAGTGGGATTCCTAACCTGCTGTGCCACAGCGGGAACTCCACGATCTCGGCTCTTCAGCGCGACCTTGACCACTTTCCTTTGACCTTGAGAGATGCAGGCCAAGCCCTCTCCTCCAGAGAGATGGGTCTTCACGGACAGTGGGTGGGGACGGTGATGCTCGGTGACTTCCGAGGCTGGGACACAAAGCTGTAGAGTTGGGATACTCGCTCTCGGAGCCACGGCCACCACGTAGGGAGTTGAAAGCTCCAAGGCCACTGTGGAGGACGCGTGGGCCGCTGCCCAGCCCCCAGCGAGTCCCAGAGGGAGCCTCTGCCAGACAGGAGGAGGTGACCGGCTGCACCCACTGGGGCCTCTGCCTCTTCCCAGACCAGGCCCTGGACACCACGGAACAAACCAGCCTCATAAGCACGAATAACACAGTCAGCGCTCCGAGTCCCAAAGTCGGGGACAGCGACAGCCTGTAACGCGGCAACAGAGAGCTGGGCGCTGGGTCTGGGTTCACTGGGAAACAGGGGCTGGCTGGCCAGTGCCCGGGAGGAAAGACGCCCCGAAGCGCAGCAGAGCGTCCGCAGGAACCGCACGCACGGATAAGCCACGCTGCCCGGGAACATGCTGCTCACAGACACCCCCACTCAGAAGCCCTGGCTCCCTCTCTTCCCTGCGTAAAAGCTGAACAGCGGGGCCCCGCGCATCTTCTCGGGGGAGGGTCAAATGCGGTGAGGGCTTTCCAAAAAGAAAACAGACTATTCACATCACCACGCAAGCTGATCTCCAGATGCGGCATTTTTCTCTTTTATCCGCTCCGGCCGACAGCACTTGACAGTTGTCTCTGCAGCTGTTAAAGCTTAGGGCCAGCTACCCCGAGAGCACTCAAGATGAATGCAGGCCGGACCGGCACAAGTAAACGACTAGGGTGTCAGTGCGTGAAGAGTATGACAGGAACTTCTTATTACGGGAAATATTTATTTTCCAAAGCAAATGAAACACACATTCTCTGGAAGAGGGTCTAACGGAAAACTCTGGATGGGAGATGGGAAACAGAGTATTGACAGACCTGCGTTTATAAGGCCCCTCCTTTCTGGGGGCAAAGGAAGTGCGGGGTGCGGAACAAAGCGTTAGAATTACCGAGACGCCTGGGTAGGGGCCGAGACCGACCCTGACATGGTCTTTGCGCCACGTTCTGAACACCCGGACCAACACACGAGGTAGGAAAGCAAAACAGCCACACACACCACGTCCCACGAGTCCACGTGGCGTCGACTCAGTGAATCGCTACACACACGTTTTCATGCTGACATTTATCACAGTAGATTGGGAGGGTACATTATAAGAATAATTCAGCATTCCTCGGCCAGATGTTGGTTGGCAATGAACAGAGTAAACTTTCTAACCAACAAGTATGACATTTTAAAAGCCTGTTAGTTTCTGCACGTAGGTTTTACTCCCCTCTAAGGTTTTCAAAAATCTTATTTTCAAAGTAAATTCTGAACGTGACCTCACAGTGCCTCTCAGGGTGCCAAGTGAGGGCTTAGCTAACGACTTTTCTCGGCCAGAAAAGGAAGCCCAGGTTGTTCTCACCAGCACGAGTACACCCGCGGGCTTGTGCAGACCTGACCTGAATGCCCACTAGGGCCCAGCACCTCCTCGCCCCAGGGGTAGAATCGGAGCTGCGGCTGCCGGCCCACAACACAGCCATGCCAGATCTGCGACCTACACCACAGCTCACGGCAACGCTGGATGCTTGATCCACTGCGCGAGGCCAGGGATCGAACCCGCATCCTCAGGGATACTAGTCGGGTTCGTTTCTGCTGAGCCACAGTGGGAACCCCCCCTGTAACGGCCTTTAGAGATGACAGCCTCCGCTCCTCTGGCTAGGATAAGATTTCCTCACCCAAAGCAGAGGAAACTGTTGTCATGACAACTAGAGGTGACTAATAAGAGGCCCTCTGTCACCCCCGACCCGAGAAGCCTCTGGATGTGACCTCACTCGGGTCCCGGCCCGCGGATGCCTGGCCCGGAGAGGGTGCGGCCTGTCCCCCCTGCCCTCCGTCCAGTGCCTGCAGCCAGAACCCTGGACACTTTCTCACCCGGGGAGAGTCCGAAATGAGCTCGCCAGTCCAGACCGTCTAAACCCCGTCCCCGAGCAGAGTCCTTCCCCTTCTCTGAGGAGCAGAGTCCGCCAGGCCCCTGGAAATGTCGTTGGTTACAGCGCCACCCCAGGACAGAAGGTGCCCCGTCACGACGGCCACTTGCAGGATGTTGCCCAGAGGCCTGTTTCACCTCCCCGGCCTCGATCTGGCTGGAAGGGTCGGACAGGACCGCGTGAGGCCGGCCGCAGGTCCATGGCCCAGACGGGTTCGATACTTCAGTCTGGAGAAGAGACAGGGAGAGGCGGGCGGGAAACGGAGACGGAGACTGGGCTCTCTTACCTGGCTGCGAACGATGAATCATTTATGCAAAAGCAATTAGATAGGCGAGGAAAAAAATTTCTCTCCTTGAAATGGCAGAAATGAAGCAACTATTGACTGATTTTGTCCCCAAAGAGAACTTTTTCCCTTGGTTTGCGCCGCCTTTGGGGAGGGCTGGCCCCTCCTCGGCTGGCACGGCCCACGCGGTCAGGCTGTGTGTGGGTCCACACGCGTCCGCGGGGCCCACAGCCACTCAAGGTCACGGGCCCGGGGGAAGGATTCTGAGGGTTTTCACTTGGAGAAGGAAAATTATAAGAGGAAATTCTCTCCTGGTGTCACGGAACTTTTTCAGATGGCTCTGGGAAAGCCCGACGCGGTCTGCCCTTGCTGGTGTGGCCGTCCGAAGGCGTGGAGCCCGAGCCCCGTGCGGGGTCAAGGGCAGCCCTCTTAAGAGAGTCCTTTCGCAGACATAATAGGATTAGACTCCTGCTTAGCAAGAAAGTCCTCTCCCAGGGTAGATTACCTGCCTAAATCGTCCTTTCAAATTCCACCCCACCTCTCCATTCAATTATTCGACGTCTCCTTTAGGTGATGGGTCCTGGGGCTCTTCGCGATGGCATTTCAGCGGGAAGGAGGAAAGGAGCTGCCGACCAGGACCAGGAGGTGGGGGTCAGGGTCCCGTCACGGCCTGTCATTTGTGCGGTCGGCTGATGGACACTCTCTGGAAACGGCCCGGCACCGCCAGCACCAGAGGGCGGCAGCGGTGAGAGCAGCTCCACCTCGGCTGATGGGAACCCTCGGAGAACAAAACGCAAATTGAATTTCCAGACACCTAGGGATTCATCAGAACACGTCTTGCTTCACTCTCAAAGGGGGCCTTGTAAGCCATTCGCTCTGAGCAGCAGTGCCTGGCGGGGCCGCTGCAGGGGCTGGGCCAGGGCCCGGCGAGTCCGCGGGCTTCTCGGTAGAGCTGGCACGTCACAGGAGATGCCCTGATGACCTGGGCTCTCACACAGGCTCCGGGGCACGATTCTAGGCAGGAGGGCCCACCGCTCGGAGGGCAGCTAACAGCAGTGGCACTATTATGTGTCTCGATTCAACTGCAAGTGGTTTATGAAGGTGAGCTGGGCAGAGATACAGGGAACTGCAATTCTGAAAGGCCAAATGATGGCCTGAGACCAGACACGATCTTGTAGGAGACGTGAGCTGGACCAAGTTTTTCGGCTCTCAGGCCACGCTCTCTCCACTGTCCCCGGGAAGCGTCTTGCTATCCTTCCGCGGCAGCTGCGGCTCCGACCAGCACACTCCGATCACAGCCGGAGAACTTTTTCACCGTTCCTTCTCGCTCTCAGAAGATGCCACCCACCACCATCCACCTGGCGACAGTCCCCAGCCCAGGAACTATCCTTGGCTCCTGGCGTTTCCACAGCCCCCATCAACACGTCCTGGGCGCTCTGCCTTCAGGACAGACCCCGACCCCGTCCTGCGCCCGGCCTCCCGGGCCTGCTGAGCCTGGGGCGGCCCTGTTTCTCCTCCTCTTCTCCATGGGGACGTGGGCACCTCGCCCACTCCGCACGGAAGACCTGCCCTCAGGCTCAGAAGGGTCCCCTCACTGCGCCCACGCGGCCCGACATTCTCGGCTGCTGGCCGCTTCTCCGAACCCACTGTCTCACAAGCACACCAGGCTCGGGCCTGCCTCAAGGCCTCTGCGCGTGTCCCCCCGACCCCCCTTCACGGTGGCCCGTCCCCTCCCTGCCTCCTCGGCCGGGTCCTTCCTCTCTCCATCTCAGGAAGGCCACTGTGCGTACCGCCTCGTGACATCTCACTGCCCGTGAACTTGTTCAGTTGTTTGGCGTCTGTCCTTCCCAACAGCCTGGGAGCCAGCCCCGGGAGGACGGGGCTCGGTCTCCTTGTCCCTGCGTCCCGCCCACGCCCGCGCAAACCCGGCACACAGCGGCGCGCGTGTGAAGGAGGCACCTGCCGCAGAGGACGCAGCAGACGCGCAGGGCCCCGCAGCAGAGGGGGAGGCCCGCGGGGGGGGGGGGGAAGAGGAGCTTCGAGGGGCCCCTTGAGGTCAGGCACCGCGCCCAGGGGAGCACCTCCGAAGGTGAATTCCACAGCCACGCCCCGGGAGCCCACCTATTAGACAACCGCGTCGTAAACGAACAGACACACGGCCCGGCGCAGCGACCTGCACGCGGTGAGAGCTCAGGAAAATTCACTGCGGAATTTTTAAAAAATTCTATCATCTGCCATCAAATTAACTCTTTTCATTTTTCCATGGTTCCTCTATTTCCTTTCACTGCAAGTATACATGTTCCCACTGTCGCAACCACACACAGGTGTTGCTGTCTTTCTTTTATAACACTCTCTGATGGTGCAATCGAGTCTTTGATGGTTAACCGCTGCAGAATATTCCAGCAAGGTGTCCAGTCTTCTCTCCGTCAAGGTGGTACTGGGTGTGGCCTCTGAACCCGAGCCACCCTGACCAGGGCAGAGTCGCCAAGCAGCCTTAGCTCTAACTCTGTCCCACCAGTGTGCAGAACACACGCAGGGTGTCACTGGAAAACCGCACAACACTTCAATTGTTTGTGAAAGGATGACTTCAACCACTGACTGGTCGTAACAGCCTCAGGGAAAAGCACCAGCGGAGGGAAAAGGAGAGGAAGGGGCTGCAGAGACTTTAATGAAGGCGCCGGCCAGGCCTGCTTTCTTTCTCTGATCTTTTGGGAAAAGAGCCAGCAGTTTCTCAGCAGGGGGATCAGCCAGAGTCAGGGTGGGGGACACACGCCTGCCTGTCCCAGGCTCTTCCCGTCAAGAAACAGGTAAATTATATTTACCTGTTAATAGCCCGAGGTGTTAAAATGTCCCCTAAGCTGCTGTAAAGGAGAGTGGGTTTCCCCTTTGCATAACCAAAAAATTATCTACAAGCATATATTTTTCTCCTTTTCCTCCCCAGTGAAACACCCATTCCCGGAAAATAACCGGGGAAAGTGTACAGAAGAAAGTAAAAATCGCCCGGGGTCCTGCAAGCCCAGGGTCGCGTGGGTGCGGCTGGCTTTGCGCCCCGGCCGCGGACACGTCCACCCAGATTCATTCAGTGAGGCTCAGAGCACATGCTTTTCTTCCCTCTAAACCCACCACCCACTACATGGTGAACCTTTTCATCAGTGTCTGAACTGTTCTTTAACATGTTTTATTATTATTTTTTAATTTTTTTAAATTATTTTTTGCCTATTTAGGGCCTCACCAATGGCATATGGAGGTTCCCAGGCTAGGGGTCGAATCAGAGCTGTAGCCGCCAGACTACACCACAGCCACAGCAACTCCAGGCCTGAGCCGCATCTGAGACCTGCACAGCTTACGACAACGCCGGATCCTTAAACCATTGAGCGAGGCCAGGGATCGAACCAGCAACCTCATGGTTTCTAGTTGGATTCGTTTCCGCTGAGCCATGACGGGAACTCCCCCAACATGTTTTAAATGTGTGCAAAATAGCTCATTGTCCAGATGCAGAAAATATAATTTACCTGTTTCTTGACGGGAAACACTTAGGTTGTTCCTAAATCTTCACTCTTATACACGATAACGCAGAACCCTTTGAACTCTTACACAAATCCCTCAGCACAGATGCTGTTCTATTCTATTCTTCCATCCTATCCCATCCTATCCTATCCATCTTATTCTAGCCTATCTTATTCTATACTTAGGGTTGTTCTCGCGGCATGTGGAGGTTCCCAGGCTAGGGGCTGAACTGGAGCTGTAGCCGCCGGCCTACACCACAGCCACGGCAACACCAGATTTGAGCTGTGTCTGTGACACCACAGCTCACAGCAACACTGGACCCTTAACTGGTTGAGGCCAGGGATCGGACCTGTGTCCTCACGGGTGCTAGTTGAATTTGTTACCACTGAGCCACAATGGGAACTCCAGTATTAGGTTTAGAGGCAAAGAAAATAGTGCGACTCTATTAACATGGAACAATTTGACTGGGGACACATCTGTTTTGTTTTTTTGCTTTTTGGAAGAGGATGCACTGCCTGAAAACAGTCATTAAAAAACTCAGTCCCACCCCCACCGCCCCCCAGAAAGACATATCCTTGGGCCAAGTGGCTTCTAAATCAGGGCTGAGATGACACACCCTCAAATCTTCGGCCAGACCCCCGAACCTGGATAAGCCTCACTTCAACATTTCTGCTTAGTATTTGGTTGATTTTAAAAACCACATGCTTAACTCATACAAATGATTTAAAAGCGAAAATAAATAAATAAGTTTGCTTAGTTGAGGGACACCATGATCCAGCCACCCAGAGACAAGCACAGTCAGCGTCTCGGTGCAGCCCCGTCTGCTCTTCCGGATCCTACACCCACAGCCCGTGGACTGTGTCCCATACGTGTACCTCCACATGCGTGTATAAAACCCACTCCACCCTCCAGGCATAGCCAGGGTCTAAACTGCTCAGGAAATCCTCTGGTCGGCCCACGGACACCTGCGCGCACGCCTGCCCTGTAAGGCACCTGTCTGGGAAGTTCTGCTCTGCGCCTCCGTAAATGTGACTTCACCTGAAATAAGCATCGCCAGCACTGCCGTGAAGCAGTTTTGCGTCTTAGAAAGGACCCGGGCTTCTCACAACTGCCCTTCACTTCCAAACAGCTGGCCCAAGCCCAGCTGATAGAAGTTTAGTGGAATTCGGCACAAATGCTGGGAACACGGAGGTCCTTACTGCCCAAGTCCCAGGTTTACAATAAAACCATAGTAACTGCATCCTTGCTGACACAGATCTCCTCTTTCTTCCCCAGATGCTTGTACCAGGGTGGACAGGCCCAGGGACACCAAGGAGCGGTGGGGACCGCGTCCTGAGCACGGCAGGGGGCGAGCAGGTGCTGCTGCAGAACCAGCTCGTGTCCAAGTCGCGTCCAGCTCCACAGACCGGCCAAGCCCTCAGGTCCGTGCCAGGCGCTGTACAGGAGCAAAAGGCGTGGCTCTCTGGAGTTCCCGTCATGGCGCAGCGGAAACGAATCCAACTAGGAACCATGAGGTTGCGGGCTTGATCCCTGGCCTCAGTCATTGGGTTAAGGATCTGGTGTTGCCGTAAGCTGTGGTGTAGGTCGCAGACGCCGCTCGGATCCTGCGTTGCTGTGGCTGTGGTGTAGGCTGGCAGCCGTAGCTCCGATTTGACCCCTAGCTTGGGAACCTCCATATGCCATAGGTGCGGCCCCAAAGACAAAAAGAAAGAGGCGCGGCTCTGCTTTCAGGCAGGCTGTTTGGAAACAGACACGTGTGACTAGAATCAGCGTGGGAGGTGCTGGCAGCGGCCTGGGTTTATGCTTCCCTAAGGCCCTCCAGGGCCGGGACCACGGCTGCTCAAACTGTCGTCCCACCTGCGTGGGACGCACGGTCTGGGGCTCGCAGAAGGCACTTGGCTAGACGGCCTTATGCCGGGCTGCGGCGGTAGATGAGATACGTTTCCTCTACGGCTACAGTCTCGGTCCTTCCGTGACGCTCATTACACACCCCGCCCTCTAATAAACAGCCGGGAGTTCTGCGCATCAGAGCCGGGGGGCCCGTTTCATCCTACCATCGCCACGCAGAGGTGTTTCTGCTCCAAAGGCCAAATATGGTGTCACCAAACTCCAGGGAAAGAACCCAAGGAAGACGCGTTGCCAGGGGCAACCAGCTTCCTTTCCATCGTGAATCACCATGGCCTCATTCTGACAGGTCCTGCTGCAGCTCAGCCCTGATCTCCGCAGTGACTCGGCTCCCATGAGACTTCAGATGCCGTGTTTAAGGGCAGTGGGGAGCAGGGGGAGGAAGGAGACCCACAAAGGTTTATTATTTTTTCCTCAATTTTAATAGCCCAAACTAAATCTCCACTTCGACAGCAAATTGTGGAAAAGTTAACCTGCCCCTGAAATCACATAACCTACACAGTTTACTTTTCAATATCACAGCTTTGCCCGTTTGAGTCACCAACCACTGCCAAGGTGAAATCTGTCTGGTCAAAATGGAAAAGGGTGTGTGTGAGGGTGTTGGAAGAGTCTGGGCCCGGGGAAACAAGAGCTGGGAAGAGGAAGGAACACAGCTCAGGGGCCGGACGTGTGGCCTCTGTGAGCGAGTCCCTGGGGCAGAAGGGCAGGGTGCGCCCGCGATGGGGAGGCTGCCCAGCTGAGCTGGGAGTGCGTAGAGGGGCTGCGGGGCACAGTGGGCACGCCCACGCTCCAGCTGTGCACTTGGATTTGGTGACGGAAACTGCCCTGACCTCAGGGCACCCGGGTTTGACCCCACAAACTTGGATGCTGTCTGCTCGCCCCCGACCGTCCACCGCGGAGCCCCCACGGCTCCCTAGCTGTCCCCCAGCCCGTGGGACCCCGTGCACGCGTGCGTGCGCACCGACTCAGGCTTCCCTGAATTCTTCCAGCGGCTCCCTCCCTTCTCTAGAGCTGTGAGAAGAGCACACGTGTTTCCAGGGTGATATTTTTGTGGAAAAGCAGGACAGTGTTTTCCACATGATCAGAATTTTGTCTGCTCTCCTGGTGAGGCCCTGTCTGCAGGGGGACGGTCCACCTACAGAGATTCTTTTTTTAAATTTTTCCTCCCCGGTGGCACACAGAAATTCCCGGGCTAAGGATCAAATCGGAGCTACAGCCGCCAGCTGACACCACAGCCACAGCACTGTGGGATCCGAGCCGCGTCTGCGACCTACACCACAGCTCACAGCAACGCCGGATCCTTAACCCACTGAGGGAGGGAGGCTAGGGATCGAACCTGCGTCCTCGTGGATACTAGTCGGGTTCTTAACCTGCTGAACTACAACAGGAACTGCCTTTTATTTAATCTTATCTTTTTTTTTTTAATTTGTGTTTTTCCACCTACAGTGATTCCTAACTCTTGTTCTTGGACAAGGGCTGATGGCTCTCAGGTGTTCACCTTGACCCTGGAGTGCTTTCTGCCACCAGTGTCCCCTTGCTGTCTCTGGTGGAGGTCGCAGTCGGGCTGCGAGACCCTCCCGGGAAAGCTCTGCTCCGACGGCGCTCAGCCAGCGGAGCGTCTGTACGCGGCTGAACTGTCCTCGGTGACACGCGCTTCTCTGCACAAGGCCTTCCGGGACCACTAGTCCCAGAGCAAATCCTCTTCCAGGCTGGACGGTCTGGGAAGAAACCACACCTGAACTGGCCCTGTGATTTTGCAGAAGGGGGACGGGAAAGGCAGGGGCGGCTGCACGGCAGAGGGACCGGCTTCTGGCCACCTCGCACCGGAGGCTTCTCTCCGAGCCCGAAGCGAGAACCGGGAGGAACCCGGCCCGGGGCTGCCCTCCTCTTTCAGACCCGCGTGAAGCCCGCTCAGGAGCCAGAACCCAGCAGCGAACCCGCCCACCTCTGGGGCCAGGAGGGCGGGGACCGAGCGGGTCGCGTTTATATCCTGTGCGCAAAGCTCCGGCCCGAGCCCGTTCTCCTCTCCCGGCGGAGAGGAGACCTCCTCCTCCTAAGCTGCTGGTCGGCCACAGGCCCCCAATGAGTTAAATTTAACCAAAATAGACACGGTGCAAATGAATTATATTTAACTCTAACAGCCACCTCAGGGTTTGTCTCGAGATGGAATAATTTTTGCTTACGCGGCCGCAAGTTCCCAACGAAGGCAGAAAGCAACTACCCAAGGATTTACCATAATGAGTTCACTGACCCTTGTTACTTATTACAGCATGTCAACATTCAGCTCTCCGGGCTGCAGAATCCACAGTCAGTCCTGGCTGGGCACAAGGAGCACAGGAAAAATTAAAATGTTTTAGGCACATTTAAATGCAGTGAAGCCACCTGATTCAGTCTTCTTTAAGGACCGAGTAATAACTGCGGAGGGCCCGGGTCGAACTTGACGCTGTCGGAACAGGGCCTGAGAAGGAGACGAACTACGTACAGCACACAGGAAACTTTCTCAGAGAACACGCTGTATGGAAACAATTACAAAGGGTGCCTTTTTTTTTTTTTAAATGTAGAGTTCCCGTTGTGGCTCAGCAGGTTAAGAACACAGGTAGTATCCATGAGGATGCAGGTTCGATCTCTGGCCTCACTCAGTGGGTTAATGATCCGGCGTTGCCGTGAACTTCGGTGTAGGTTGAAGACGAGGCTCAGATCCGGTGTTGCTGTGGCTGTGGTGTAGGCCGGCACCTCAGCTCCAATTCGACCCCTAGCCTGGGAACCTCCATGTGCCACGGGTTTAGCCATAAAAAGACCAAAAAAAAAAAAGTAATTGGGCTTCAGTACGGGGCGTGCTAAAGAGAAAGCATGTTTATCCATCCAAGCGGCTTTTACTCAGTAGCATCTGGTTAGGGGGAGGGTCTGCGTGTCTGAAAGTACTTACAGGTAATAACAGCTTGTCCAAAATGCGTTCCTTATAAAACAGTCTGATATTCCACATTTCACTTATTCTGAATAATCTCCCCATTTAAAGAATTCTCATTCAGCCACTTACGCCTTATGCATTTAGGATGCGTCAGCTGTGGACCCAGCACTTCGGGTATAAAGACCATGAGATTTCTGCGTCTCCAAGCGGAGCTGGAAACAGCCCAGTGCCACATGGTTTTCTGGGTCTGGTACCTGCACTGCCTCCAAAGGCAAAGCCTCTGGTCGTTATTGGTCTGTGGTTCAAGGTGAGAAGTCTACGAGGACTTGACCAGTGGCCAGACCGCCTATGGCTGATGGGCCACCCAACGCCCTTTGTGCCCACGTGCACGGGCATCACCTGCCGCGTGTGGGCACCTGTCAGGAAGCTGCTATGTCTAACGTGGATGCGGGGTCTCCAAAGCCTCATGTTTTCATAGGTTGCTTCATTCCACTAAAGGTTTAAAGAGGCTTAGGGAAGAAACGACACGGTAAAACAACGTTGGAGCCTAAATTAAAATAAGGACTCAACGGGGGGGTGAGCTGTTCCTTCTCAGCCAGACCCCCTTCTGCCCACTCCCTCCTCGGCCCCAAGGAGCGGGGGTGCGGGGATCTGAGCGGGGGTGCGGGCTTAGGATGGGGAGCAGCATCGCCCCTTCACTGCCCCCGGGTGCTCCGCCTGGCCCGGCGCCACCCTGCAGCCCCTCTGCCATGCTCCCCTCCAGGCGTGGCCCCGGGGACCATGGGGTGCAGGAGTGAACATGCAGGGCAGGGCTTGGCAGCTCTTGAGTTGAGGCCGAAACGCCACCTAACGCTGCCTCGGCTCTCTCCTAGCGCAGCACCCGGGGAGGGGGCTGCAACCCGGGGCGGGGCTGTGAGATGGGGGACCAGGCTCCGCGGGTCGAAAGCTTGCGGGCTTCGGCAGCGAACGAGCCGAGCTCCAAGTCTGGCTCCACAAAGACTTGCAAAACCCTGAAGATGAACTTCAGCTGCACCTTGAGGCCGCAACGTCTCCCTCGGCTGTCAGTTCTCAAGACGTTCCTCAGAAAGGGTTTTCTGGGGGGCACTGGGTGATACCGCGGAGCCATCTTCCAGCATCAGGACGGATGCCAGCTGCAAACTCACAGCCTCCGCATGGAGGCGTCGGTCTAAGAGGCCAGAGTGACACGGGCTGCCAGGTGCCCTGAGGTGACTCCCATCTTTCCATCCATGATCGCCCTCTCTTAGAAGGGGAATGAACTTGAGCGACTGCGAGAAGTACCTTGAACTTCTTAAAACAGAAGCCTCTTGAAAACACGGGGTAGTAAACATGACCACCCCCGTTTTTACAAGTGAAAGCACAGAGGCCCAGAGAAGTTAAGCAACCTGCTCAAGGTGCAGAGCAGCTGAGAGGTAAGGCCAGAAGGCAAACTTGGATTTGTCTTCAACGCCGTACA
>PVHT021183524.1:31343080-31383946 GCA_004024745.2 Catagonus wagneri
CATTTTAGGGCCGCACCTGCGGCATGTGGAGGTTCCCAGGCTAGGGGTCTTATCGGAGCTGTAGCCACTGGCCTACGCCGCAGCCACAGCAACGCAGGATCCGAGCCGCGTCTGCGACCTACACCACAGCTCACGGCAACGCCGGATCGTTAACCCACTGAGCAAGGCCAGGGACCGAACCCGCAACCTCATGGTTCCTGGTCGGATTCGTTAACCACTGCGCCACGACGGGAACTCCAAGGCCGTACATTTTTTGCTCCCGCTGTTTCTACGTACAAAAACAAGAGATTACATGTTTTGCCTGAACTAAGCAGTAAAAACCATCTAAAAACCAATTCATTTATTTAGATATGTTTTAGGGATTCTTTTCCCTCTGGTTTCTCCGGCTGTCTGGCTGCTATTTCAGCGGCATAGAGATGTCTGCTTAAACACCAGCAGGGTGCTGGGCACCTCCCGAGCTTTCTCGAGGCCCGTTCTGGGCTCGAGTCTGCAGAACATGATGTACACGGCAGTTTCTGTACAGGCGGAAAATAAATATTTGCCTATGTGGCTGCATAGAAAATACATACAAAACAGAAAACACAGCTCAAGTTATAAATATGTCATCACCATTCATAAGTAAAATTCAACATTAACTGGAGCTGCTAAACCCTAGCCCATTCCCTGGTTGGGGGGAAAGCCAAATTTAAAAACCTCTCATCTTTTCAGACTTCGCATTTATCGTCTGTACAGGGGTTTCTGAGCAGAGAGGGGCTCTGATGACGGGCATTAAAGGACCGGTGCCAAGAACAACAAAGCGGGCACGGGGGGTGTTGTGGAGACGCTCAGCCGTGCAGCGGGCGTGCACGGCACAGGTGTAATCACGTCGGCGGCGGGGGAGCTCCTCTGGCTCCAAGAACTGGTCACCGGCAGCCAAGATGTTTTCAGATGGGAAAGTGTGAGTTGTCACCAGCCCAGTGAAGTCAAGGTGCCTTTACCCGCTGAGCAGCCAGAAGGAAACGTAAGCCAGCACGGCCAGCATCCTCGCCCTCCTCGATGGTCCCCGCTTCCCCGTCTGTGAAACTGTGGATTCCGAGAGACTGTTCTATGGGCTCATTAAGCTCCGAGATTTTCTATTATCTTATGGATTTATCTGTTGGACCTACAATTGGTATTGGTAGTTTGTTGCTTTGTTTTAAGAAGCTACCGTAACGCCAAACAATACCTTTTTCCTCCCCCAAGTCTGGTTTTGTTGGATATGATCTTAATCACATTTTAATTATTTTGTTTCCTAGTCTTTGTATCGCCAGCGTCTAGCATCCCATATGCCTGGTACATGGCAAATCTGCATCACGCACTAAATATTGATTAAATTTCTCTCACCCCTTTCAACTGGCAAGTGTCCCGGAGCTGCTGGCTCCACCAGGATGGGACTCAGTACTGTTCTTGTGCAGTCGGGCTGGCAGTCCTCCTGCGGTCACATAAAGGACCTCTGCTAACTCGGGACACAGCCCAGGACCCCCAGTGGCCACCAACCAGCAAGTGCTAACCGAGCACATGAATGTGCCTTCACATAACAAGCAAAAACATCTGCACACCGGAGTTCCCACTGCGGCACGGTGGAAACAAACTTGACTAGCATCCATGAGGACGCAGGTTCAATCCCTGGCCTTGCTCGGTGGGGTAAGGATCCGGCGTTGCCGTGAGCTGTGGGGTAGGTCGCAGACGTGGCTCAGATCTTGCGTTGCTGTGGCTGTGGCACATCACAGCAGCTGTAGCTCTGATTCTAGCCTGGGAACCTCCATATGCTGAGGCTACGGCCCTAAAAAAAAAAAAAAAATCTTCAAACCCATATATCTGCTAAGGGGTTAACATCCAAAACACATATAGAACTCACACAACTCAACAGCATTAAACAAAAGAACCCAATCGAAAAACTGGGGAGAGAATCTGAACAGATATTTCTCCAGAGAAGATACAGGAAAAGCCAAGAGGTACATGAAAAGAGGCTCACCGTCACTAGTCAGTAGGGAAATGCAAGTTAATATCACCATGAAATATCACCTCACGCCTGCGAAACTGGCCACCATCAAAAGGACAACAGATAACGCATGCCGGCACGGACGTGGAGAAAAGGGGCCTCGTGTGCCGCGGAAGGGCACCTAGGTCGGTACGGCCACCACGGAAAATAGTGCGGAGGATCCTCAGAAACTTAAATTAGAGCTACCATATGATCCAGCAGTTCCATTTCTGGGAATATATCCAAAGGCAATGAAAACACAAGCTCAAAAGGAAATCTGCACCCCAAGTTCACTGCAGCTTTTTACAACAGTCAAGACATGGAAGCAACCTCAAGGCCCACCGATGGAGGAAGGGAGAAACAGGAGTTGTTGTCTGTGTGTGAGCATATAGGCATCATTCACGTGTATACAACATGACACATTATTCGGCCATAAAAATGAGGAAATCCTGCCATTTGCCAGAACATGGATGGACCCCGAACGCATTATGCTAAGTGAAATCAGGCTGACGGTGAACGATGAACGCTGCATGATCCAACTCATGTGGAATTAAAAACAAAAAACAAGGAGCTCCCGTCATGGCACAGTGGAAACGAATCTGACTGGTATCCATGAGGATGCAGGTTCGATCTCTGACCTCGCTCAGTGGGTTAAGGATCCCACGTTGCCATGAGCTGTGGTGTGGCTCCAAGACGCGGCTTGGATCTAGTGTGGCTGTGGCTGTGGTGTAGGCTGGCAGGTGCAGCTTCGATTCGACCCCTAGCCTGGGAACTTTCATGTGCCGAGGGTGTGGCCCTTAAAAAAAGGCAACAAAACAAATGAGAAATAAAGATGAAAAATCCCCTCAAACAAACAAAACAAAACAAACACAGAAGAAGAGATTGGTCTTGGGGTTGTCACAGGTCAGGGTTGGGGGAGGGGGGACTGGAGAAAGCGGCCATGAGGTACAAGCTTCCAGTTACGGACGAGTGAGTCCTCGGACGCACCTCTGCGGCACGGCGGCCGCGGCGAAGGCTGCTCTGCGGTATGCGGGGCCGCTGCCAAGCGCTGAGGCCTGAGGAGTTCTCATCACGAGAACGTTTTCCCCCCTTTGTTCCTTTCTTCCTCTTCTTTCCATTGTGTCCATATGAGAAGACGGATGTTACCGACCCTCCTGTGGTCCTCATTTCACAGTATCTGTAAGTCAAACCATGCTGCTGTACGCTCTACCCTCACACAGTGACGCACGTCAGCTACCTCTCCCGCCCCGAAGAAAACACGGGAGGAAAAAATACCTGGTTCTTAGATATGTTCCTTTCCGGTAAGAAATAAATGCTCCGGTTAGTTGAGGGGATCGCCGGAAGCTTCCCTGTACAGAGCAGCACTGCGCACGGCGGGGGCCCGGTACCGCGGTCAGGTGAGCTCGGGGCACCGGCACACGCAGCCTCTGCGGCCGCGGCCCCTGCCTCCCACGGCGGGGCCGGCGGCGTCTCCCCGCCCGGGCCTCTACAATTCCAGCCACCTCCGCTCAGACCCTTCCCAACACTCGCCCGTGCCACCAGCTCTTCCCTCGCAGAAGAGTGGCACTGCCACGGAAGGAAAGCAGGAGGTCGGTGTCGCCTCCTGGCTGGTTTGGGACGAGCCACTGTTTACACTGGAGTCCAGCCAGGGTCGGCTTCGTGAAAGAACTAAAGAGGCAACACCATACAGTTAAACTTCAAAGGAAAGGGTTAAAAGAAGGAAGGGCGCACAATTTTCATTAGCTTTGCAAATGCGGAGATGCATTTCGGCCCCTTACAACCCCAGCAAGTGTCTAAAACGAACTTTTCTCTCCTCGGTCGCCACGAAGCCGGCCCTGCGCTGCGGCTCCAGCTCAGACGCCCTAATGGGAGGAGGGAATGAACACGACAGAAACACAGAGCCGCAGCCTCGTTATCCAGGACACAGGAACCACCCCATCAAATGCACCCTCGCCTGTGTCTCCTCGATTTTCCCCTCTCAGGTCCCTCCGGAGTGTGTGGGTCCCGGGTCTCTAAGAAATCCCTCCCGGGCTGAAGCCAAGCTGAATCACCATCCGGTCCAGCACACCTGCCCGGTCAGCATCCTCTCTGTCTTCTCGTGGAGGTGCCTGGTGGGCTCAAGCCGTGGGGGTGCTGAGAGCGTCCCCTGCGCCTGGCGGGGGGTGGCCTGAGGACCACAGCCCTGTGCTCACTCCCTGCGTCCCCTCCGCTCCTCTGCCAGGCGAGGCCCCGGTGCCGGACCTGAGCAGTGGCCGAGCTTGGCCATCTGTCAGCACCTTGGCCAGCGGAGCCTGGGGTCACGCCTCCTCAGGACAAGTTCACACGGGCAGCCCCCAGGCTTCTGCTTAAACCCATTCCCTGAAGGGGGACTTGTCTCCAACAGCCCGTCCTTAGGAAACGCTTTGAACGGAACCGGAATCAACCTTCTACAACCTTCCCACCGGTCTGAGGCCCTGAACAGCAAGCAGACTCCCTTCTCATCACGAATTACCTTTAAAACAAGATGAATAAAACCCAAAGCCAGCATCATCATGTGTGGCAGGACCCAGAGAGCCAGGCAGGTTCGGCGTGATGGGGCCCTGACGAGCTCTGAGAGCCCACCGGGGGCGGCTTGAGGGCTGGGGCCCCGCACATGCAGGCTGAGGCCTATGGAACGACTGGCCGGCAGGGGCCTGCTGTGCAGGACACAGGACTCTACCCAACGTTCTGTGATCATCTCCGGGAAAAAGGAATCTCTGTCCACGGCTGTGTGGACACGTGTAACCGAGTCACTCTGCTGTGTGGCAGAAACGATTGCAACCTTGTAATCCACTCTACTTCAAGAAAATAAAATAAAAAAAAAAAAAACCAATAAAGCAGTGTCTGTGCGACCAGCAGAAGGGTCGTGAAAAGGAGACCCTTCCCACCTCTTCTCTGTCCAGCTGCCCTTGAACTACGGGGGGACAGACGGACAGGGATCTCCAGAGACCGTGGCTGTGACATTCGCCAGGAAGTGCCCGCCCCGAGGGCTCCACGTTAGCACTGAAGGTACAGGGCGCTCAGCGTCAACTATCACGAGGAGCAGATACGTCTAGACCTGGACGCGGTACCACGTCCGCTTAGTCTCAGAACTCACAGACATGGAATTAGGGGTTACTCCGTGCTTCTGAGATGGTGCCTTTTATAAATTAAGTATTCCTTTAAGGCAGAAGTGGAGGAAGCCCAGGGCAGTCAGTTTGGGACCTGGGTACAGCGGGAAAGTCACTGCTGTAAGAGCGGGAGAAGCATCCAGGCCCTCCTGAGCACGTGAATTCACACCCCCGGCCTGGGAGTCGGCTTCCTTCGGGGGAGGCGCAGCCCGTGGTGCCCGCGGCCGGGCCGGCCCAGAGGACACCTTCTAGGTGGGACTGAACTGGGGGGCACCTCGGGGGTGGGGGGGCTCCACTCGGCTCCCGGCCACTCGGACAGTCTTTGATTTCCAGCCCCCTCCTCTTCGCAAGCAGGGGAGTTCCGATTTTCAGCATAAAAGCAGCATAGAGGTGAAGCCATTTCAGGGGACACAGAACGGACGGACACTGGAGACATTACATTTTTCCATTTTAAAATGAAAAGGTTTCCTGTCCCTCAGACCCAGGACTGCCGCTTAATCTGCGATCCGACTGTGCTCGCTCTGCCGAGGGCGGCCGGGCAAGGCGGGGCAGGCGAGCAGAGGAGCCCAAAGCAGCGGGGACGGCTGAGTGCCCGCGGGGCCGGCAGGTGCACGGACGGCCCGGGGGCGAACCCCCCTCCAGAGCTGCAGGGCGGGACCTGGTCCGGCTCCACCCTGTCCAGCTCCGGCTCCCCGCACATCATTTCAAAGACCTCTTCCCTGTCGGTCAGGACGGGACATCTTGTCCTTTCTTCCCACTGAAAAATGATTCTGAGTAGCTGCGCTGGGACCAAGGCCAGCCCCACCCCTCCTTCCACACCAACTTTGGTCTTTTTTTAGGTTTTCTCACCTCCCTCCTCTCCGCTCCCCTAAGCTCCCAAGTTCTCTCCACTTTTGCTTCAGTGGATTGCCTCTGATCTCTTGGAAACCATTCTCTGAGTCATTAGCAGTGCAAGATGGTAAAGAAAGCTGCCGTGGCCCCAGAGGCACCGCAGTGAAGGGGCCCGGGCGGCTCCGAACAAGACCGGATCTTCACACACGCGTGTGTCCCCAACAGACTGGGGAGGAAGGTTACTCTGGGCGTTCAATCGTCTGATGCCTCGGTTTAAAAGAGCTGAAAACGAATGTCACTATCTGTCCCAAGCTGTCGGAAGACAGGCCCTGAGAACCACATGGTGTCCCGGGGGAGGGGCTGCTTTTAATGCACAGGGAAAAAGCATTGCTAATTACACATGGGGGAGAAGAGAAAGCAATATTCATATCACACAAAAATCCTATTACTGGGGATCGTATTCATTTAGATGTTGTGAAAAATTAGGCATAGAATCACCCACTTTTTTTTTTTTTTCATCCAGGGACTGAACGTGAGCCACAGCTGCGACCTATGCCGTAGCCTTGACGACGCCAGACCTTTAACCCACTGCGCTGGGCTGGGGATCGAACCTGCACCTCCGTGGAGACCCAAGCTGCTGCACTGAGGTTCTTAACCCACTGCACCTTGGGAGGAACTCCCGTAATCACCCACTTTTTAAGTTGAATGCGATGACAATTCAGTGTTTGCTAAATGAAGCCGCCAACAAGTGGAGGTAGAAGAAGATCCCAGACGTCTGAAGCCCCCTCACAGGACCGAACGTAACCTGACCACAGCCAGAACTTACTGAGTACCGACCCTGCGCTGGGCACCGTTCTAAGAGCTCTGCGTGGATGAGTTCTTTTAATCCTTGGTGATCCCACGAGATGGGTGGAATCAGGTGTGTTTTTAGAGAAGTAAACGGGCACAGCGACGTCATCACCTGCCCAGCGTCACACACGGGCAGGTCCCTTCTTTCAAACCCCGCAGCCTGACCAGGAATCTCCCTCTGACCACGACACACGCCAATTATACCTTGTTAGCATCTCACGAAAGGACCTGGAAAACGACTGCTTAGCATCACTTCCTTAAATAACTGTAATTTTGATGAATAACGTAAAGTAGAATCGTGTGTCTTCATACACACACACTTGAGTAAACATGGAGATACTTGTCTCTGAGCCGGTTAAATGGTAAAGGCCAGAAACGGGAATGGCCAGGCCACCCTTCCCTCGCTGCTCCCTCCTGGGGGGAGCCTAGGAGGCACCTGCTAAATAGGGGGCCACAGGCAGTCTGGAGGCTGGCCGTCTGGGTAACCCCCCCATGGTGCTGCTGAGTGACAGCACAGACGCGCTGCGAGAATGACCGTCACATTTCACAGGTGACACTCTGCTCTTCACAGGGAAGTCCTTGCAAAGCTGAAGTCATTGCATGCACGCAGGACAGCTGTGGTAACAGTGCACCGTTAGGATGGGGAAATGCAACACATGAAAAATACAGGCGATCAGAAAAGGGCTGATGGGGAAGAAAAGATTTTAAAAAATGATTGTGAATTTAAAATCATGTTGAGGCGGGATAATCCATGGTAAGGAGTCAACGAAAATTACAGTGGTCTGGACCCACGTCAAAGATACATCCAAGCAGAAAAATCTCAGCAAAACAATAAAAAACAGGTCTCCTTTCTCTTTTCAGTCCGTGGAAAGCATCTTTTGGTGCAGGGGAACACCCTAGCTTCTCACGAGCTTGGCAGGTAAGAGGTTCCGGAGGAAGGAAGCGGGAGGAGGGGCCAGCACCTGGAGACCCTCGGGGGGGGACCCGTGCCCAGAGCCGACCCCGCAGACGGTCTCCCCGACCCACCAGCACCCACCCCTCGCGGGCCTTTAACTGCACGGCTGTCCCGCTCACCCATTTCAGTGGTTCTCTGTCGTCCTGGAAACCACCTGAGCTGAGCTCCCCTCCATTCACCTCCGGAACGGCGCCCCCACCCCCTGACCCCAGAGCAGAGGCGACGCCGCAGCCCCACCTCCCTCCTGCGGGGTCCCCTCTGTCCTTCCACAGGGTCCTCCTGCCTTCTCTCGCCCGTACGGTCAGCCTCTCCCCTGCTGGATCTTTCTTCTGGCTTTTTTTTTTTTTTTTTTTTTTGCTTTTTAGGGATGCACCGAGGCATAGGGAAGTTCCCAGGTTAGGGGTTGAATCGCAGCTGCAGCTGCCAGCCTACACCACAGTCACAGCCTCACCAGATCCAAGCCGCGTCTGCAACCTACACCGCAGCTCACGGCAACACCGGATCCTCTACCCAGTGAGCAGGGCCAGGGACTGAACCCTTGTCCCCATGGATACTAGCTGGGTTCTTAACCCGCTGAGCCACAACGGGAACTGCCTTATCTTTGCACTTTGCTCTTTACCTGCATGTCTACTCCAGCTAGACTATAAATTAATTGAAGGCGAGGATCCCGATTTTCCTTCTGTGGCACACAGCACTGCAGTGAGGCTGGCGTCCAACACAGCTCGGGCACCTGTGAGCGTCTACCCATGAACGACTCGTAGACAGAAAAATAAATGACTGCATAAGTGGAAAGACGGGCGTCCAAGCCAAAGCTGCCTACTTTACAACCGACAACCTGAAACAGTGTCACCAGATAACCATGACCCGGACCCTGCCACTTCAGTGCAGGGGAGTGGGGACAGCTCCGTAATTACCTGTTAAAGTGCGTGCTCCCTGAGGAAGGCAGGGCTTTCCATGTGTCTTTGTGCTGCGTGGATGGCAGTTATTTCCTCAGCCCCTTTAATTTAATTCCCAAATGAATCAGTCTAGTCGCAGCTCTCTAACTAACTAGCAGGGTTAGCTGTGGCTGTAAAAGTCCTGTCTTTGGGCTTCAACAATAAAAAGACACAGTCAGACGACAAGCTCTATAAGGTCTCGCTCTCAGTCCAACATTTGACGAATCTGTAATCAGCCACCTGAACGGGCAGAGAAAAGCCGGGACAGCCAGGGCCTGAGCAAGTGCACTGATCACGATGAACCACGTGTGACTTTTTAAAAATCCTCCATATAGTGAAGTTCCCGTCGTGACTCAGCGGAAACGAATCCAACTGGGAACCATGACGTTGCAGGTTTGATCCCTGGCCTCGCTCAGTGGGTTAAGGATCCGGCGTTGCCATGAGCTGTGGTGCAGATCGCAGACGTGGCTCAGATCCCGCGTTGCTGTGGCTGTGGCGAAGGCCGGCAGCTGTAGCTCCGATTAGACCCCTAGCCTGGGAACCTCCACATGCTGCAGGTGCGGCCCTAAAACAACAAAAGACAAAAAACAAAACCTTCCATATTGTTAATCCAACCAGGTATTGCTAATAAGCACCATGGTAAACGAACAAGAATAGCCCAGAATAGGCAATTTGCATGGAAGTCCCTGTTACACTGCAAAACATTATCGGGAACATTTCTAAAACAGGGGTTCCTCAGGGCCCAGGAACTTGGCAGCTCAGGAGGCAGTGATTCAAATAAAAAAATAAGCCAAATCTGAAATTGGATATGAGCATATGTAAAATATCGTTACAACCAGCATCTATGGAAAGAGTGCTTAAGCAATCAGACATGAATTTGAAATCATCTAATAAGCTGGTTTTATCTCAGGGGAGAAAATGTTTGATTTCTCCCCAAATTCATCTCCCTGAAAACTACCGACAGAAATTCCAGTCATATGTTTTGCTCACAATGTATCCAGCTCAAGCTGGAAAACTTCAGTTCTTTAACGAAAATCTTGGCCACCTCCTTCCAGATGATACAAGGTAAAGGCCATCACGGCCATGATGACAAAATGCTGTGTGAGACGAATTTCTCAAAGAAAGCACGTGTACAAAGCAGAAAAGGACTGTAGTGAAATGCGGTTAAATGACTGTCTCAGAGTCCAGCTCGGTGCTGTTGTTTTGGTTTGAACTACTGGGGGTGAAAAGCTTAGAAAAATGTGCTAATGCTTCCAATCTCTGCAGAATAACAACAATAATTTAGTAACAACCACCAATGCGCTTATTTGAAAGTGCCAGGCACCATCCCGAGTGCTTTTGTGTGTTAAGTTACATAATCTTCACAACAGCCCCGAGGAAGGCACTGCTGATTTTCATGCCCCACCTCAGAGGTGTGGAAATGAGGCACAGCGAAATTCAGCAAGGTGCCTAAGGCACCAGGACCGGTTCAAGGTGAAGTCGAGGTCTGAACCGCAGCAGCTCAGCCTCCGAGCCCACACTCGTAACCCTGACCCAGCTGTGGTGAGCTGCCGACCACGTGATGCAAACTTTACTGGAAACTGAGTCACCATCTGAACAGTTTTTGAAAACGGGTGTGTTGCCTTTCGGTGTTCTCTGCTTTTAAAACCCGTTAATGCCATTCAGGCTTCACGCGGCCAAACGTCCGTAAATCCCGATGGGGTTATTCGTAAACCTTCGCCCTCTTCACCTAGACCCTCACGGACCAGGCCGGAGGACCCTGGAACGACACACCTCCAGGGCCAGTTTCACGCCGCCACCTGCCGGCATCTTGATGGCGCAAACCCCTGGGTTCCAGTGACCCCCTAACCGGAGGGCAGATATGTCAGTGATGCCCACGTCTGCTCTTCCACACGCCACCGCCCACGCTCAGCCCGCCGGGGTGATCTGATCTGCGCAGCACGGCGGCAGCACAGCTTCACTGCCCCTACGAGGGATCCTTCATCTGTGTTCGGCCGGAGGGATTTCAGCTTTTGGGCTCCCATTTAGACAAAGGGCTTCTTTCTACTTAAGAAGATACAGGAACCAGATTTCTAAGCTGAGGGGGAGCTAATATCTGCATAGTAATAAAGGACACTTACTATTATGTTTTAAATATATATGTTAATAATATGGTATTATATATACATACACTCTGTGAAAAGACAATTGAGGATGCTTTGACATATTACTACATATTCTTACATATCATTGTAGGTATATATATATATATATATATATATATATATATATATATATATGATGCATGTAAAATACACGTCTAATGTGTATGCATGTATTGTATGTGTGTATATATAATATACATATAATACTTCAGTATCTGTAACGTCTCTATGTAATGCTACAGCATCTGCCAAAAGCCAAGCCGGGAACACCCGCTGGAGAACAAGTCACAGACCAGCACGGCTGCCACTCACACGTTTCTCCTGCTCACTGGACACGCCGCACGGGGGCTTGGAGCAGCCGTCCTGGAGAACAGGGGCAAAGAGAGACGCGCTGCCGGTCCAGGCCGTGCCCAGGTGTCACGCCCCGCAGGGTGGGCGTGCCCTGGAGGGACCGGGGCGGTGGATGGTGCCCGTGAGCCCGAGCACGTCATCCATCCAGCTGACTTCCTCTCATTTGGACTCGCTCCCTCCGACAGGCTCGCCGCCCGAGTGTAAACCCACGGCGGACAGAAGCCTGGGGGCGGAGTGGGGAGCCAGCGCTGAAAGAGGGTCAAGTTTGTTCCAGGGAAGAGCAGCGAGGCCACGAGCAGGGAAGAGGGTCGGCCCGGCTCTCGTTACGGGCCTGCCCCCACCTCTCCCACAAGGCCCGGGGCCCCTAACTGCTCTCTGACTCCATGGCCACAGGGACAGGAGCCTCTGCCACCCGATGGGCACTGCTCATGCCACAGAGATGTCACAGAGGGTGTGGGAGAGCCTGGGGCGTGCTGGTACCGCATCTCCGGCAGCCAAACCCCGAGCCGCGAAGGACTGCTCAGCTGAAGGTTATGTCCCGCGTGCACCGCACGGGAACTGCCGGAGGTCCCGGAACGCAGGTCAGAGCCCCGCTCCAACTCGGGTCTACGCGTTCCAGCCGTGCTGCGGGCCATCCACGCGCGCTGTCCCCTGGGCGTCCCCGGGGCCCCATGGGCCCCTGCCACAGAGCTGGCACCGGTTTATGGAACGAGTATATGAGTGAGTGGAAGGAGGCTGGAGAGGTGTTTATTTCTCAATGACAACACGGCAGCTCCCTAAGACTTAACTCGTACGCTAAGTCTTCCTCATCCTGGAAGCCAGAACTCTCCCCTCCGAGGCCCTAGGAGGGGCCTGTCGATTCTTCTCAGACGCTGTTCTTCGCAGGTCTGTTGCTATCGCTCTGCCTGCAGGCCCTTCCTCTCCCAAGTGAAGTGTGAAAGGCTAAGGGCAGAGCCTGCTTTGTGTGCCCCTGCACCCGCCGCGGCCGGCCCACGCACTCCTCGCAGGACGGGCTCCACGGGCCTGGGCGCACTGCAGCCAGTAAAGCAGCTTTTCTCCAGCTGCTCTGGGGAGAAAGCCCAGGGTCTGCATCTAAGGTCACTTGGGCTATTGGGCAGAAGATCATCGCTAATCAGTACACTCTTTTTTGCCCAAACCCATCATCACCCCAGAAAAGAAAGAACCGCTGTAAAATAACAAGGGGTCCTCCATTCGGGGGATTCAGATCTGCCGACACGCAAGGTTCCGCCAGAAGTGGAAAGCATTTTGAAATCAGCACGTCAATCTATGAACCTTGACATTCATATACACATACGTGGAAAAACACATGCAAACCAGATTCATTAATGAACGGCCCTTCCCTATCTCTGAAGTAAAGAGACAGAAATAAAGTGCACACTGCATCGAACATGCGGCATATGGCACGCATTATAAATACACACATTTTGTCTCTCTCTCCTCCACACAAACCCCAAACTCTGCCTTTCAGGATTCTGGCCGCCTGCCCCGGTGTGAGGGCCCAACCGGAGGCCGTGAGGACCCGGGCCGCCACCGCCTCCTTGCAGACCGCGCCGGCGAAGCATTCCATCCGCCCCGGGCAGGAAGGGCCCTGGACGCTCGTCCTCATCTGCAGTCAGGCACTTTTAACGCCCTCCCATCGCGGCCGGAGGTGGCTCCAACCACACCGGCTGCCCCCAAGTCCAGGCGCCCAACAGGCCCCGTGGCGGCAAACCGGCGCCCATCGCAAGTGCCCGTGCACGGGATCCCCGCCTTTCCCTGCCCGGCTGGACCTCAGTGGCAGAAAACGTGGGGCGGATGGGTAGCGGGGCAGTTAATTTTGAAAGCGGTCGCCAGCAGAGCCACGCGCCCGTCTTTGGTTTCTGCGCTCGAGGAGAACGTTGTGCCTTGAAAGGGAAGGAGGAAAAGCAGCATTTACTGGGCTCCCAGGAAGATGAAACTATATTTTACAACAGTACGGCACGGTCTTCTTTTCTGAAATTTATTTATTTATTTAGTCAAAGTCCTATCTGTACCTATTTGAAGGGCCAAATAATTCTAAGGGCTTGTGTCCGACAGCGGCCCCCGGCCCCGCTCCTTCAGTCGGCTCCCCAGAGGGAGCCGCATCCAGCTCTTCCGTGGGGTCCTCTGATATCTGTCTCTGTATGTTTCAGTAAGATGCTCTCGTCACCACCTCCCCCGGCCCGGCGGGTGGCTGGTCGGCACGCGCACTGCTGTGTGGAGCAGCCCGGGGTCACGGTCCTGTCCCGCGCAGCCCTGTTTTCCTCCTTAAACAACCCCATCGATGCCCCACCTGCACCCTTTCTGCCGGCCTGTACTTCACGCTCCGCTCCTGGGGGGTGCTGGATGGCTGGACGGGACCACAGCTGTGCACGGCCCGGGAGCCAGTCTCGGCCCCACCACTCGTGAGCTGGGTACCTCCGGACAGACGATCTGAGCCCCGGGTGCCTCAGCCCCTCGCCGGCACGAGGGAGATAACCACGACACCCTGGGCGGGCCGCTAACGCACGTTGGCTCAGGACGGTGTCGGACACGGTGTGTTCTCAGGACATCTAAGAGGGGGGGCCGTCAGCAGGTGCCTGGTTATGACATCCTGCTGCTGGCTCCCCAGGGCCTTCGGATCTGCTCCGGCCCGGACGGAGCAGCCTCGGGAAGGCGGCCCCAGCGCGGGGCTCTGGGACGGCCGTTCTCCATCACCCCGGATGCCCGTGGCCTCTCCTGGGCTCGTCTGCTTCTGGAAGCTGTGTCATGTCGCGGCTCACTCGGGTGGGCGTGGCCTCTGGTGTCCGGCAAGCCTGGTTCACTCACCCTCAGTCGTGACAGACGGTGTGGCCGAGTCTCCGATCCTAAGCCGAGTGGGACTTCTGTCCAAGCCTGGCCGGCACTGCTCTTCCGGCTCCCGGGGCACCCCTGCCGGCCCCGGGCTCGCGGTCTCTCTCCAGGCGCTGAGCGCCGTGCGGCGGCCCCCGTCCCGGTGGAGACCCCGGGAGGTGCTCGGGGAGACTGTCCTCCACGGCCTCCGAGCAGCTCCTCCCCTCCCTTTCTCCCGCCCTCCTTCTGGAACCCTCCTCTGCCTCGGTCGCTGGACTCCCTGCATTGTGCTCTCATTTTCCGTTGTCTCTAAAACCTCCTGTTTCTTCCTTGAAGAAACGAGCTTTCGTTTCCGGCCTCGGGACTTTCACATTTCTGCTGTCACGGTGCTGCGCACGCGCTCCCTTCTGCTCTCAGAAAGCTCCACTGCCCAGACGCTCTTCCGTTCTCGTCACTAAACGCGCGGTCACCTCTCGCTGCCCGGGGGACGTGAGGGCAAGGCCTTTCTATTTGCTTTCCTCCCCCTCCACAGTCTATGCTCCCTTCGCTCTGCGTTTCTTGGTTTTGTTTTCTCCTTTCCAAGTGCCTCCGCTACTTCTTGGGCGCGTGGTCACATTTGAGTCCTGTGTCTGCACGTGGAGATCGGGGGCTCACTGAACGTGGGGTTCACTGGAGAGCCACCTGTATGCTCTAATTCTTGGGGACGCCCCGAGGTCTGTGTGCTAAGCTCTTTGCCCACAGGCTGGTAAGACCCCCGGGGCGGTCACTCCACTCCCCTGCTTGGCGAATGAGGGGGGGCTGCCCGGGTTGTCAGCGCCCTTGGAGGTGAGATGGGAAGGAGGCGGGGGGCGGTCTCAGCATCCAGCGTAAACTCCCACTGCATCCCCCAGGCCGGAGGTCCCCTGCCTTGTCCTCTCCAGGGAATAAGCCACCTGACTCCCGCCAAGAGGAAGGCCTGGGAGAACTGGGGAGGAGGCCTGGGGTCCTGCTTCTCGCACACTTTGAACGGACAGCTCTGCTCTGGCTCCACCTCCGCCCCCGTCGCTCGAGGAGAGGGTGCCGTGGACCCCTGCCCCTTTGGGGGTACTGCCCTTTCAGCGGGGATCCCTGCTGACTCTGCCCGCGTGGATTTCAGCTCTTCCGGGTCTGCCTGGCGCAGCCACCACTTCTCCGTCTGCGTTTCAGCTTCCAGAATCAGGCTGCTGGTGGACCCCTTCCAGGCCACTTGGAACTTGGTTAGTTTAGGCCTCAAAAAGCAAAACCAAACCAGACCTTAACTGTTCCCCTCAGAGCATCGTGGGAGGGGACTGGGGGTGAAGCTCCTGTCGGTCTGCTCTCCTGAGTCCGAAGTCCACCAGCCTCGCTGCCTGGACAGGTAACCGGGGAGCAAGGGGAGGGTGGCTTGTTGAAGCTCGGGAAGCCGGTGAGAAATGAAATCAGAACCTGGACTCAGGTCCGCCCGATCCCGAAGCCCAGCTCCGTCCCGCGGAGCACGGGGCCTCGTCCGGAAGGAGCCGGCTGCTGGGGACCTGGCCCCCCCAGATCGGCACCAGCACAAAAACCATCCGCCCCAGAAGATTCGGGTGGCTCAGCCTCTGCTGTCAGCACCCCTCATTCCACACCCTGTCCTGCCTGCCCCCCACTGTCACCCTGTGAAGCCCACCACCAGCCCAGGCTCGGCCCTCTGACCTTCCTTCAAAAGGGTTCCTAACGGGGAAGGGAACAGTGGGGCCTCGGCCTGACGCTAAGAATGTGACCTGCGATAAGCACCAGATGATATCGCTTACGAGTGGAATCTGAGACAGGGCACAGGTGAACCCAACTCCAGAGCAGACGCAGTCTCACGCACGAGAGCACAGGCCTGGGGTGGCCACGGCAGGAGGGAGGGGGCGGGCGGACGGGGTTGGGGTGGGGGTGCGAACTGCCCCACACGGGACGGGAAAGCGGTGCGCCTGCGTGCGGCGGGAGCTCTGTCCAGTCTCCTGGGACAGAACACGGTGGAAGCCGGCGTCAGAAACGGAATACGACGGCGTGACTTTGCTGTGCAGCAGAAACTGGCACGACTTTGTACACCGACTGCAGTTTAATAAGCAAATGGGTGCTTCAAAAAGGAACGCTGTCACCCTTTGCAGTGATGAAAATATTTCTGGCAGATCGAAGAAATGCCTCTTCAGAAAATGGGGCGTTTTTACCAAAAAGGCACGAGATGGACTTTTTAGGTCTTACTCTCCAACCATCACTGCCCTCCTCCCGGCTTCAGCCCCGGACCCCGTGGGACAGGCCCCTGCGTCCTGAGGGGCCCGAGCAGACCAACTCCTGTGGCCAGCGAGTAGGTAAGAGCACAGGCCCTGGAATCACGCAAACGAGGGTTCGAACCCCAGCTCCGTCCTCCGTATCTGCGTGGGCTCTGGGCCGGTTCCTCACCTGCTAAACGGCAACGTCCCAGCGCTCACTTGTCGTCGCCATCGGTCTAAGTGAGACAGTGGATGGTGCACACTGAGTCTGACACCTCGCAGGGCACAGTTAGTGAATAACAGTTAAGGTTTTATTTTTCTTCCTTTGACCACACTCGAGAAATGTTTAGGCACAAGGAAGAACCGCAACGGGGTATGAAGACGGATGTTAACTAGGCCTTTTGTAGCATATATGAACATCCAGCATCATGTTTTAACCACCTGAGACTAATACAGTGTTCTATGTCAATTATGCCTCCATCAAAAAGAAATGTTTATGTTGCAAATTCACTGAAGATTTATTAAAACATCGACAACGTTTAGGGAGTTGTGTTCTACTTTGTGGAGGACACAAGAATGAACAAAAATCAGCTCTCCTTTAAAGGGCTCGTGGCCAGGCGCCAGGCGGGGCGAAGAGCACAGGTGTCCTGGGTGGTGTGACCGGGCGTGGGGCCCAGCGGCGAGCCTCGGGGGCCCTGGAAGCTGGCCTCCTGGCTCCCAGCCACTCAGGTCTCCCACGCAATGTACCGGGGGCAGAAACCTGGGTTATGTAAAAGCGTGACGTGATGGAAGCTACTTGAAGGATACCGGAGAAAAACGATCTATGTGTATTTTTATGTGCTGAAGACATAAATAGGAAAAAACGCAGCACCGAAAGAAACGTGCCTTAAAATAGATGCACAGCACAGCTGAGAGCTGTATGCACAGAACAGACAGAAGCCAACCAGACACCTCTTCACATCAGCCGGACTCTGTAAGACTCACCAGTTCCAGGGGACGCACCGGCACCACTGTGATTACAGAATCAGCCCTCTGACAACCTGAGACATGACATGCTTCGGGGACGTCTTTTAAAGACATTTTGTAATAAGACTGTAGAAATGGAATAACGAGGGGCTCCTAAATGCTGCCCTTGACCGCTAACCACAGACGTTGCGAAGCTACAGGATGGCGCGCGTGTTTGTGCAGCAGTGGCGGACTGGGTGCCCCTAAGTGCCAGGGTGGCAGCGCAGGCCAAGACCAGGTTCTCACCCCCAAACTGACAGCTTAATTTAGACACTGCATAGCCTAAAAAAAAAAAATTATATTTTTGTAACTCAAAAATGCCATAAAGAAAAAAGTATATAAGGTAGGAGACGTGAATGATAGACCTCAAATTGAGCTGGGTAAAAACAAAACAAAACGAACCCCCAAAATCTACCGAAAGGATGTGAATTCTTTGAAGAGTTGAGAGGTGGGAGAAAAAAAAAAAAAAAAACCCGATGACAACAAAAAAGGAAACAAAGGGTGAAGGCAAAGATTAAGAAAGAAAGTATCTAAAAGGAGGTTGGGCAGAAGTTCCTTTTGTGGCTCAGAACCTGACTAGTATCCATGAGGATGTGGGTTCGATCCCAGGCCTCGCTCAATGGGTTAAAGATCTGGTGTTGCCATGAGTTATGGTGTAGGTTGCAGGTGTGGCTCCGATTTGACGCCTAGCCTGGGAACTTTCATATGCCGCAGGTTTGGTCCTAAAAAGCAGAAAGAAAAAAAAAAAGGAAAGAATGGAGGTTGGGCTCTGGCGCCCATTAGGCAGGTAGGAAGTGAAGAAGGAGCCCTGGAGCGGCTGGTTTGTCGCCCCCTCCCCCGCCGGCTCCCGGGCACGGTCTGGACAGGGAGGGGCAGGGCCCTGACTCGGCCCCTCGGCTCCCCCACAGGACCATGATTTGAACCCAGGCGGTTCCAGACTTCAAGTTCTCAACCACGAGGCTACAAGCTAATTGCAGGAGTCACGAAAAGGCCTTCGCGGGGGGACCTGGACGTTTATTTGGCTCGCACGGCTGTTGGGATGGAGGGGCGCGGTGCTGGGCCGCCCCATGGAAGTCAGAGCACGCGCTGCTGTGGACCTGCGCTGAATTCTCATCTGGCCTTTCCCGTCTCATGGGGAGACATCGGGCTTTACCTGGGCCTGCTCTTGCCCCGTCGGACTCACCAGAGGGCCAGGCTCCTCTAACGAGGAAGAAGGCGGTGATGCGGGTGCGTCTGACAGAACGTTATGCATTTTCCACGGTGCCACAGAAAACTGGAGCCGATCAAGCAAACGCCACAACTGCCCAGAGGACCCCAGTCAACGCTGACGCACGGCTGGCCGGCCACCGGGTGCTCGCTCAATCTCTCCTAGCTTGCAACGTTAATTCCATTTTATTTTGAGGACGTGGCTGACTACATTAAATTTCTGACCATTCTCATCCTGTCCCCCCACTGCTCTTTTACGTGAAAACTCACCATCATCTCCGTGCATCAAACCATGCGACTTACAGATAAAAACACCAGGTGGATCCCACAAGCAGGAAGCTCTCCTCGAAAGATTCTGTTCACAACCCTCACTAACCAGTGAGCAAAACCATGTAAAAACTTCATTCGCTCTTTGAATGAAGCCTGGGACAGTCAATCACCGTGGCCCTAAAAGGAAAGCGCTAAAAAGGTTTATGGTTGAAATGCATGGTTTATTTATTCTACAGCCTGCGGGAACATATGAGGCTGGGCAATTAATTTTAATATTTCACACATGCTGATTTTTTTTTTTTAAAAGCACTGGGTCGGTTCAATGCAGCTGAAGGTGCCAGACGCACATCTGCTGAGACAAAGGCCCGATCTGACGGCACAAAGCCCCCCCCCACCCCGACCACCCGGTTGAACTTGAAAGCCTCCGCCCACACGGCCCCCTCAGCTCTGCTGCAGTTCACACCCATGGAGGGGAAGTCGGAGGATGGCAGAGCAGGCGAAGGGTTGCATGGCCCTGAACAAAAGGCGCGTCTGCTCCCGGGCTGCGGCTCTGGTCCTTCTGGAAGGCATCGGCAAAGCCCGGCCGGAGTGCGGGGACCGGGACGAAGGAGCCCGGCAGGCTGCTTCCCCTCGGGGTCTGCTAATCCCTTTACGCTCTCCTCCAAGGTGATATTCAAATCAGCCACACGCTCAAGTCCCCAAGCTTGTGACTCTAATTGAATAAATCTCAAAGAACAACAGATGCGCTGGCCCAGAGCCTTGGCCAAATGCCTCCTTGGACACTAAACGCCCATTCTGCCCGCAAGCAGATCAGGGCGCCTGGGCCAGGCCCCAGGCTCGCACCAGAGGCCGGAGGACGTCCCTCGGCAGTGGCTGCCATTTGCTATGGGCGAAAAGTTTGCAGGATCATCTGGGAAGAATTTCAGTATCTTTGAGGGTGAGGAGCTGCCTTATCCTCCACTTTTTAATGCAAAGATGTCCATGAAGCACGATTCTAGGCTCACACGTCACTTCTTCAGAATCCTGAGAAACGCGTCAACAACGAGTTGACGGAGTCTATTGGCTAAGTTACCCGGTGACGATCCAGAGTTTGTAGCTATTCCCATTTATAAACACACTCAGAACGGTCCCTAAGAAAAACCCGTGGGCTGCCTGGCGGCTCCGAGCGTCGCCGAGGGAGACCTGAGTGGCCGGGGTCCCTCAGCGCCCCTGAACTGAATGACTCGCGCTCAGGCCCCAGGACTCCTTCCCAGGTCCCTGCTGAGCAGACCAAGGACGGGGCTGGCCATGCGGCCCTGAGTGGCCTGACTCTGCCCCACAGGCCCCCTCCCGGTGGCAGCTCTGGGGAGGACATGGGACATGCCACACACAGAGTCCCTGGGAGGGAGCCTCGGGTGCCCAGGTGCCCGCAATGGACCCGGTCCCGAGACGGCCAGTTCTCAGGGGGCCTGCTCTGAGGAGACCGCGTCGTTTCCCGTCTCCCCGCCAGCCTGTGCCCGAGGTCACCCCAAAGAGCAGGCACATGGCCACCAGTAAGCCCTGCACCCAGGATGGGACGGGCCAGGGCGCGTCTCCCTGTCGGGGGCAGCCCCCCAGGCGGCGAGCAGGCTCCCCGGGCCGAGCCGCCGCTCCCCCGCCCGCGGGACGTCGGACAGGCCGGAGCTGGGGGCTCTCCGCGGACAGTCCCAGAGGAGCGGCTGGGGGCTGTGTCCCCCCAGATCCTCGTGCTAAAGTCCTGACCCCAGCACTCAGGACCTGGCTGTCCCCGGAGTCAGCCGTGCACGGAGGTGACGACGGGAACAGGTCCCGCGGCTGCCGGGACCCGGAAGACGGGTGTCCCTACACGAGGGGACAGGGGCTGAGACGCACAGGGTAAAGACCCGGTGAGGACATGGGAGGGGCAGCGTCTGCCGCCCAGAAGGAGGGCCTCGCAGACACCAGCCTGCCCACACCTCGCTCCTGGGCGTCCGGCCTCCAGCCGGCGGGACACCCAAGTCCTGCTGTGGCGCCGTCCGTCCGAGTGAGGCACGTGGCCGACCTGGCGGACGGGCGCTGAAGCCGTCAAGGTGGGCTCCACGGAGACAGCAGAGGCCCCGGCGGGACCGAAGCCACGTGCTGGAAGCGACAGGGCGACAGGCAGGAACGCGGCCTGCGCGCAGACCCCTGGGTCGAAAGCTCCGCCTCTGGAGACAGGAATCGGGCCAGAGGCCTCGGCCTCCGGAAGAAAGGAAAGAAGGAAGGAGAAAGAAGGAAAAAGTCTTACCCTTGGCGAGGTCAGGAGGCCACAGAAAATTTGCAGCGAGTAGGGCCTAGCACCTGGAATAGAGATTCCCTCACGGCTCGACAGCCCCCGAATCAGACCCAGTTAAACAGGACTTGAACACATCTTTCTCCAAAGGAGATGCACGGACGGCCGCACCTCTGTTGAGTCACGGAGGAAAAACAAATTGAAACCAGAAGGAAGGAAGGGGGGGGCTGCGGCCAGGGTGCGGAGAGGCGGAAGCCCCCCCACCGCGGGTGGCGGGAGGCGGCGGGAGGCACGGGTGCGGAGCCTCCGGGGCCGCTGATAAAAATGAACCGGGGCCACCGCGTGACTCGGCGTTTCTCCCCCCGGGTCTACACGCCACAGACCTGAGCGCTGGGACCGGGTAAACCCCTGCACTCGCGGGGCCCCAGCGGTACAATTCACAGGAGCCGAAGGGCGCAAACAACGCCGCCGTCCAGCGCGGGCTGGGTGACCCAGCTGCAGTGTCACGGCCGCGGGGGCACGGGGCCGCACGGCCGCCAAGACGGAGGGGGACCCCGGAACAGGATGCTACGTGGAAGAAGCCTGACGCAAAAGGCCGCGAGCTGTGCGGTTCCGTTTCGTACAAAAGAGCCCGAACAGGGAACTCCACAGGAGGGACCGGACCGGTGGTGGCGGGGCGGGGGAGGGCGGGGGTGGGCAGCAGCCCTGATGGGTGCGGGCTTTCTCTGGGGAGACGCGCGTGTCTTGGATCTGGGGGGCGCCACCGAGGGAGCGGCTGCACAGTATCCCGAGGCCACAAAAGGCCACTGAATTGCTCACTTGGAAACGGCTCGTTCTGTCAGGCGAATTTCAACTCACTAAAAAAATAAAAAGAAGTGAGGAGAGGGCCCTCAGAGTTCGGTTTTCAGCCCTGAGTCTGGTGGACTTTGGGTCTGGAGGTGAGACCCAGCGGAGCAGGTGCCATCTGGGACACGGGCTCCCATCACACCTGCTGGCGCCTCCGCGGAACACTCCCACGCGAGCTGTTAGCAGACTGATGTCCTTACTTTTACTGGGGGTGGGGTAGGGAGAGAAACTGGTTTTAAAGACGTCATGCGAAGACTCGACTCACAATCAAATACAAAGGTTTGGAATTACTGGTACTGTTCTACTCAAACTTTAATGTTCACGTTTACTGCTGATGAAGAACGTTAAAACCTCCTTTTAGCTAAAATTATTAGCCACTCCAGGCAGCATACCAACAGATCACAACAGCTATTTTTCACAGTTGCTTAAAAGTATGTCAGCACGACTGAATGTAATTTTAATTAAACAAATTAGCAATTATGAGTACAATAACTGCCTTGCCATTTTTACATTACAGCAGGAACTAGAAGGAAAAAAATATCCCCCTTGTATTGCAGTAAGCAGGAAACCTAAGTAGAAGTATTATTTAAAATACTTCAACAGTGAGATTGCAATTTATAGACGTATGAATCGGGTCATGTGTTGTCAAGTCCCATTTCAACCTGAACGTGGTCCAGTCACTGGCCAGGCACAGCTGCCTGCAGGCAGGACCTCGGATGATGTCCAGACAGGCAGGTGGGCTCCACGCCAGGTGTGGGCCGTGAAGGCGTGGGTGCCACCGCCCTGGACCCCCACGCCCCACACCCCTGAAATCTCTAAGACACTTTTGTTTCCTGAGGAATGCCTGAAACAGCTCTGCTTTGAAGGCTGGCGGGACCTTGAATTTTGGTTTCCTACTAACTATTAGGATTTTCCCATCTTGAATATCTACACTGATCTCCTTTGCTTAAACAATGCCAAGAATAGCTTCCACTCAGACTAGGCTTCTGGAGCGTTTGATCTGTTTAATATTGCCAGAGATATTCCTGCATCGCACAGGAGACAACGTTCTTTGGGATTCATGTTTCAAGAGGCTCTCTCGCGGCAGGAATCCTGCAGCGGAGAAGTTCGATGTATAGGTAGGCCTTCATTGACTCAATCTAGGTTAAAAAAATAACATGCTAAATATACCCAAGTCTTCTCTGTTTTCCTCGCAATATGTTCCTTACACTTCCTTCCTCGCTAGCTTTCTCTCACTCACGTGGGGAAGGCTGTTTTTGGGTTGAGAGGTGAGTGGAGGTCAGGCCTGATTTCAAGAACCGCGCACACTGGCCTGCCCTGCACTCACGCCCCGTGGACGCGTGCTCTGAGCGGACCCCGCCCCACAACAAGGCACAGGCCTGACGGGAGGTATCTGTGACCTCGTGGAGTTTCTTCCTCCACTTTAAGAAAGGCTGATCCGAGTACTGTTTAAATTCCGAATTCTGTTCATTCAGGAATTCTCTCGCAGGTCTGAATCTTCGGGCCGCAGTCCTTCTTGAGCTGGACACCCCGCCAGACCCCACGAAGCAGATCTAACGGGCTCGTCCTCCGCGGCCCCGCCCCCACACCGGCGAGCTCGTCTCCGGTCCCCTGCTTTCTAGAAGGCCCAGAGGAGGCCTGCCAGCTGTCTGATTCCATCGTGTACATGAGCGACACAAGGGGAGGGGGATAAAAACAGAGAAGCGCCGCTTGCCCACGGCGGGACTCCGAGCGGAAAGGACCGGAGCGCGGCTCCGGGGAGGCAGGACCAGTTACTCAAGTGAGGACAAGTCGCCGGCGGCCACCCAGCCCTCGGCGTACACCCGTGAAAGTCAAGGATTCTCTCTGCCCACCGACACCGGCGGAGTGAAGACGTGAGGGCACAGCGGGGGAGGCGCAGACAGGGTTACCCAAAGCACCTCCTCTGGCCGATCCCCGGGGCCTGGGTGCCGCCAGCTGGACGGCAACATGGCTGCAGCCAGACCGCCGTTCCCCCACCTTGAGCTCTGGGTCCCCCTGTGGCGCCCCTTCGCTCTCTCTCTCCCATCCCCGGGGCCTCTCCAAATCTACCTCCTCTCCTGTGTAGACTCTGGACCCTCAGTCACGTGCGGGGCTCCGACCCCCGAGGGTGTACTCGGATCCCGGCTCCCCCCCACCCAGCGGCCCTTAGGTCACCTTCCATGTGCCCCCCACCCAAACCCGAGAAGGGCCATGCGCTCACGCGGTCTCCCCAAGCCCGCTCCCCGACTCCCTGCATCAGCATCAACCTCCAGCCTCCGCACGGCCCAGGTCCGGGCTCCGGCCGGTGCCCCCCTCTCCCGCCCCTCCGACAGGCTCGCCCTTCCCGGGCACCTGAACTCCCCGCGAGGCCGCCTCCTGGCCCAGGCACAGGTGCTTCTGCATCTCTTCCCACGACGAAGCCCCCGGCCAGCACGGCCTCCCCAGGCAGGACAGGATACCACCTGCCCACGGAGGGACTCGAACTAACCCAGCGGCGACTCCCCACACGCTCGGCCAGAGACGTGCACGCCTTCTGAAGGGCACTCAAGGCCTCTGCGATGGATCGGCCCTGCCAAGCGCTCGGCTCCCCTCCCGCACGCCCAGCCCTGCACGCCCTCCCACTGTGACCCAAACCCGCTGCCGGCTCGTCTTCCCGTCCTGGTGCCAACTGCCCGCTCGCCTCTCCCGAGTCTAATCCTGTTCATCTCCCAAGATTCAGCTGAGCGGTGTCCTGCCAAGTCTCATGAGCATTTCAGGCCAAGAATGGCCGCCCTGCTTTGAAATCACGGGGGCGCGGCTCACAGGGACAGCAAGCACCCACTCGCCAGCCGCCTCGCAGACCGCGAGCTCCTTGAGGACAAGAGCTCTTCTGCTTAAAACTGTTCTGATGCCTCCTGACCCGCATGTCGCAGACGGCACGCTGCCCCCCGCACCTTGCCCCGTGGCTGGTGCTCAACGCATCTGCCCCGTGGCTGGTGCTCAACGCATCTGCCCCGGGGGGAATCTGTCACGCTGAGAAAGCGCTGAGTCTTAGCTACTCCAGCTCAGAGGAAAGAACCATTACGTTACTCAAGGGCGTTCCTGTCGTGGCTCAGTGGTAACAAACCCGACTAGTGACCATGAGGACTCGGGTTCCATCCCTGGCCTCGCTCAGTGGGTTAAGGATCCGGAGTTGCTGTGGCTGTGGTGTAGGCCGGCAGTTGTAGCTCTGATTCGATCCCCAGCCTGGGAACTTCTATATGCTATGGGTGCAGCCCTAAAAAGCAAAAAAAAAAAAAACAAAAAACAAAAAAAAAAGTTACTCAATATTCTGTAATGACCTACATGGGAAAAGAATTTGAAAAAAAAAAATGGATATATGTATAACTGGATCGCTTTGTTGTACACCTGAAAACTAACACACTGGAAATCAGCTATACCCCCATAAAATTGGAGAAACAAACAAACAAACAAACAAACGAACAAACATCATGCTGGACAGAAACATCTGGAGCCCGAAGGCCAGCCGCAGCCTCGTCACTGAGTTGCCCCAAGCTCTCTGACAAGGAAGCTGTTGGCTTCAGCCCCTTTCCGCTCCTTTCCTGCCCTCTTCCAAGGCTCAAAGCCACTGGTACTCATTTGGTCCCCAGTAATGGAGACCCACGTCGGAACTTAAGGGACTGGGAACCCACACCGGCTTACGGAGTGGGAGGGAGGGCTGCGGGCAGGGCCGGGGCAGCACACGAGAGCCGAGGACGGGGCGCAGCGCAGCATCCCCTCTCCGTCGCCAGCTCTGCGTGCCACGTGCTCCCCACTGTGGGAAGCATGGCCGGCCGCGCTCCAGGGGGAGCACGCGCGGCTTAAGCTCTCTTTGGTTTTTCCCCTCCGCTCACCCCTGCGCCAACACACCGGGCCAAGGGGCAGAGCCCGGCAGACCAGTGTGGAAGCTCCCCCGTGGACCCTGCAGATGGGGATGAAGCCGCTTCCGGGAAAGACGCTGACAGCCCACACCAGGGCCCGCCGCTCCTGTTACTCTCAGCGGGCTGGCCTCGGCACAGCGGTCTGGGAGCTCTGCTCCCAGGAGGTCTGGGACTCCTGGGCCTTCCCTGTGCACACAGCTTTCTTCCTCTCCTGTTCCCTTCCTTCAAAAGTTGTCCCGGCTCATCTTGTGTACACACACACACACACACTGTAATCTGACTCCCTGAACTGCTAACCCCCCTTGTGATTTCCCCTCTTCCAATCAGAAGAGCGTCTCCTAGGTAACCGGGATTATCTGCATACTCCCAGCACCCCACAGTTGCCTGATCCTGGGAGCTCAGAGCTTTAAAATATATTTTTATGACCAACATTTTTAAAAGCATTTTTTCCTCCTTTTCTTTCCTTCCTTTTCTCTATCTGAACATTTGGTCCAAACCACACTTTCTAAACCGGCAGTTTGCTCAGGACCCACCTTACGGCAACCTAGTTCCTGTTCCTAAGTGGCAACCCTCACTTGACTTTTCTCTCCTGTAAGAAAGCATCATAATCGATAAGGAAGAGCTCTGGTCACTCAACCAAAAAATGCTTCCAACTGGGGTGTCTTTTTTGGTCTACGCAGAAAAAGCGAGGTCAGTTATAAATAACCTGAGCAAACATGATACATGGCTTTTCTTTATCATTCATTCATCGAAATTTTTAATTGAGTAGTTACTACGTCCTATGACCCAAATACAGTGGAAGGTCAAGATCCGGTTCTGGATAGTAACTCTCAGCGCAAGGGTGGAGAAATGGACAAAAAGCAACGCACTGCGGCGAGTGCTAAAGCAGAAGACTGTGGTAGAAAAGCTTAACCTCCCATCCCTGTAGAACTTCAAAAATTGCCTACCCGCTTCATAACTGGCAAGACGATCTAGGAGAAGTTACCATATTTAATGCCTGGTTATTCCAGTAAAATTGTGTGTAATGTCTAGACTGCAGCTGTCATCTCTTTACAAATATTTCACCTGCTTAATTTTCACTCCTGCTTTCCTCTCTCCTCCTCCTACTGTCGTCACTTTCTGTCAGGAGGAAGTGCCGGCTATGAAAAGTAGCCATATCTGTCAAACACAGAATCCAGACACTTCCGGATTCTCTCTCCTCTGGGAAATATTACACACAGGGGACAGCTTACAAAATAGTTGTGTGAGGCAAGTGGCATTTTGTGGATTTCGTCCTTGTTTCTGAATCGCGCTCCCGCGGGGAAGATGTTCGTGTAAAGTGAGGTTTAGTCAGGTCCCACCTGGAAAGCCCAGCCTTCGTTTGATGTGTTACCTGAAGGGGAAGAAGGGGGCCTGGGGGAGGGGCCCTCGGGCAGGTGGGAAGATGTGGCTCAGGCAGATTTGCTGGGGTCCGAGGTGACAAGTAGGATGCCACCAGCTGTACCCAAGCCTGAAACACACCGGACACCAGGAGCCCCAGTGGAGCAACTTAAAAGGAAGAACAACTTAAAAGACCCTAAATAATGGAAAGCCTTTCTCACAACTGTCCCAAATGGGGGAGGGGGGCTGCCCCTCCCACCCAACTCCTGCCAGCAAATCGGGGACTGACTGTCCCCACACAGGTCTCCCTTGGTCACACTGCAACTCGAGTCACTCCGATCAGGACTGCTGGGGGTGGGGCAGGGCGACGTCAGTGGTGAGACCTCTGACCTGGCATCTTGGAAAGTGGGCTCTCAATCTCCACGCTACAAAAAGGTAAACGGGACGCCCGCGGAGCCACAGCTAAAGAACCCCCGGAAAACTGCTAATTGCAAGTTAAAGAGGAGAGCGTGGTTTCCTGGTTAATTTCCACTGAGGCGTGCGGTGACGGTGCTGCAGCGGGTCGCGGAGGACACAGGTCACTGGGCCCCTGGCCCTGCCTTGCCCCCCTCCCTCCCTGCTCACCAGGTTGGCCTGCAGGAGATGCAGAAGGGTCCTTCTGCACGTGGTGACGTGCTGGGGGGTGGGGAGGAACTGGGAGTTTGGGGACTGAAGTGAATGTGTTTCAATGTGTCTCACACTGGCGGCCAGTGGGGCTGCTCTGCGATGGCGGACGGCGCTACGGAGGAAGGCGGGAAGGGAAGGGAGGAGAAAGAGAACTAGCAGGCTAAAAACGGTTTCCTTAGAGCTGTGTCCTGGGCCGTCTGAGCCACACAGTCGAGGTTCTTCCACTCCGCCCCCGGCCTTGCCACACGAGTGAAGGGAGGGCAGAAAGCCAGGGGACTTCTAAAGCCATCTCCTCGCTACGGCGTGCTGCCAATTTCAAGGGGACACGACTTCTGATGAGCTCTCCCAAGATGAGCTACAGCTGGCTTTCCATGGCTGGCCGGTCACTGAGTTCAGATAGCTGTGCTCACGCAGCTCTGTCTAGAGAAACAAGATGGGAGTGAAGTGCGCGTCTCAGCCCACCTGCCACGGGCCAGCGCGTCCTCCCGGCGTACAGCTCCCTTTAAAGATGCTATGTGTATTCTCAAGTTGGTAGACGAGGAAACAGCAGCTCAGCGAGTCCCAGGACCAGACAGCGAGGACGGGAAGAGTTGGGGAAAGAGCTCTGAACTCGGAGCTCTTTCCCCGAGACCAGGCCGCGTCTCCTCCTCACGCTGTACCCTCTTCCCGGCCATCTAACGCGAGCCCCCGGCGGGGATGAGGGAGGTTAGCTCAGCACCCACCGAGCACAGGCGCTGAGCCTCCTAAACACGGAGGGAAGTGGAAGGGAGCGGCCGTGCCCTGGCCCCCAGGGAGTTTCCATCAATTGCAGCAGGCTGGAGAAGTTCAAGTGCAAACAGAGAACAAGCACTAACACTGAGCCGGCAGGGCGGCAGTTGCAGCGCCCACCCGCGGAAGAGGCGGCAAGGACCGGAGGCGGCAGAGCTGAAAACGCTTCTAGTCCCGAAAGTGCGGCCGGGCAGTTTAAAGGGGCCCCCGACTCCGCCAACTACGGGTTCTTGAGCCAACAGCGGCCCGCTTGTCCACAGACCTCCCAGAGCCCCAGGGAGCAGCAGACGCCCAGGGCTGAGTTTGCGCAGTGTCTCAGGCTGCCTCCTTCTGGAATCTGCACTGGGATCGCGGGGAGGACTGGCCGGAAAGACCTGGGCCAAGGCAGAGAGGGGCGGAGGCCTGAGTGTGTGTGTCGCTGGAGGTGTGGGGGGCAGGACCCCAGATGCAGGTCTGCTCAGACCTGCCTGGGTTCTGAGCCGCGTTTCAGCTCCGATTCAGGAGTGTCTGAAGTAAAGCCCCTGCTTCCTGAGCTGGCCGCCGTGCATGACTCCGTCCCGGAGACAAAAGAGCCCAACAACCCAGAGCCGTTTTGTTTGGATTTTTGTCTTTTTAGGGCCGCACCTGCGGCACATGGAAGCTCCCAGGCTAGGGGCTGAACTGGAGCTGCAGCTGCCGGCCTGCACCACAGCCACAGCAACGCCAGATCCTTAACCCGCTGAGCAGGGTCAGGGATCAAACCTACATTCTCATGGATACCCGCTGGGTTCTTAACCTGCTGAGCCACAGCAGGAACTCTCCAGAGCTGTTTTGACAGAAACTGAAGGCTTCTACTAAAGAGCGCTTCCTCACGCTAATCAGAATCAGGACAGGCCCGGGTCACGCACAAGGTGTCAGAAGGGAGTCAGCCAAACGGAGCCTCCCTGTCACTCTCCTGGGACTGAGGGCCTTTTCCCTCTGAATCAACAGCCCCAGACACGTGCCTCCTGTGACCAGGACGAGGCACAGCAAGCAGCAGCCCCGGGAACAGGATCCAAGTCCCCCGGCAGAACGGCTGCGGGGGCCTCTCCAGCCAGCCGCTGCCACGGACGCCGGCAACACCCCTCACCAGCCGATCGTCCTTTTCTAAATCGAATACGTCTCTTAAATCCCCACTTCTGACTTTCACAGCGTTCTGCCTTGAGCTCAAACCACACCGTCCTCTTCAAGTCCACTCACATTACAGTCCATCTGCCAGTTCAAGGCCAATGGGCCAGACGGAGAGCGAGCAGTCGAAGGCAATGGCTGAGGCCCCTTCCACTCTGCTCTGCTCCTTCTCCTCCTCCTCCAAGAAACGGTCTGAGCAACAGCTCTGTAGGAGCGAAAAGACCCCGCGCCACAATTTCTGAAGCTGCGTGGACACAGACGCTAGACTCATCAGTGTGCCCGGTGCTCACTGCCTTATCCTCTGTTACCTGAAATTTGGGACGACAAGAACTCTTCTGCACATTAAGTGGAGAAGGTTAACCCTGGGAGAAGGTTCTAGAACAAAATGTCATCTTCTAACCCGAACACCATCCTCCTTCAGGACTCGGTGCTCTTTGTAACCAAGAAAAACATCACCCCCTTGTCTACCATCAAGAAATCAGCTTCCTGCCAGCAGTTTACATCTCCCTGAGACACCTCGGGCTCTGTTCTTCTGCAGAAAATAGCACCAGATTTGGTTAACTACTTGTTTATTTTCAGAGAGTGGCCTTCGTCGTTTACTCCGTCCTGTATTTCCCACAGTTTCTGACATCAGGCAAAGAAAGAGTCAGGGCTCTTTGGCACTATCTGGCAACATCCCACTTAGGTGTTTAGGGAATAAAATAAATCTTGAGATCAACAATGCTCTGATGGGGGGTTCACGTTCCACCACCCGAGTCAGGGATTCTCTTTTTTTTTTTTAAGGGCTGCACCCGTGGCACGTGGAGGTTCCCAGGCTAGGGGTTGAATTGGCAAACCAGAGCCACAACTGCTGGCCTATGCCACAGCCACAGCAATGCCAGATCCAAGCCGCATCTGCGACATACACCACAGCTCACGGCAAAACCGGATCGTTAACCCACTGAGCAAGGCCGGGGATCAAACCCGCAACCTCACAGTTCCTAGCTGGATTCGTTAACCACTGCGCCACGACGGGAACTCCGAGTCAGGGATTCTTAATGGGAGAGCAGGACACAGGGTGCTCCAGCAGTGCCCTCCCAGTGGAGGACTTCAGAATCTGTGAGTGGGGGTCTTTTAACAAGTTCCATGCGCCCGTGTCAGGATCGGCACACTGTGGGAGAAATCCAGGCCACCACCGGCTTCTGTGATTAAGGCTTTATTGGAACACAGCCACGCTCACTCCATTTTGCTTTGTCTATGGCTGCCCTCGCAATGACGGAGTTGAATAGATGTGACAGAGAAGGTATGGGCCACAAAGTCAAATATATTTACTGTTGGCCTACAACAGAAAAGCCTGCCATGCCCTGTCCGAGATATTTCCTGAGAGTGCATTACTAAATAACGTTTTCTCCTTCCTCAAGCATATCCTTTTCCTCAGGGTTCTAAGAGGAAGCGCTACCTTTGGTTGTTAGTAATAATCTGAAAAATAGTGGCCTAAAGAAGACACGCTCTCTCACATGAAAGTCTAGGACTGAATTGACGCTCCAGCGTCAGAGACGCAGCTAACTTCTGTGCCGTTGCTCCCTCCACACAGCTTCCATTGCCAAGGTCAAACATGGTCCAGAATGGCTGCCATGGGACCAGCCATTACATCCACATCCAGGCAGCAGAAAGGAAAAAGGACAACCTCAAGCCAGTTTTTAAGGAAACTTCTGGAAATACCACTAAAAAATTCTACTTATAAATCACTGGCTAACCTCGACCACACATACACTCCTTGCTGCAGAGGAAGCTCAGAAGTTGAAACCTTTAGTTGGCTGATAAGCTGCTTAGGTAAAAATCAAAGTTATGTTATTTTTACAAGGGAGGGCTGGCTATTGAGAGATAATCAGCCATCTCTGCCACAGGAGCCTTACTGTGATCTCAGCCCCTCATTACGACGGGTACACACGCTGCGCAGGTGCTGCACAACGCCAGGGCTCCAGGCTACCCCACACAGTCTATTTTCTTTAAAGTTAGCAGACAGATAACATCTGCAAGCTCGAAAATACATTTAAAATATGCCAAAGCAGCTGAAATCAAGTAGAAGCCAAATGGGAGGAAGTGAAGAGAAGGAACAGAGTGGCGGATCTCGGAAAACGCCTGCATTAAGCCCCACTCCTCAGAGCCGAAGGCTCCAGTTTAATGTGCAAAGTCTGCATCATCGCCAGTGTCAAAAGTGAGTAAACAAAGGTAAATCTGCGTGTAACAGGTGCAGAGGTGGGCTGGGAGCTATATTTAAAGACAGTCTGGCTCTTGGCAGTGGGGACAATAAAAGCCTTGTAGTTGGAAAACAACCAGCCGGAATGAGGGCCTTGTCCCTTCCCCACTGCCAGCTCCAGTCTCAGCCCTCAACCTCATGCAAAGACCTGGCTCAGAAGGTCCAAGACACTCAAATATGAGCGACGAGAAGGAGTCGCATGCACACTGTAGATGCATCGACTAAAATATAGGGGGAAAAATAAGGAAAATGGCAGGAAAACCTACCAACAGGGAAGTCACAGAAAAATGTTGCCATTGGAGCAGATGAAATTTCTGGTCAAATATTCTGCGGTGAATTTAAAAAACCAACTGACACCACTTCCCTAGCAAAGGAAAAACACAAAGCAGAAATGGCTCCAGGAAGAGACAGGAAGAAAACAGGGAGAAGCGAAATGTGAGCTTGAAGAACTCAGAAAAGGGGTGAGAAACAGAGTGACTAAAGATGAAAATGGAATCAGGTAAGGAGAGACCACAAAAGACGGGAGCGGCAGAGAAGGTAAGGATGGGAAAAGAACCCAAAACGAAGTAGGGAGAGAGTTTTAAAACATTAGAGGGACAGAGCTCCTGTTGTGGTTCAGCAGAAAACAAACTCAGCTAGTATCCCTGAGGACGCAGGTTCCGTCCCTGGCCTTGCTCAGTGGATTAAAGGATCCAGCGTTGCCGTGAGCTGTGGTGTAGGTCGCAGACGCGGCTTAGATCCTGTGTTGCTGTGGCTGTGGTATAGGCCGGCAGCTGAAGCTCTGGTTTGACCCCTAGCCTGGGAACTTCCATATGCTGCAGGTGCAGCCCTAAAAAGCAAAAAATAAAAACAAAAAATTATAACATTAGAGGGAAAACAGCAGGCAAAGAAGTCCTTATGGATATGATTCAAGAAAACTTCCCTAAGATCCAGGCGGAGCCAAACCTGATTAGTGAGGGACTATATGCACCCAGGGAGAGCGGGTTAACCTGGGAGGGGTTCTGATACACTTATTAAAGTTTTTATGAAGAAAAAGAAAAAGGTCAAGCCTGGTCTCAGATTTCCTTATGTCAAGTTAGACCTGAGAAGACAATCAAGCAACACTTATGATATCCTTATGGAAAAAAATGGGTGAGCCAAGGATTGCATATGCAACCAAGCTGTCATTTAAAGTATAAACAGATTAAAATTTACAGTATAAACGGACGAGCAGTTTCAAACGCGCAAGAGCTCAGGAACTATTGTTTCCACTAGTCCTTGAGCAAACTCCTAGGTGGCTGGGTTGCCAGACGGTCTCCCATTCTGGCTGTGATGAGGGTACAATTTCAAGTCGCAGAGGCCTCAGCAACACCGGGTTCACATCCACGTCTCTACATCACAAGCACTGCCTGGTACCCGCTGCGCCAGGGCCCTGAGCTGCCACGTTCTCTGCCGCCTCCTGAACACCCCCACCCCCACCCCCACTTTTCATACAGGCTCATGTGTGCGTCCAGAAATTTCCTTCCCCCTTCCTTACTGCCCCTCAGACCTCTTTCTCAGTGAGGTTTTCCCCGACTTCCCACCTGAAACCAGTGCTTTGATTATTCCCCCCTCATAATACTCACTACAGAGCTGTGTAATTTTTTTTTTTTTTTTTCTTTTTAAGGCCACACCCACAGCATATGGAAGTTCCCAGGCTAGGGGTTGATTCGGAGCTGCAGCTGCTGGCCTGCACCACAGCCACAGCAATGCCAGGTCCCAGCTGTGTCTGCCACCCACACCACAGCTCACGGCAATGCCAGATCCTTAACCCACTGAGCGAGGCCAAGGATCAAACCCGCATCCTCATGGATCCTAGTCTGGGAACTTCCATATGCTGCAGGTGCAGCCCTAAAAAGCAAAAAATAAAAATAAAAAACATTCATTACTGCTGTGCCACGACGGGAACGCCAGATCTGTGTGACTGTTTATTTAACAACTGCCTCTCCCACAAACCTGTAAACCCTCGGAGAAGGCAGAACCAAGTCTGTCTGGAACACGTGTAATTCCTAGAACATAGTACAGGTCTTGGCCTGTGATAAGCACTTAAGAAATATTCACGGAGAGACTAACAAAGCAGCATTATCTCCACAAACTGCTCTTTCTGCCTCATTGCCTTGGTACCTGGAACGAGAGAAATCACTTCCCAAAACACTACTGCAAAGCTCTGAGAACTTTCAAACACTTCTGCTTCGTATGCTTTGTTTACTAAGACACGGACAATTCAAAACGCATTTTAGAAAGCTTTTCAGAAAGTACGGATATGAAAGTTTCCTGACATGCTAGATGTTCCCTATAAACTTAAACATTTCTCTCTTATGCACAGAGTTGCAGCAACATTTTATTCTGCACTTCCACCTGCCGTTGCCACATGGAGACAAAGAAAGATAAAACCAGAAAGTTTTTTTTTTACTTACTTTGGATGTTCAAACTTGTCTATAAGATCAACTTTCTCCACCAGGTCTCCTCCAACTGTTCGGACCAAGTCGTAGAAGTCGTTCTCGGTGTAGTTCTCGCGAGGTAACCAGAACGAGATGTCGTTGATCACCGCAGGATATTTGCTGAGAGGCTAAACAACAAAGCAGGAGAAGAGAGAGTGATTAGTCAGCTGGAAAGCAGTAAGTTTTTCGTGCATTAGGGCTAGAGTTGGAAAATGTTGGCGGGACAATGCTTCAGCACTTGGGTTTTCAGGAACAAAATGAACTTAAAAGTCAATACTCAAAATTAGCAAATTGCATGGTGAACACTATAGATTCTTACCACATTTATGAGTAACATTACCATATATCATATTTATATTGCCATGAATGTTCAATTTGGTATCAAGCACTTTGAAGAGATCCCATTTCAGTTTTTTCCACTTGGCTACTAGGAGAAAAGTTCACATTTAATTAACAAGCAATCTATTAACTTCTGGTGATACTTTCAGGAAGCCATTTTAATAGAGAAATAAGTAAAGGCTTGTCCAAATTGGTATTTGAATTAGTAATGTCATTACTTGTTAGCATTTCTAATTATTAAGGGAGTACTTCTAAGTATTAATTATTTAGGAAGTGACTCTTCAAAGCATGTCTCCACGGATGTGACAAACACAAAATGTAGCCACCTCCTCACTTTATACCATGTTTTCCAGTTTATTAGGGCTCACATCTAGTTCATTACCTCGGACACCTATTTAAAATTAGATACTTTTAAAATTACGTTTGTTTACATGGCTTACAATGTACATCAAAAATACATATTACATATACACATATGCCTAGACAGTTGTGATGTTACATAAGTCTATATGATACCGTGACAATAAAAAATGTTTCCTTAACTGTTTGATTATAGAACTAGGAAATCTATGCAAGGAAGGGAGTATCTGCTAAAGCTATAAATCTGTTAGAAGAACGGGTTTATAAATTGATTTACACTGAGCCTGATATCACTATAAACCCCCTGGTGAATCACTGAGTAGAAAAAGTATAAAACTTTTTAAATGGCAGAACCTCTGAAGAACCAAATACTCAAACATAAATGATTATTCAACTTGAAACATCAATAAAGTTGTCAAAGAAATGCATCGGTTCAGAACACACGCTTCAAGTGAATATAATAACGCTGCGATCCAGGTGCTAAAATACCACAGCTTCTCAAAAACACCCTGTTTTCTTCATGTCAAGATGCTGTGATAAATAACCAGGGCCGGGGTACCAGTGTGAGACGAGGCGGGTGAGGGGGTCACAGAGGGCTCTTCCCCTGAAGGAACCCTCCTGCCAAGTAAGGGACGCGGACATTTAGGGAGGTTAGATAAGAGGAGGGGATCTCCAGGAATCAGCATGAAACCACCCCTGCGGTGACAGGCGTGGGGGGCGCCCAGCTGAGCACTAGTGTCAGGGACTCGAGGTCAATGGTCAAGGTGTGTTTGCGTCCCAAACCCTCAGTGCACCCCCCCACCCCCAGATTGTCTTATTGGAAAAACCAAAGGTTTTCCAAAGTCTGTGAGTCACTGTCTGTTCTGCAAAGATTTGGGATGCAAATGCCAGCAAATTGAGTTGTGATGATTTTTGTACACCTATAATTGTAATAAAATTCATTATGCAATGAAAAACAAAACAAAACCATAAAAAAAAAAGATACATGTAAGTCCAATGTTCACTGAAGCACTGTATACCATAGTCAAGACATGGAAACAACCTAAATGTCCATTGACAGAGGATTGGATAAGAAGATGTGGTACATATATACAATGGAATATTACTCAGCCATTAAAAGAAAAGAAATAACAGCATTTGCAGCAACAAGGATAGACCTAGAAATTATCATGCTAAGTGAAATTAGACAGTGAGACACCAACATCATATGCTATCACTTACATGTGGAATCTAAAAAAAAAGGACACAATGAACTTCTTTGCAGAACATATACTACTCACAGTCTTGGAAAAACTTATAGTTTCCAAAGGAGACAGGTTGGGGGTGGGGGGATGGGATGAGGGTTTGGAATGGAAACGCTATAAAACTGGGTTGTAATGATCATTGTACAACTATGAATATAATACAATTCACTGAGTTATTTTTTAAAAAAAGAAATTCCAGGAGAATTAAAAGGAAAAATGACTAGAAGTGAAAAAAAAAACAGCCAAGGCGTAAGGCGCTCAGCCAGAATGCAGCCCCCAAGATGCTAAAAGATACACGGTAAAAATTACAGTAAATCCAGTCTTTAAAGCCATGAGGAAACACCCAGACTATTGCACTGTGGTCCCAGTTCAAGCGAATAATGGTAACAGGTTTACAGGGATGGTGGCGGAGGCCTTGTGAACCTGCGAGCAGGTGGAAACCTTCAGGCTTTCACTGCTCCAGACAGCTGGCCTTCCTTCTCAGCTCTGTTCTCGCAGGTACCTTTCCGTCCTTTTTTCAGTGTAAGCAGGTGGGAGACAAACTCTCAGAATGTACGTGGCTGAAACTCCACTGGAAAATCACCTGGTGGGACACAGAACTGTGAGTTCGCTGCGTCTCCTCTCAGCGCTATTTTCCATCCCCATCAGTGAGGGTGAGGAGTCTGCTGTCCCCAGGAGCTGCTCCCGCACAGCGCACTTCTCTTTTCCTCCTGGCGGTGGGGAGGTGTCGGCTTTGTCCCGGCGGTTCTGATGATGCATTGACCTATTCTGCTCAGGCCTCAGTGTGCACATCTCTCCACGGCTTCATCCAAGTCGGCAAACTGCAGCCACACCTTCTCTGTTCCTCTCATTCTGTCGGGGAAGCGCCATCCCCCACACCGCCGGGCTCTCCGGTCTAGCTTCGGCAGCTCCCCGCCGACTGGGGTTGGGTTTTCTACCTCCAGGCATCTGTGCTGTCCTGGGTGAATTCCTCAGTAACAGCTTCTTATTCACTAATTCTCCTTTCAACGCAGTCTAGTCTCATCTGAGTATTTCCTCTTCATTCCAGCAAATCTATTACTCGTTTCTGATATTTCCCCTTTTTTATCTATAAATACTTAGACTTCATTGCTGCTCGTTTTTGCTCCTTATTCAGAATTTCCTGTTCTTCTTGTTCTTATGGCTCTTATTCCTTCATTGTTCTCTTTGAGAATAGGCCCCCCCTTTTTTTTTTGAGGAATGCCCTTTGATTTTACTTTAATGCAGATTAATTTACTTTAATTCACCTCCAATGAATGCAGATTCCATTGCGGCCTTGGCGGGCTGACACGTGAGAGCCGAGTTCTTCACGTAGGCTGGGGTCTGCGTCTGCAAGCAATGCTCCCTCATCGTCCCCTCACTCTGGTCAGAGGGCTGTGCGGGTCCTCTGCTTGTGCCCCAGCCCAGAACTGGTTGGCAGTGGCACCTGGGTTCCTGTGTGGTGACATGTGGCTGATGACACTGCAGCAGTGGCAACACTTCTCTCAGGTCCTGATAAAGAGGCCACGTCTCTTCCCAGGCTCAGAGTTCCCAGTAAGCCAGGGGCCTCAGCAGGCAGCAGGTGTGGCGTGGGGCTTACCTCTCTTCTGAGTACGGGGTCCCCGTTTTCAAGCAGCACACCCTGACACCCAGCAGAGCTCGTCACTGTCCCCCTCACCCTGTCACTTAAGAACCTGGAGCCCCAGCGTCTTCAGTCTCACCCCTGTTCTGTGTTGGTGTTTGTTCCTTGTCCATAGAGAAATACCTTTTTAGGCAGAAAAGGGCAAAGCATGGATTCTGACTTCTTCACGTTTTCTTTTTAGATTTTCGTCTCTCGTTGCTGCCGTGTGTTTGGAGACAGTAAAGAGCAGCTCACGAAGCAGCACCAGCCTGGCACTAAATTCCCTTACGTGACGGTTCTTAATTGGGGGGGACGACACAGGACTCTCTGAGAATATGATGAAATTCAAATCCTTGTTCCAGAAAAGCACCCCGTTTCATAATAACCGATTCTTGCGTAGAACTAGGCTTCACAAACCCGGGAAAGGTCACCCAGAGTCTGAATGAAGGCCCTCCTCTCTTCAAAACTGTGTCATGAGTTCAAACACAGGCAACTGAGAAGATGGTACTAAGGGATTAGAAACACCCAGATCTTTCTTTACCCACATATAATAAACACGTGTGTGTACATCTAGTCTGCATACATAGAGAGTGTATATTTTACAATAATAAAAACCATACATGAAGGCACCATTGTCTCACGGCACCTACTTAAAATGCAGTCGTATTTTCATAAATTTTAAAATTTCCTTTTTACGGACTGGACCAAGAACCCCTTACTGCTGCCTGGGACAACTAAGGGCCACCCTCTTTCAGAACCGCCCCTGGGTGGCTGAGGCCTCTGTCGTAAAACATCAGAGCCCCAGCCGTCCCTCCACCCAGCCCCGCGTCCTCCCTCTCCGTCCGCAGGCGGCACCTGCGGCACCTGGTAAAAAGCTTCTGGAACTCTAAGCTCCACCTGAGACTCCGCTTCCTGGGGAACCGAACCTGTGCCCCACGGACAGAAACAGAATGTCAGCAGCCGGGTGACAAAAGAATTTGGCATGCCCGGGAGGAGCGCGAGCACCGAGGAGCTTGAGTGAGGCGGGAGCGTGGGTCCCTCTCGCCAGCTGCGTGATGGGGCCCACAGCATCTCCGGAAGCCACGTCGGCCACACGGCCCGGCTGGGCTGCAGCTCACGGCCTCTCGCTCGTGATCCCCCTGGAGGGCCAGCGAGATCCTGCGAGGAACTGCACGGGGCATCTCTTCACGGCCGTGTTGCCCCTGGGGGCCGAGGGGCAGGAAGCCTCTCAGCTGCGGTCTAGACCGGCTCCCCAGCGGCAGGGCTGCAACTGGCCACGGCTGGAGACTGAGTTGTGACTCCCCAAGGAGATACGCTGGGGTCTGAGCCCCCAAGACCTTAGAACGTAACCTCGCTTGCAGGAAAAGCCTTTACAGAGACACTCAAGTTCAAACAAGGCCACTGGGCCGGCCGCATCCAACGTAACTGGCTTCCTCGCAAAAGGGACAGAGACGTGGGGCGGGGGGACCGCCACATGGGAGAAGCTGGGGATGCGGGGACACGTCTGCAGGGCCACGGATGCCAGGGCCTGCGGGCGGGGGCACACATCCTCCCTGCCAGCCCTCGGAGGGACCAGCCCTGCTGGCGCCTGGACCTCAGACTTGAGCCCCAGAACTGGGGAAGAATGGACGTGCTGAGGCCCCTCTTGTGACAGGGGCCTCTTGAGGCCCCTCTTCCTTCCCTCTGGGCGCAGGAAAGGCCCGGTGGAGCTGGTCTGCCACGCGTGGGTTCCGTGGCCTCGTTAACACACAGCGCCCTCCTGGGGGATGGCCGCTCTGACCATCCCCACCGTGTCCACAAGGAAACTGTGGTGACAGACCCGACGTGCTGATGGGCTCAAGGTCAAAGAGCCACCGAGTGGCAGAGCCCGGATCCAGCGCTGGGCCAGGCTCTCAACCCCTAGGCTGCAAGGTCTCCCATTTAACACAAAGGGCTCACGGGAAACAGCTCAGCTTCTAGTACTGTCTCCAGAAGTTGTGGCTCCAGCCCAGTGAGTCGCCGTGCAAACGAGACCGCATCTAACGTTTGTCCCCAGGGGGCCTCTGTGACGTCTCCTTGTCAAGTGACTCATTTAGCTTTTCAACGAATTTCGTCGTAGAAGCCCTTCTAGTCTGTTTGCTGTCCACCTGACTGTGTTCTTATCTAGATGAACTTAAAAATGGATTTTCCCTAGGGAGAGGGGTTAAGACGGCGGAATAGAAGGACTGGAGCTCAACTTCTCTCCCGAAAAACAGCAAAAATACAGCCAAATGCCGAGCAGCCTTCAACCAACTGGACTGTAAACTTCCAAAAAAGATACTCTTTTCCAGAAGACACAGCAGAGACCACATCAAGAGGCAGGAGGGGCGATTACAAGATAGAAGCAACCCCCTACCTCCCGGGTGGGAAGCCACACAGACGGGAAAGTAACTGCATCACAGAGACTCAGCTACAGGACCGAGAGTTCTGAGCCCCACGTCAAAACCCCACGCCTGGGGATCGGGCACAGGGAGAAAGAGCCCCCGGAGCATCTGGCATTGAAGGCCAGCGGGGCTTGTGTGCAGCAGCTCCACAGGACTGGGGGAAACAGAGACCCCATCCTTGAAAGGCACACACAGACTTTCACGTGCACTGGGTCCCAGGGCAAAGCAGTCTCCAGAGGAATCCGGGTGGACCTTACTGCAATTCTTGGAGGATCTCCTGGGAAAACAGGGGTGACTGTGGCTTGTTGTGGGGGAAGGACACTGGAGGTGAAGCTCTTGGGAACATTCATTAGCCTGCATTTCTCTGGAGGGGGCCATTTCTGGGAAAATCTGGTCCCTCCCATCAGTGCTGAGAAGCCCCAGGCCAACATTAATCCAGGTGGGATCACAGCCCCACCCATCACTAAACAGGCTGCCTAAAGACCCCTCAGGCACACAGCCAGCCTCTAATCTCATCCAGAGACAAAGCCCCACCCA
>PVHT021183524.1:31396137-31461490 GCA_004024745.2 Catagonus wagneri
TGCCACGCTCAAATAAATAAATAAAAATAAATAAACAATGATAAAAGGGTCCCATGGTCATAGAAGTTGGGGAAATGTTGCCTTCAGGTTTCCTACTGTAAGATGTCTCAGAATCTTTAAAACACTGACAGGCTCTGTGAATCTCTGAGTAATAGGAAGTCACGCCCCCAAGTTTAGTTTCAAAATCTTCTTCTGCCAGAAACACAGTGTGGAATACGTCGACGTGGAAAGGATAGGCTCTGAAGCCACATAAACGGAAACTCAAAATTACGGGTTGACAAGATAGGTTTCCTTGACACCACGTAAATGTTTGCAAACCTATTTTTGAAAATAATATTCACTTCTAAAAACCTACTAGCTTATGGTTTCACCGTTTCCTCTCTCACCTGACTCTCCTCAGTTAAAATAAATCCTGTTGTTTTTGACTCTATTTCTCTGAAATGCCATTAACCACCACTTTAAACGCCTCTGTAATTTGAAGGAAGACAATAGAAAATAATTTTACATATACGGGATATTTTGAAACGTACTGTTTTACATATTCTTCAGTTCTACCTTTGTAAGATGAATTTCCATTTCATAGATGAGGAAAATGAAGACCAAAGAGATGAACCGATGCAAAGTCTAAAGAGCTGCCAAGCAGGTGTGGGAATACGGACCCACTCTCTTCACTGCAACATATCCCCGGGCGCTGCCCGGAGCTAAGGTCCTGACGGAACACTAATCATTTAGTTTGGCGGTTTTTATCTTAGATGCATCTTGTCTACCCACTTAGCAGCCAGTTTAAGATCAGTCATCTTGCTAAGTCACACCGTCCATCCCCAGTTAACCGCACGCTTGGATGAAGCCCGTTCCTCCACCGTGATAGTTCACACAGAAGATAGTACAAGAAGGATTCTAAACAACAGGGCTTTCGTCTTCCGATCACTGGGGTTTCTGCATATCAAGAAGCCAATCCTAAAGACCAAGAGACTTTTACAGAAAACACAGAAGCTTCTTTTTCAATTTTGTAAATAAGCACATATTCGTTTCCCCCATAAAATCCACTTTCTTTCTAGACAGAGTTATTCCTAAAGACCTCTCGCACCACGGTTTGGAACGAGAAAGAGTCTTGGAAGAGGGATATTACAGCAATAAAAACAGTAATACATTTTTCTTCCTTCTGCTGCCTCGTGTCACTTAGTCTCCATGGAACCTAATTCTTATTCTGATCAGAGAAGAGGGAGCCGAAATCCAGGATTTTATTAACACCATCGATATACCCCCGCGCTCAGGCACATGCACAAACACGGTTCTCCGGTTCTAATTATGCCTTTTACAGATGAGCCTCTCCACACGGATGATGAATAAAGGAGCTTTTGTTTTCAGAGATTTATTTCAAACACCTCTTCATTAAATGCTATTTGGAGGCAGAGTCATGTCGAAGGAAGGTTAAAAAAGAAGCACGATGATAAAAGAACCATCAAGGAGACATGGGACCGCGGGGTCTAAGGTGGTCTTCCCGCAAAGGGCACACTTGAAGTACACAAACATACACACATACACACACGTGTACCTGCTTGCTCGCGTGTACCAAGGAGGAAGGAGACACTTATTATAAAAAAGCCTTAAAGTTCGCTTTCAAGTGTGTGACAGTCTGTGCAGAGAGTAAAAAGCACTGGAAGAGGCGGCGGGAAGACGGACGGCTGCTCGTGTGCTCGTCGGTTTTGATGGGGGGTTGGGGGGTGCCGAAATCTCCCAGAGTCCGCTCAGTTCTGCTGCTCTGCCTCACAACCGGGACGAGTGGGTTCATGGACATAAAAGGAAGACGGGAAGTGGGACTGCGAGCCGGGGTGGCACCCGCAGCTGGCCTTCTCTCTCTCACTTCCTTCCCGGGACGGTCACCTACGGGGGGGGGGGGTGACGGGGAGAGGCCGTGGGTGGGGCCGAGCTGCTGCTGTTCCTAAACAGAAACAGAGCTGCTCCTGGAAGAAGCCACCTTCCCGCTTTGGAACTCCACGCAATCCGGATGACAGCGCTATTTCAGCCTCAGACAGAAGCCACGATCTCCTCCAGGCCTCGCACTGAGGGCCACCGAAGAGAACCCGCCCGACACAGGCGTCCTCGGCGAGAACGGCCACCCGCCCGAGCGCGGGGGGGTAAGATGGGTCGTCAGCGTCGCCGAGGTCACAGGTTTTTACGTGAAGTGCTTAGAGCAGGCCCTGAAAGTGTGATCGGAGGAGCTGTTACACAAGCAAACGGAGTCTAACTGTAAACAAAGCGGGGAGTGAATGAGCTGCTCTCTGTTACGGAACATCTGACTTTTTAATACTTTAACTGGCGTCCCATTTCACGGGCAGAGTCCAAGTCGTCCTTCAAATGCAATCCCTTGGATGCAGAGCCAGCCTCCTTCGTGTCACGCACGGGGAACGGAGGCAGGTGCTCCCGCGAGGCCGGGGCACTGGACAAACGCCGGGGCCTCAACAGACCCCCCGCGGTCAGAGGCTTAACCGCCGAGTCGCCTCGCAGAAAACGTCTAGGTTCGAACTTCAGGCCTTTCACAGGCTCTAACCGCTAAGGGAGGGCAGCGACGTGCTCGGCGGCTGCGCCATCTCATTTCCGCAGCAACTTGCGTTTGAGCCCGGGGATTAGGGGCCGGGCACGGGAATCACTCACTCTCCGGCGACACGCTTGTTTAGAGCGTCACCCGACTAGCGGTGAACGAACGCGGCTGGAAGACACCAGACTCTGCAGCACATTCATTTCTTCAGGCCCATCAGGCCTTGGGGAGCCCGCCTTTCACACGATTCCCGGCCTCCCCTGCCGTGAACCAACGCAAGGTCAAAAACGAACACTGGAGTTCCCGCCGTGGCGCAGTGGTCAACGAACGTGACTAGTATCCATGAGGATGCAGGTTCGATCCCTGGCCTCGCTCAGTGGCTTAAGGATCCAGCATTGCTGTGAGCTGTGGTGTAGGTCGCAGATGCGGCTTGGATCCTGCGTTGCTGTGGCGTAGGCCGGCGGCTGTAGCCAAGACACCAACAAAACCAAACCAAACATTTTTGTTAACTCTGGTAAAGGTCTTCTTTTTTTCAATGGATGGAGTCTGCTTAAAAGCCAGGCTCGCTGTGGACAGCTTTATGCCGGTCCCCACGCACGAGCTTGGAACCACCTAGTCGCCAAGGCCCTTCATGCGTGATCAGACCAAACAAAGGAAACCGCTACGACCGACTGTTCTGACCCCCACGTGCACACGCAATCTCTACCTGCCTTTGTGTAGCTGAAGACAGATTTCTTTCTCTCTCTCTTTTCTTTTTTTTGCTTTTAAGGGCCACACCTGCTGCAAATGGAAGCTCACAGCAACGCAGGATCCTTAACCCAATGAGCAGGGCCGGGGATCGAACTCGCATCCTCATGGATACTAGTCGGGCTCGTCTACGTTGTGCCACAACGGGAACTCCAAGGACAGACTTCTAAATCTCTAAATATCAGTTTCTCTGCCTATAAAGTGGGGATGGTCTCAGTACTTTCTTTATAAAGATTTTACAGAAAACACAGAAAAAGTGCCTGGCGCCGTCGCCGCGGGCAAGTCAGTGTGAGACAAAGGGGTCGGGTATTTGCAGTAATGATACGTGCACCTGTTCCGATGCTGACTCACAGGAGTCAACCCTTCGGGGCACCTGGCTGTGGTCACGGCCACGGTCCCTGGGCCCTGAGAGTCCGGCTCCTTCTGTCTCCCTCTTCGAGCGCCTGCAGCTGCAGTTTCCACAAAGCAGCTGTCAGCGGCGAGGGCTGCCGAGCCCAACTGCCCAGCGCCTCATGCACCTGGCTGGGAGCCTGCCTGTGACACCTGCGTGACCCCTGGGGACACAGTTCAACCACCACACTGGCTGCTGCTCCAGCAGCAGTGCTGGCAGGCAAGACATGGCTTAATTATTACTGTTGTTTAATAAAAAGCAAACTACAGCCCACCCAAAGGCTTTCTACTTTTCTGTCCACTGCGCCCTCCCTTCCTTCTGTTTTCTGTTTGTTTTGTTGTTTTCACTTTTGCGTTCCTAGTCAAGAGAGCATATGCGTGTTCCGGAAGCGTTTCTCTCCCCAGCGACGCTGGCGTCCCCAGGGCGGGAGCCGTCAGGGCTGGGCGCGAACAAGACTTGCAACAAATGGGTCGAGAACGACCGCTGCTGCGGCCCGGTCGTGACAACACCCCCTCTTCTCTGGCGGCCGCGGACCCGCGTAACCACCACGGCCCTTTCCTGGCTTCCTACCAACTCCAGCATCCAGCTCCGGCTCCATATACTCACTCGACTTAACGAATGTGTGCAAATCAAGGGACAGAGGATGTCTCAGAGCCAATGAGCACGCCCTTCCCGGTGCTTCTATTTACCCCTCACACTGAACGCCAGCGGCTCGGGCTGCCTGTGATCTCCACGCACTGCGCAGACACCTAATCTGTCCACGAATCTTCAGTCTGTCCACAGACACGTCACCACTCCTTTGGAAGTGAGAGGGGAGGTCCTCCCCCGGGAAAGTTCTCATTTCCACAGCATCGGGGACGGCTCCAGAAGCACAGTGGTAACTGACATCCTGAGAGCAGCGTCCAGACCCCCACCCCTGCACACAAAGGGATTTCAGATGCAGAGTCTCGGTTACTCCAGGCACGTGAGTCGGGGGGATATCGTGCCCATTTAACAGAAAAGCAAACTGAGGTTTAGAAAGGAGGAGTTCTCGCGGTGGTGCAACGGCATCGGCGGCATCTTGGGAGCGCTGGATGCAGGTTCAATCCCTGGTCCAGCACGGTGGGTTAAGGATCTGCGCAGGTCATGACTGTGGCTTGGATCTGATCCCTGGTCCGGGAACTCTGTACATCGCGGGGCGGCCAAAACAGAAAAAAATAAGAAAGAATAAGCATCTGGCCGTAGTGCCCCAGGGCAGACAACGCTGCCAGCGGTTTGGGTATCTGGGTTTTAGATGAACGAAGGGCGGCCTTCCCGGTCGACTGGACCACAGACCAGGAGGAACACACTGGAGCCTCATGTATCCAAACGAACTCTACCCTTTCTTCATAAGGGTACTGAGTTGGGACAAAGAAAAAGTAGATGAAGTCAAACGCAGAAAACAAATGCAAAAAAGACAGGAGGAGAACTTGATCCCCAGTGGGAAGGCAATATTTTTTAAAAATGTTATTGTATTTTAAAATAGATTTGCAGGTACACGTAAGTCTTATTTATGTCACCTGTGAGTGACGGCGTTGCCATGGTGATTACTTCTGTGTTTACAGGAAAGAACGAACCGCGGAGACACCACTAGCGCTGTGACAGGTCACACAGGCTGTCAGGCCCTCTGCACAGGATGGAGAGAACGTTCCCGTGGGCAAAAGCAGAGCACCGGACGGGGGGAAACAACGCGGCCCTTCTGCTGAACGCAGAGAAAAGGCAGAAAACCCCATTATTTTTTCCTTTTTGTGGGCAGTCATTCTGATAAAAAGTAAGAGCTATTAAAAAAGTTGTTGGTACAGGGAGTTCCCATCATGGTTGAGCAGTAACGGACCCGACTAGCATCCACGAGGACCCGGGTTCGATCTCCGGCCTCGCTCAGTGGGTTAGGGATCCAGTGCTCCCGTGAGCTGTGGTGTAGGTCACAGAAGGGGCTCGGATCCTGCGTTGCTGTGGCTGTGGTGTAGACCGGCGGCTGTAGCTCCGACTGGACCCCTAGCCTGGGAACCTCCATATGCCACGGGTGCGGGCCTAAAAAGAAAAAAAAAAACTGTTGGGTACATTTCCTCTTACCTTAAAGTAGATCCAGCCACTGCTGAGCGGCAGGAGGAGCCGGCTTTACACACAGCACTTACCGAGCTCTCACTAAACCCTTTATTTGCTGCACTAACATTACTGATACAACAGCCAAGACCTGCTTAGCATTTACTGCCTGCCAGGCACTGTGCCAGGAACACCACAGGCATGTTGAAACGGGCCGAGCCACACAACAGCACTGTCCTTCAAGCAGGGATGAACGGCAGCCCCGTTTTACAGGTGAGAAAACGAGGCCAGAGAAACCTTACACCTTGCGAGTAGGAGAGTCCAGACTTGTTTAGGCAGTCAGGCTGCAGAGGTCGTGTCTCATCTGTATTTTGTTTATTCATCTTTATCTTTATCTCTCTTTCTTTTTTTTTTGTCTTTTTGTCTTTTTAAGGCCGTACCTGTGGCATATGGAGGTTCCCAGGCTAGGGGTCGAATCAGAGCTGTAGCCGCCGGCCTATGCCACAGCCACAGCAACACGGGATCCGAGCCGCGTCTGCAACCTACACAACAGCTCATGGCAACGCCGGATCCTTAACCCACTGAGCAAGGCCAGGGATCGAACCCGCAACCTCATGGTTCCTGAGCCACAATGGGAACTCTTTCCTTCCTTCTTCCTTCCTTCGTCTGTTTTCTAGGGCCGTACCTGCGGCATATGGAAGTTCCCAGGCTAGGGGTGGAACCGGAGCTACAGCTGCTAGCCTACACCACAGCCAGAGCAACACCAGATCCTTAATCCACTGAGCGAGGCCAGGGTATGAACCCGAGTCCTCATGGATCCCAGTCAGATGCATTACTGCTGAGCCACAACAGACCTCCCCACGCTTATGTTTTCTATCTGAAAAATGATGAGTTGATGTCAGTTCCCCTAATTCCAATCCAGCAACCAGAGTCTATCCTCGCCTCTCCTGCCGCGTCTGCAACTCCTCTTCTACAGCGAGAAATCCAACTCCCAGAAGCCCGGTACCAGACAGACCGGTTCTCAGACTCTGAACCTTCACCGTCTTCCCTGGGATATGGGACATCAACACCTGTGCCATACGGCTGGGATCACATAAAATCACACACCCAGGAGAAAAAGGGCAGCTGAAGCCCACCGTGTGGCCCCTGTTAAACGCTCAGTGAACGGTGGCCTGTTTCCGGGGAGGGGGTGTGAGGGCAGGGCTTTCTGAAAGGAGCGATGGAGCAGAGGAGAGGCTGTGAGGGCGCTGAGGACAGGGACCCAGAGGCGCTTCTCCTAGGCTGGTGGCAGGAACAGCCAGCCAGGGATCGGAGCCACCAGCTGGCACAGGAGAGGACCGGACAAGGGGAGGGGTGTGGGAAGGGGTGTCAGAGCCTCGGGGCTCGGGTCTTAAAGTCACGGCGAGGATGCGGCCCTCGGGCATCCCGGGTCTCCGGGAGCCTCCGGTTCACGGTCAGCTGCTGCGGAGGGCGTGGCGCCCACCTGCTTCCGTGAGACCCACCCTCCAGCATCCAGCAGCCCTTCCCACCAACTCCGTCATCATCTCACAGCGAGGTAAGCAGCCACGCCATGTCGAGATGACGAGGTCACACCGCAGGTCACACACGAGGTGTGAGTTAAGTCAGACCCAAATGAAGCTGACTTGCAGCCCCGAGGATGCAGGCTCCGCACGTGGGCTCCACCCTGTCCTCCAGGCTCTCCTGCTCCGACAATAAACTAAGCAGTCTGTACATACCAAATATCGTCTGAGGCTGTCCCTCATTTGGTCCGTGCCCAAGTCCAGCTTACATGCTAAGGGTTGCAAATCTGCCTTCACTAGATGTGGCGCATGGACATATAATAAACCATGCAGATGTTAAGTCACATCCCCAGGAGAAATCTGGAAGCGCAACAGCCAGTGAGGCTGTCTGTGCTCCCATTCCGCACTGGGAAACAGAGCTGGCGGCACGAGGAGAGGAGAAAGCAGAACTGTTTCAGAGCGGCAAGCGGCGCAGGGGTGGAGGCAGGAAGGACGGCGCACAAACGGATGGAAAGACCGGTCTCCTCGCCGGGCGTGGGCTCGGGTGTGGCACCGCAGCAGGGACCGTGCGGCCGCTCCGCCCGGCGCCAGGGGCCTGTCCATCCTCTTTCCTGCTCCAGTTCTAGAACCTACTGCACAACCGGTTCTCTGTTTGGCAGTTGCCGGGAGGCTCCGCGCCCAGGGGCCTCACTCTCTCTGAGGGTGACGTCACCGATTAACAGGGTATGTTTCCCATTCTCTCTTTTTTGCTTGGAAAAGGTTAAATGGCACGGCGCGATTTTCTGGGAAGCAGGTGTGCAGCTAACAAGGTGATAATTGGGAAACTGGGTGAGAAGGAAAAATCCTGTAAAATGAGAAAAATCTGCAGTATCTGGGAAGAAGGCAACTCAATTACCTCTAGAAGATGCAAAATTATGGTAATACAATATGCAAACTGAAGTCCATAAGAATGAAAAAAAGAGGAGATGCTATGGTTTTGTCATTCGGATGCAGAGGGCACAGCACAACATTCAAGATGGTTTTGAAGGTTTATGCAAATGACACAAGCCAACCTTCAATATCATCCTCTATTTTCTCACATTTCCGACAAAATACACACTTCAGGAAGATCTTCCAAATGCTCAGATGTGAACAGCATTCACTAGCATATTTGATTCTAATTTTTTTCCCTTTCACTTTTTAGTCTTGATCAAGAAAAAAATATTTTCCCCTGAACGTACAGAAATATTCCGGAGGAGATCTCTCAAACCTTATGACAATCATGATTTCCTCCCCCCTCCCACTCTCTCTCCGGGAATAATCAGCCTTCGTTGATGACCTCCATTTATGTAGCCGTCCTTGGGCAAAGGTCAGGAGCAGAAGCATCTTCAGAGTGACATCGGCCGTGCAGCTGAACAGACACCCAAGGACCATGTGTCCGGCCCGGCGGTGCCTCTTCCATCCCGCCCCCTGCTGGTGTGGCCCCTGGTCTGGAGGAAGCTTCATCTGGATCTTGTTTGTTGGCCTCGACGCGCTCGCTGTCTTCTTTTCAGCCATTCCCGCGGCACTGCTGCTGGATTTGCGGCCCAACCACATCCTGCTCCGTGACGGACGGTCCCGCCCGCCCGGCCCCGCCTGGACCACCTTCCCGGACGCGTCCTCCGCAGTTAACGCTCCTGCCCCAGCTTCTCGGTCCTGCCTCCCCCTCAACCACACCCTCCACTGAGGACTCGTCTGTGCCAATCAAAACAAGCAAAACAACAACAGAAGAGACGACACCACCATCAAGCAGAGCTTGCAAAGGTGACATCAACGAATCCTAAGTTCAAATGTTTCCACTCGGTTAAATCCTCCCCATCTGTTTTTTTCCTTCCTGTTTCCCATACACCCAGCCCCTAAAGCCAGGAACCCCGGCATCACTCTTTCTTGCTACCCTCACCTCACGTGTGTAAACTCCTGGGTCCGCAAGAGTAGCTGCAGCGCCCTTACGAGCAGAGCCCTTCAACTCTCAACTCTCCACTTTGATGGCAAACGGTACGGTCACTGCACTTCTGCTCATCCGTTCTGTCTCCTAAAATGTCTCGAGCATCATTTTCTCCCCTGGTCCCGTGCTATGCCTGGGGTGGACTCCTAGACCTAGGCCACCATCCCGCATGTTTTCAGAACTGGGATCATCTGAAAAGGAAACTTGGGAGTTCCCTGGTGAGTCAGCAGGTTAAGGATCTGGCGCTGTCACCGCTGTGGCTCAGGCTGCTGCTGTGCCAAAGGCTCACTGTCTGGCTGGGGAACTTCTGCTGCAGGTGCAGCCAAAAAAGGGGGGGCAGGGAGTAATAAAATCTAGGTTCCACCCAAAAATGATGAAGAGGAATAAAAAAAATTTTTAAAAAGGAAACCTGATGCTGACATTTGGTATCTGGCTAACTGCCTCCCAGAGAAAATTCAAACCCTGGCCTTCAGGTCCTAAGCTAGCCCTCATCCATAGCTCCCTCCATCTCAGAGCCTGCTCTCGGCACACTCGGCAGAGCCACAGATGATGGCCGGGTTGTGCCGCCAGGTCTCCACTCAGCCCGGACTCTGGTCTGCCTTCCAGGGAGCACGTGGCCCCGTCAATGCCCCTCCACCGGCACGCGGGCCCCCCAAGGCCAGAGGCTGAGCCCTCTGCACCCCAGGGGCCGGGCACAGGAGCACATGCTCCAAAGGTCTCCGAGCGAAGAGCCGATGACGTTCTTGTGTTTGGGAAAATCCGGTCACGTTTCATGCACATCAACTACGGTCTCCATAAACAGCAGGGGAATAACTCGCTTTGTGGATTTCATGCAGCTGGGACCATTTCCTCCTTGCTTTGTTGACAACCTAACTTGGATCAGAACCACACAAAGAGTGACAGAGGAAAATGTCACCAAGAAAAAGACAGCAAGAGAGCCAGAGAGATGGAGGGACAGGCAGGGAGAGGCTGGCGTTGCACAAACGCCCGGCAGCCGAGGGAGGAGGGACTGGGCAGAGGCCACCGTCTCCAGGTGTGTCACAGCAGGGATGGCAGCCAGCAGATGCCCAGGGCGAAACCCCCGCGACCTCTACACCTGCAGGAGGAGCTGGGAGGGGCGGCGACACGGATGGGAAATGGCCCCCGAGCCTCCTCAATAAACAGCAGCTCTAGAGGAAGATCGAAAAGGAGGAAGATGTGGTTCTCCGTCCCCAAGGCCCTCTTACCATCTTCTTTCGCTCGTTTTGATCTTAGAATCCAAAATTAGCATTTGAGGTATTTCAACCGCCTGGCAGGACTTTTCTTTCTCTTTATTTTTTCATAATCGATCAGGTTTAGGCATTTTTGTTTAGATTTAAACACAGCTGATTTACAGCAGTGTATTAATTTCTGCTGTAGGGCGAAGCGGCTCAGTTACACATACACATACGGTTTTTCCTGCTCATCGTCAACGGTGAACAAGGAGAGAGAGGCTCATCCAAAAATCTCAATGTTAAGAAAATTACTGCTTCGTAATTTTCAACCTCCTGTCATGATGCGGAAAAACTGCACATGGTCTCTTAAACCCAGACTCCCACTAACTTGGGAGCTACGTGATCAAGAAACGGGCACTAAAAGATCAGCTGCCACCTGAGGCCAGGCGGAGGCCACGCACGGCTGTGGACAAGGAAAGGTGAGCTGAGTGGACGTGATTTTTTTTTTTAATGAGGAAAACACGAACACCTGTTCACATGAGCTTGCAAAGCCAGACTTTTCAATGAAAAAGGATAATATGCCAAAAACATAAGCCACTAAATCAACGACCATAACACGAACTCACTTGAGATAAAATTAACATCATAGAATAGCCAAAGACTTTAAAATAAGCACAAGAAAGATACTCAGATTGCCGAACGTAGCAACAACCATTTATAAGTGAGGAATTAGGAAAGAAAACCAAACAGAAACGAACCAAGAAGGTGAAGAAGGAAAGGAACTAATTAGAGATCTCAGAAATGAAAAGTGATCCTTCTTAAGTTCAAAAGACTTGGAGAAAATTACTGAAGGAGTAGAAAGTCCTGAGAAATTCACCAGCACAGGAGGACAAAGAAAAAAAAAATCCAGCATAGGTGAGATATACGGCTGATAACTAAGAAGCTCCAACGGGTAACAGGAGACCCAGGAAAGGGGGGCGCAGACGGAGGGGGACCCCTGCTTAGTAACAACGCCGAGGCTCCAGGGTTGGAAGGAAAGTAACCATCAGGTACCAAGAGGGATGAAGACAAACCCACCCTAAGACGCACCCTAGTAAATGGAAGGACATCACACACAAAGAGAAAGCCTTCAATGCCACTCAAGAAATAAAGCATTATTTATTTATTTGCCTTTTCTTTTTTCTTAGGGCCACACCCGTGGCACAAGGCAGTTCCCAGGCTGGGCAAATGAGAGCTACAGCTGCCAGCCTACCCCACAGCCAGAGCAACTCGGGATCCTTGGCCCACTGAGCGAGGCCAGGGATGGAACCTGAGTCCTCATGGACACTAGTAGGGTCTTAATCCACGGGCCACAGTGGGAACTCCCAGAAGGAGAAAAAAAAGAGAGAGACGTTATTATCTACTGTAGCTATGGCACAGGTCACAGCTGCAGCTCGGATTCAGTGCCTGTCCTGGGAACCTCCATATGCCACAAGTACGGCCGCAAAAAAAAAAAAAGGAATGAGGCAACATGAAGACATCTGCGATATACAGAGACCGAAAGAGTTTACCACTTGTAATACCTCACGGAAGAAATATTCAAAGGATATACATCACTAAGAAGAAAAACAAACTCTAGGAGAAGGCTCTGCACAGGAAAACACAACATTTGTTAAAATGTTAATTAGTAAACATGCTCAACTATTGCCCAATTTTTTAAAAAGGTTTTTTTTTTTTAATGTCAGCATAACAAGCGAATATTACAAACAAATTCATGCCAATACATTTGAAAGTTAGACGAAGTGGGCAAATTCCGAGGAAAAAATACAACTTTTGAGTCAAAACTGACTCAAAGTAATCTGAATAGCCTGATATCTACTAAGAAATTTAATCTGTGGTTTAAAGTTTCCCACAAAGAAAACTCCAGGCCCAGGAACTTCACTGGTAAACAGGATCAAACACTGGAGAAAGAAATCGGAGTTCCCACTGCGGCTCAGTAGCGAACCCGACTAGGATCTGTGAGGAGGCTGGTTCAATCCCTGGCCTCGCTCAGGGGGTTAAGAGGGCACGAGAGCAGCTCAAATCACGACAGCACCTCAAAATACATGAACAGGTTTGATAAATTTTAGGAGTCATCTATGATAAAAGCTCTCAGCCAACTAGAAATAGAAAGAAACAACCCTAATTTGATAAAAGACTTCACAAGAAACCTACAGCGACCACTTCAAATAAATACCCATTCCAAAACTTTCACGATCAGACATTTAATTAGGTTTTAATTTTACATTACCATAGTTCATTTAGTTCAATCTCCCTGATTCAATTTAGTCCAATAAGAATCACAGACGCACTCGTGGGAAGACGACTTTTTCACAGTTGGGAGCTAATCAGTCGCCTTTCCCCCTCAGATCTGCAAGCCCCCGGAACTCATTTTTGAATCATCAGGAGTGTGGGGTCCAGTTTCATCTTTCCCACGTGGGTCCTCAACTACCCCTGCTCCATCCGCACAGAAGCCTCCTCCCGCCGGTCCCGAGGCCAGGGTCCAGACAACCCAGAGGTGGGCTTCCGGGCCCCCCCGCGGCCTGCGCTGGCCCCCAGCCCCACACTCTCACAGCTCCTGTGGCTTTAAACAAGGACTTGACATCAGCCCCGGCAAATCCCTCATTTCAGCGAACAGCTTTGGCTATTCCTGCCTCTCGGTGTTTGCATATAAATTTTAGAATGTGCTCATCGAAGTCCTCATGAAAATCTCTCTGAACTTCTATTTTTTAACTACTGCGGCTGTTGAATGTGCATTTTGAAGCAATCCTATCCTGTTTTTGGATATATGCGGTAGAGACGTGAGGGTGGCCTCCGTCCAGCTGAGGGCAGGGGCACCTCTGTGGAGGAGAGCAGAAGCGGGCGCTCCTCGGGGGCTCGGGTGTGTCAGGTGCGTTTGAATGCTCTTCTCTTTACAGGAACCTGTGGCGGGAAATTCCAGCACATTTTCTGGGTGGAGGGCACTCAGTTCTGTTATCAGCAAATCAAATCCGGAAACATCTTTATAGGTCGAGAATATTTCATCCTTTTAAAAAGGAGTAGAAATAAATACAAAAATCGCGACTTGGTTTTCAACCAGCCGTCGCCCAGGAGTTCACACTCTGCCGAGTGGACTCTGCAAGGGTCACCTATTTATAAACCGCTCTCCTTGGGGGCGAATGACGGCCTGCAAGTGTAATGGATAAATCTCACAGGGAGGCCCTTGAGAAAATAAGTTCTTCCCTCAAGTTGAAAGAAAACATTTGATTCATTACTCGGCCAAGTGATAGAATAATTAAGCTATCCACTATATAAATGACTGCTTACTTAAACCATTCTTCATTTTCAAGATCACAGCATTATACATACAAGCCGCCAACCGAAGCGCAGTCTGCAGAGCGGCCACCGGGGCCCTCGCGTCTCTGTCCAGCACAGGCCGGCGCTGACTGTGGGATGAACGCACACAGCCCTCCCGCGCTTCCAGCAAAGCAGCAGAGCACACCCCGAACCGAAACAGGGAAGGATCTGGGTCTTCTTCTGCACAGGATGGGGCTGGTCAGAGACAAACAACACTTCACCTTCCGTGACGAATAATTTAGGAAGGTCAGTCACTTTGATTTTGTTCCATCCCAAGAACGTTCATAAGAATTTGAATTTCCCATTTGAAGTGGCTCTGATCAATGCCTGCTATTTCTCTGTACCTCCGAGAGTCTCATCTCCAGAGAGAGAAACACCAAAATGTCTTCAAGTCAGATTTTTTCCTAAAATATATTGCACATAATTTGTCAAATTTTATAGATGTCGGCCAGATTTAGGGTTTACTATGTTGTCCACAGACAGGAAATTCTTGCACATTTCCATCAGATTAAGAGCCAGCAGGTTCCAATACGGATAATGTGACCTATGCATGAGTCCATATAAAGGAAACATAACACATCCTTTCAATGTACGCTATGCAAAGGCGCTAAGGATCTCACTCTTCTTCTTCTTCTTCTTCTTTTGCTTTTTAGGGCCTCACCCGCAGCATGTGGAGGTTTCCAGGCTAGGGGTCGAATCAGAGCTGCAGCTGCCGGCCTGCACCACAGCCACAGCAATGCAGGATCCGAGCTGCGTCTGCCACCGACACCACAGCTCAAGGTAGCGACAGATCCCTGACGCACAGAGTGAGGCCAGGGATCAAACCCGCAGCCTCAAGGATACTAGTCGGGTTCGTTTCTGCTGCGCTACAGTGGGAACTCCCTCACTCTTCTTTCTTTAAAAAGTACATTAAACAGAAAGAAAGTTGTGGTGGTGATTCTCTACATATGTAACTGCATCATAAGACCCCTAAAGAGCAATCATAACCCTAAGGCCCCTGAGGACAGAGGCCCAGCACCAACACGGGGCCACCATCCACAGGCCTCAATGCCGAGGGTCAGTGATGGGCCCGCATCGTTAGGCTGGGACTGGGGGACACCAAGGGCAGAGCCAGCTGAAGGTGGAAACCACGGGCACAGAGGACCAGGACTCACAGGACTGGGCCGCTGTGCTCAGAGCAGTGATGGTGGTGGTGACGACAGAAATGACAGCGAACGGGGAGGCAGGCTCGGCTATGACGCTCTGCATAAACGCAGGACGGTGGTGCCCACGGCGGGTCGGTCCCCTCCTTCCTCATCGCATGGCTCCACTCCTGAATGTCAGCAACGACTGGGGCGCCTGAGAGGCGCTCCGGCGGTTGTCTTCCCTGCTTCTTCCTCTGCCATCTCCACTGCCTTCTCCTGGGAGAAACATCCCTCTTCCAGCAAAAGAAAAATACTGATGTGCTATTTTATTTTTTTTGGTGAAATGGGAAAAATTGCACATGGAAATAGTAGTAAAAAGTTGAGATCCATTGATTTCATCGCAACACAAGGAAGCTGCGGGGATTCTCACAGCTGGATTTGTTTGGGACTAGGACCAGGAAACACTGCATAATCCGGCATTAGGTTTTATCAGACAGCACTTATGATAATGACAGCCAAACCAGATCTAGAAGCTATTCCAGGCCCTGGAGATTAGCAAATAATCACAGGCTCGAGTCCTAATACCATTCCGGAGAGACGCGGAAGGATGTAGCGAATAAACTAGCAAAACAGGATTAAGGAGAAAGAAGAAAAATCTGACCTCCCCGTGCACCGGTCAGTATCAGCAGAGTTCTGCCTCCAGCTCCGTGTGGGTCCGTCACTGCCCTCTGTGTCATCCGACCCTCATCTCTTGATACGTCTGTCTCTTCCGCTCCCCTGGAAACAACCTGAGGTCTGGGCGACGACAGGCTCCCACGTCCATACCACGAGCTCTCTGGAGTCAACATTCAAAAAAATCCCAGCTCTGCCACTTACTAGTGGAGTTGTTATGGGTGAGTTCCCTGGTGGTTCTGAGCCTCAGTTTCATCATCTATGAAATGGGCTTACAGAACCCTCCCCACTGGATCGTGAAGAAAGCAAGCAAGCTATAACGGAGGCAAACTATTTGGTTCAGTGGCTTGTACATGGCCCTCAGCAGATGGCAAGTGGTATAAGGTACTAGACAAGTGACGCTCAGACCAGGACCCGCTGACCCACGGCTACAGGAGACACGGACTGAGGGCAGATGAAACGCCCTGTCCTCGTATAACCGAGGGCTCACCATGGTGCCTGGTTCCCCAGGGAGAGCAAGGACAAGCCCTGCCAGCTTCCCAGTCCATTCACGACGGACGGCCCAGCCGGCAGAAGGCCCTCCGCAGTCACTGCGCACTGACGTCAGCCACTCTGTGCCTTCAGGCCCACCTTCGCCGTCTCCTTATGAGCACGTTCAACACTCTTCCCAAGACAGGCCAACAACATTAAGTGACAAAGGCGCCCCTTACTCCCCTCATATAGGTCACCACGACAACTCCACGGACACAGGTAAAAATCGCCAAGGCTGTACCGCTTACACTGAACAATAAACCTGCCCGATTCTACACGAAGCCGGCAGTCTGCCATGACAAAAATGGCACAGATAACGGGGTACGTGACGGGCTGACGTCCACACCCTGAGCCCTGGAACCCGTGACTGTCGCCTTACACCCAGGAAGGCCTGGACGCGTGGAGATGACCTTGTTGCCAGGGCCCGTGTGAGGAGGAGACAAGCGTTGAGAGAGACGGCGACGTGACCGACCACGTGGGCGTGGGCCAGGAGGAACGCGGGGCGGTGCAGCCGGGAGCCGGGGCCCAGAGGGGACTCGGGCAGAGAGCCGTGGGCCCCTGAGCTTCAGCCCCATCACATGGATTCGGACTCACCCCACGACCGTAAAATAAGGACGACATATTGTTTTAAGCTGCTAGGTTTGTGGCGATTTGTTCCCTGAGCCACAGGAAACCAACACAGAATATAATCCACAGACACTAATTATCAGCGAATAATTAAGAAACAGATCTTTGCGATCTATAACTTTCAAAGCATTTCGCAGCCGTCTACTTCTGCAGCAGTCACATCCTAACCACACCACCTCAAGTTTACTACATAAAGGCAACCACATCAACTATATTCAGTCGTGCGCATACACTGGTTTCCAATTTGGAAGGAAAAAAACCTTCCCTGTTTTTTTTAAATGACATTTAATGCAAGAGGCCCACAGTCTACTCCCGGATACTCTGTGCCTCTAAGAAGAAGATGCCTGTAAAGCCACACAGAACTGGACAGAAGCCACCATCTCGTAGTTGCAACCGTATCACTCATCTGTGTTTGCCCCGTGGCGGTGTCCTGCCCGCTGCTCTGCCTGAGGCTGGCTGGTGTTCCGCCAACGTTTGCCAATTTAATAAGTGACTGCGTGAATGAAGAAGTGAATGAGAAAAACTTAGATCCTTGGCCGGGTTCTGCTTTTGACCATTTAGATGGGGCTTTATTCCAAATTAACCTAGAAGGACCTGGTGCTGGAATAAAAATAAATAGATTAAAAAAAAAAAAACAAACAGGATTTTTAAGGCCAATGAAGATGAAACCAGAAAATCAAGTAATGATAGGAGGTTCCACTTCCTGTTAGGATATAAAAGGTCCCCAGAAACACCGGTCCTACTGTAACGATGAGGAAACACTAAATTTAGAATCTTCTGCCATGAAAGATACTGAAGAGACGTGGGCACAGGTGGAAGTGATCGGAATTCCAGAGAGAGAGAGTCCAGGGAGCCCTGGACCCCAGCGCTTCCACCACGGGGCACGAGCAGGAGGAAGGCGAGCCTGCTCCTGGTGAGGAACCTGCTGGAACAGGAGGAATGAGGCGAAACCCTGCCGGCCGGGCCAGGCCCGTGAGGCGGCGGGAGATGGAGAAACCGCTCCTCCTGCGGGATTTCTGCTCCGCAAGCACTGCTGGTGGAGGAAGCCGGCCGCCGGGTGGAGGCAGAGAGATCTCGGAGCCCCACAAACGGACCCCGCGCTGCCGCACGACCAGGTCTCGGCGTCCGGAGGACGGGAGGCGGAAGTCCAGCTCCGACCCCTGGTGACGACCAAGGGCCCCGGCCTCGTCACCTTCGCTGCCTACCGCGGCTTCTGCGTTCTTTCAAGCACAGTTTAAAAAGCAGGACAAATGAGACCCATAACTAAGAATAAAAGGAATAAAAGAAGAACAACAGAAACCAAAAGGGTCGGAAACAACACACAAGGACGCAAAAGTCACCACTGTGAATATGCTGAAGAATTTAAGGGAAAAATGTATGAAATGAGTGGAAAGACGGAGAACTTCATCAGAGTAATAAAAACTCTAAAAAGGAAGTAAGAAGAAATTGTAGAACTGACGACAATATCCAGACTAACTCATGGGAGGGGCTCAGGGGTTAACTGGACCCAACAGAGAAGATTAATAACCCCAAAGTTAAGGCAAGAATAACCTCCCAGACCAAAGCGAGGGGGGAATCAGTAACAAGAACAAAGCCTGGGCATTGGCCTTCTGAGGTCTGACACCCGTGTGGTTACAGTCTGAGGAGCAAAGAAAGGAGGAGGAGCGCTGCTGGGAGAGCTGTCAGATGAGGATCTTCACAGAGGGCGGAAAAGCACTGACCCGTCAGAGTGAGACCCCCAGCGGAAAACAGGCCGAAAATCATACACAGGTCAACCTGCTCAAAACCAGAGTGAAAAAACAGAGACAATGAAAGGACACGTCTGAAGAGCTAAAAGGAAAATACACACAGAGACACATACACAGACACACACACACAACACAGGACACACACATCACACACGCACACACACACACAGGCGACCTAGTATCCGTAGAAAATATTCCTAAAGAAATAAAGGTGAAACAAAGGCATTTCCAGACAAACAAAACCTGGGGAAATTCAAGCTGCACTACAAGAAAGACAGGAAGTTCTTCAGACTTAAAATGACCACAGAGAAAAATTAAGATGGCAGAAAGGAAGGGTGATCAGTGGGTACGTATCAAGAAAGACATAAAAAAATAATATTTTAAATTTCTTTAAAAGACAGCTGGCTATTTGAGCAATGTACTGTGGGATTTTAATACGTGGAGAAATAAAATATGACAATAACAACACAAAAACAGGACGAGTAAACAGAATTACACTACGGTAAGGCTGTTGTTAAATGTTTCATGAAGTTGTAATGTTACTCATGGTAAAGTGTGATGAATCAATTATCTATACCATAGTCTAGAATAACCACTTACAAATAACACAGAAGTGGTGAAATTAAACAGCAATAGGGGTAATAAAATGGAATACAAAAACAGACTGAAATCCGCTGACAAAACCTCAATTAACAAACAAAGAACAGAAAGAGACAACGGGTTAGAACTAATAAAAGGTGAAAAATTAAGCCCAAGAATACTCCACATAGTTATACTGAATGTAAGATGTATTCAACACTTCAATTAAATGTGAGTTTACAAAAAGGCCCAGCTCTGTGCTGTTTACAAGAGATGTATTTTTAATATAAAAACAGAAAGTGAAGGTAAAATTGATGGAAAAAATATACGTTGAAAACACCAATCCTAAGAAAGCCAATGTAGCTATATTGGCATTAAAAAAAACACCTAAATTGTAAAAGTAGCATCAGTGAAAAAGATAAATATTTCATGACAAAATGATGTGAAACAAAGCCCAAAATTGGTTCTCTGCTTAGACTAACAGTCTTGGTAAATCTTTTTTTTTTTTTCCGCATACAGTTCCTGAAGGTTTATGAACTCCTGTGTGTTTATGAATCTACTTAAAATCTCTTTTCAAAGTCACATTATCTTTATATTCCATGATTTTCTTTTCCAGCTACGTGACCCCCTCTCAATTACCATCTACTCGATTCGCGTTAAGTCACTTACCTGAAATTTCACCTGCTGGTTAATGTCGGACACACGGAACTGCTTCAGGAAGCGCTCGTCCTGGCTCCAGAAGAGGCGGATGTCAGGGATGTCGTAGAGGACCATGGCCAGCCGCTCGAGCCCGAGGCCAAAGGCCCAGCCGATCCGATCTTCAGCACCAGCTGCAACGCGGAAAGAAGACAAAACAGTGGATTAAAAAAGATGCTCAACATCGCCATTAGAGCAATGCAAATAAAGCACAATGAGGTCCCATCTCACATCCGTCAGAGTGGCCATCATCAAAAGGTCCACAAACAAGAAATGCTGAAGAGGGTGTGGAGAAAAGGGAACCCTCCTGCACTGCTGGGGGGAGTGTAAATTGGTGCAGCCACTATAGAGAACAGTATGGAGGTCCCTTAAAAAATGAAGAACAGAATTCTCATGATCCAGCAATCCTGGGCATCTATCCAAAGAAAACCGTAATTCAAAAAGATACAAGCCCCCCCAGTGTTCACTGCAGCACTATTCACAACAGCCAGGACGTGGAAGCAACCTAAATGTCCATCGACAGAGGAGTGGAAAAAGAAGATGTGGTACATATATACAATGGAATATTACTCAGCCATGAAAAGAACGAAATAACGCCATTTGCAGCAACACGAATGGACCTCAAGACTATCATACTAAGTGAAGTAAGTCAGAGAAAGACAAATATATTATAATATCACTTATATGTGGAATCTAAAAAAATGATATAAATGTACAAAACAGAAACAGACTCACAGACATAGAAAATACAGTTATAGTTACCAAAGGGGAAGGGAGGGAGAAATAAATTAGGGGTTTGGGATTAATATATACACCCTACTATATATACAATAGATAATCAACAAGGACCTACTGTAGAGCACAGGGAACTCTATTCAGCATTCTGTAATAATTTATGTTGGAAAAGAATCTGAAAAAGAATGAGTATATATACATATGTATGTATAACTGAATCACTGTTCTGCACACTTGAAACCAACACAACACTGCAGAACAACTATGCTTCAACATAAAATAAAATTTTTTTTTTAAAAGCATGAGGGTCCACAGGCACATCCCACTCCTGACACCCAGCCAGGGCCGTCGGCGAGTGTGTACCAGAGGCCAGGGGCCGAGGAGACCTCAAGGGGACCCCGACGGCACAGCCGACCCCCTCCCCGGCCGAGGCAGTCTGGAGTCCCTTCTCCACCACTGCCTTTCACTTCTGCCCGGGCCCGGGCCTCCCGAGCCCGGCGTCCCGCCTCTGAGCATGGCTCTCCTGCAAGCCACGCTCGCCCTCCTTCAAACACTCAGCCACCATGTTCAGGTTCAAGTTACAGAGAGGAGAGAAAAGACAGTCTCTGTTCACAACACGCCACAGTGGGCCGTCAACAGCCAGAAAGGGCGTCTCCAGCCTCCGAGAACACTCGAGTTCACAAAAACACGCTCTTACTCTTAGAGCTGCCCAGTTAGCACACAGCGAGCACAAGCCCACCAGGAGACACCCGCCTGGCACCGCCCTGCCAGAGGTGCGCGGGCACTTCAGACAGCACAAGGCCGTGAAGTCGCAGCTGGTTTACGGGACACAGAAACACAAGACAGAACCTGCTGAGGGGGAAGGCACGGGAGCCCCTCTCGAACAGGAAGAGCCCACAAAGAGCATTATCTCAGCGCACGAGAGAGGACGGGCAGGAGGCTGGGGGCACGGAGGTGGCGCGGGGTGCCCCCCAGAGCACCGCCCGTGTCACCCCCGCCCCCACGCAGGAGTCGGGGGACCCGGGGCAGGTTTCGCCCCGCGGGTGAGGTCACGCCAAGTCCATCTCAGCGAACCCCCGAGTCTCCTGGCGAGGAGAGGCGAGCCGATGGGAAGACAGACGGCCGAGCAAGGCCAGGACTGGGGGGCGGCCCCGGGAGCCGGGAGAAGCCCTGGGAGGTGGCGGGAAACCGGGAGGCTGACCTCCCAGGATCACGAGGAAAGGGATTCTCCCCACAGCCTGAAAGAGAGAGGCAGGACTCGGAGCATCAGAGGGGAGCTCGGCCTGGGGACACCCTGATTTCAATGTGTCTCAACCCTGGGTGGGGCCCTCCCCATGGGTGCCGGACTCCTGATGCGCCGAGGTCCTGACACGTGACAAGTGCTGTGTTAAGCCACTGAGTACCAGCTGAATCTGTTACCCAACAAAAGAAAACAAATGCTGCCCCAAAGGGTGCTGTTGAGAGGAAGTTCCAGACTGAAGGACCCATTTCACTGGCAAAAGCGTGGAGGCGCGGTGGCGGGGGTGTTAGGGGCAGATTCTGGAAACATCACACTGGCGGGCAAGCTTGGGGGCTGGCCCCGCCGCCAGCCAGGTACTGCCACCACTGCCATTTATACAAGAAGCCACAATGACGGCAGAAGTCATGACAGATACAGGAAGCAAGCCCTGACCACGTGACCCGCTGCCCGAGACTAATTTGTACTGATGCGTGAAAAAACGCAGAAAAAAGGCCAGTGACTTAATTAAAAACAGGAAAATTAATACAAGTGTGATGTGTTGTTTTTGGTACTAAAAGAAGAATTTTCTCTTTAAGTGGCATTGCCTGGTCCTGGCAGAGTGGTCCCAGCACACTGTGCAAGGCAGGGTCCCAGCACCCTCAGTGATTGCTGGTCACACTCACTACATGTTCCTCTAACAATTCCGAAAACATCACGGCAATACATGCAAAGGGCTATAACAACGCTCAAATTTTTTATCCTTCCGACTTCATTAGGAATTTATCCCAAGGAAAGAATTCAACAGAAGAAAAAAAAGGGTTGCCACTGTGGCTTAGCGGAAACAAATCTGACTGGCATCCATGAAGACGCAGGTTCAACCCACGGCTTCGCTCAGTGGGTTAAGGATCCGGCGTTGCCGTGAGCTGTGGTGTAGGTCACAGACAAGGCTCAGATCTGGTGTTGCTGTTGCTGTGGCATAGGCCAGGGGCTACAGCTCCGATTCAGCCCCTAGCCTGGGAACCTCCATATGCCTCAGGTACGACCTTAAAAAGAAAAAACAAGGAAAAATATTGATAGCAGTATAACTTGACCAAAACAGGAAAACCACCTAAATGCCCCAAATTAGGGAAGGCCTTTAAAAATTACAGTATACTTTAAAGTAACCATTAAAAATCATAATTATACAAGTAAATGTTTATTAAGGGACAGACTACAGGAAATTATGAAAATTCTATGATGAAGTGAATATGTACTATGATCCTGGCATTTAACACAGGTACAGATGAGGGTGTGATGTGAAAAATAAAAACAAGACGTCTTGTTCAAAGGTTATAACAACTTTAAAACATGTTTCTGAAAAGTCTTTTCAAATAAAAAATAAAAAAGATAGATGGAATATTAATGTTTGTGAGTTAAGCTTTTCCTTAATTAGGAGTTCCCGTCGTGGCTCAGTGGTTAACGAATCTGACTAGGAACCATGAGGCTGAGGGTTCGATCCCTGGCCTCGCTCAGTGGGTTAAGGATCCGGCGTTGCCGTGAGCTGTGGTGTAGGTTGCAGACGCGGCTCGGATCCTGCGTTGCTGTGGCTGCGGTGTAGGCCAGCGGCTACAGCTCCGATTAGACCCCTAGCCTGGGAACCTCCACATGCTGCGGGTGCGGCCCTAAAATGACAAAAGGCAAAAAAAAAAAAAAAGCTTTTCCTTAATTACTAAATCTTTTAGATTTTATTATAAATTTTTTAGACAAAACCAACCATCTACAGCCCAGTATCTATAACCGAAATAGCGGTAAATTTAGGGGATTTGATTTGCTTTTACATCCAGCGATTTTTTTGCTCCTTTTATGCATTATCCTCACTTTCTCCCCCATCCTCCGAAATCTTGCTAAAGCAAAGCAAGAATAAGACAGAAGCCCCTAGAGACAGAAGCCACAGAAGCCTCAGAAAAAGAGCAAGAATCTAATTTTTCACACAGATGAATATGAAGATGTTCACAGAAAAGGAAAGAAAATGAAATGAAAACCTCACTTAAGGAAAACACAAGATAAAGATGCATTAAATTCCTATTTCTGACTTACCAGATTGGAAAAAATAAGAACATTTCATCCCATACTTGATGACAAAGCTGAGGGAAACCAAGCCCCCTCTCCCACTGAAAGGAGGTGCCCTGGTCCCCCAGGGAGGGGGCTTTGAAACCCGCTGACCTCACAAGTGTCACATAATAGCTGCTCTCAGAATTGAGGACACGTGTGCCTTAGCTCCTAGGATGTTTCCTACTTACCAGGAATTATGAATGTGTAAGGCTATTTCTTGGAATATTATTTATAACAAAGGCTGTAACTAGTTCAAGGGTCCATTAATAGGAGCTGGTTGAAAACCCTGCTATGTCCACACAATGGAACATTATGGTTATAAGAGAAAAACAGCAGCCGTCTGTCCTTTTTATTTTATTTTTTTTTTAGGAGTGGGAAGTGGGGTGGGAGAGAACTGACAGCTGAGTGAGAAAAAATTTTTCAGATAAGACTCTGCATGACTAGAGAAAACACACTAATTCTGTTTATTTCCGAGCGGTTGTAAGAACAAAGTACTCCTTTGTCACACAGGTACCAGACCTTCAGGGAAATCACGATTAGTAAGAATGGATCTCTGTGTCCCTCTAGAGCCTGAAATGTCCTTTCTTTCTATGGGAGCCAGTACATTTTGAATATGACACTGGAAAGTCAGTGTCATCACTGTGGGGGTTTCAGAAAAGACCCTAAATTCCTGAACACCCTGCCCCTTGAATCCCTGCGGGTTGCACCTGCTTCAGCCAGTGGAATATGAGGAAACGACGCTGTGACTTCCTGAGGTTATGGCAGAAAAAGCCACACGACTAGCTCCTGGTTTCTTGGAAGGCTCACCCTCCAGACACTCCCTCTCAGGATTCTCCCTCCAGAACGTTCTGTCTTGGGACCCAGCTGCCAAGCTCTGAGAAGCAGCAACGTGGAGGGGTCTTGGATGCCACCCCCCCCACACAAGGAAGGGTCCTGGGTGAACCCAGCTTTCAGGTCATCCTAGCCTCGACGGCAGGCTCATGAGTGAGGCAGGGTGAAGAGGATGCCACAGGCATCGTGAACAGAGAAGAGGAAGACCAAAACGCTGGAACAGAATATTAACCCATGGAATGCAGCAAACATAAAAGGATCTACCCCATGACCAGATTTACCCCAGGAATGCAAGGTTAGCTCAACATATGAAATCCGTAGATGCAATTCAATGAGTAGATTGGAAAGAAAAATGAACTGGCAAAATTCAACGTCCATTCATCATAAAAACAAATGAGGAACACGGGGAACGTCTTCAATCTGATCACAGATACAATTAAAAAAAAAAAAACAGCAGCTGACGTTACACTGAATATGAAAGGCCGGTCGCTTTGCCCTCAGGAGCAAGGTGAAGACAAGGATATCCTCTATCTTCCATCTCTATTAGCCGGAGTTTCTAGATAGTGAAAAAAAAGGAAAAACAAAAACATCTTGGAGTTCCAGCTGTGGTCCAGCAGAAATGAATCCGACTAGTAACCATGAGGATGTAGGTTCGATTTTGCCCTCATTCAGTGGGTCGGGGATCCGGCGTTGCTGTGAGCTGTGGTGTAGGTCTCAGGCGAGGCATGGAACTGGCGTTGCTGTGGCTGTGGTGTAGGCCAGTAGCTGCAGGTCCAATTCAACCCCTAGCCTGGGAACTTCCATATGCCGCAGGTGCAGTCCCAAAAAGAGAAAAGAAAAAAGAAAAAAAACAAAAACCACCATCTTAATAGATTGTGAAGAAAGACCAAACTGCCTTTATTTGTCAATGGCATGAGTATCTACATAAAACTCCTCAGGAATATATTTCAAAAGGAACCAATATCTGAATTCTGGAAGATCGCATTATACAGAAATCCATGGCATGCGTGACCCGAGGCCCCAGTCCCACTTGGCTGTCGCTGAGGTGGGCTGGATGGCTCCAGGCTCAGGCCAGCGGGGGGTGGGGGCATCCTATTAGCACCTGACATGCCGACCACCCCGTGTGTTGAATGTCAAGGACCAGACCTTCATGGGGGTGGGGGCAGCTGGCCCCAAGCTTCCTGCCACTGCCCACTACACTTGACTCACAGTTTCTTATCAAAAAGCCTGCCTGCAACAATCAACTACAGTGGAGGGCTGCAAGAAAAGGCATCTATGTGCCAAGCTGTACCCCACTTTACTTTGGAAATTCTTTGTTTTGGTCCCTTGCAGATCTGCTTCTTCGGAACTGGACCCCTGCGTAGTGCTATCAGCCCACTGTGTTCGTAGGGTGTCAGCAACGCCTTGCCGAGGAGGCTGATCACCAGGCCTTCCTTCGCGTCTTCATGAAATAAACTCATCTCAAACCTGGGGAAAGTGGGACGAGAAAAAGCTTCTTTCTCCTGAACCGCTGGACTGTTTCAGTGTCACCATTGATCCTAATTCACTCCTTACTTGGGCCCCAAGGAAGCTTGGCGTCACCCCTTACAGGTCACCCCGACCAGGGGACATTTCTCAGGGTGGCTCTTGTCCCAGTTTTAGTTTCTTATCCCTGTCTCCTCTTTGTCCTCATTATCTCAGCTACTTATTTTATCCTCTTATATATACGTTTATACGGCACTTCAAGTTCTTTATGGAAGAAAGTGAGCCGTAAATAACTAGACACTTGAAGGCAGGCCTAAGTTTCAGGACTCTGGCTCTTCAGCTGTAATTTGTTGCCGGTGCTCAGGGGCTGACAGCGTTTAGGCTGCCTTTATTTTCCCCCCTGCATTCCGATACCAGAGGGTCCCAGTAAACTAGAGCAGAAAATGGGAACAGAAAACCGACTGTAAAGAAACAACCTCAGCTAAACCGATTATTCTGGATGGGAAGCACTAGGATCCTCTGCACCCCTGCTCCCCGGTTTTTAAACCTTTCATCTCTGGGCTCCCACCTCGCATCATGCTGGTTTTCTATATAGGCTGACTTCCTTCGAAAAGTTTTCGGCAATGAATCCCCTCTCTGCGGCTTTCTTCAGAGAATATCGTCTCCTAAGACCCCACCACTCTGCGTCTTTATTTTACCTACTGTTTATTGTCAGACTCTGCTGCCAGTGTTGGATCCATGGGGCCAGGACCCGGGCTGGCTTTCACCACTAGCACAGCTGGAGGGGCTGCAACAGCGCCCGGCGCTCACCAGGGCTCAGGCATCACTCGGGAAGTGAGTGAACAGCCGCAAGGCCAAGTTCAGAGATTTTTTTCCACTTTTTAATGTACTGGCTCATTTAAATGGGTCATATTAGGAAGAAGTTTGTATTTGCGGTTTTCAGTGCAGGCGATGACTTTAATTTTATGCTTCTGATACTGTATCTGTCTTGTTATGTGGGGATATTAGAGCTGCCACTTCTGAAAAGACATCATAGAATAGAAGGACAGAGTTGGAACCCACAAAAAAGAAACAGGAAAACAGAATATGTTGTCCCCTCACCCCACCTTCACTCCCGAGCCCCCTTCATCTGGGCCCAGCCGGCAAGGCCGCTGTTTGCAGGGCCTGGGACTTGAGCACCACTTCCTTCCTTCTCATACTCTTCCCTAGGGACTGAGCCCTGCACCCTGAGGCTTCCTCACACAGGCTGCTTTGTTGCAAAGCCAAGGGTCAAATTAAAACCTAAACCGTGACACACTGAAAAAAATATTTGAATTACATGAAGTATATTTTTTCCTTCCCTGTCAGTAGGGGCTGATTTCTGGTAACTCTTTGACTCAATGACCTGACGCCGCCCCAAAATAACAGTGACAAGAAACACTGAAACAACCTGGCAGCTGGCATTCCTATTTTACAGGATCTTCCCAATCACAAAGCACCTCACCGTGATTATCTCCAGTTTGATCCCCATAGTGACCGTATGGCGATGTCAGGCTGGCATTATTAGCTACGTTTAAAAAATAAAAACCATTTAAGCAAGATCACACAGACACTGGGGCCCAAGTGCACGGTTTTTTGGCATCAAATATGCATCCGATGTTTCTGCCGATTCGTGTTCGAACATTAATGCAGAGAGACTACATTCAAAGCGTTTCAAAGCATCACAAAGTTCCACTTCTGTCTGTGTGCTTTCTGCTTTGTAACTGCCAGTTGCCTGACAGACTCTGTCTTTACTCCATGAGAGCTGGTAAGACGATTCGCATAAGGACCTGCCTCGGTGTCTCAGGAGGCTCTTTCGAAGGTGGGGCTCCAAACAGGCCTGACACACTGCGTCTGACCCATGACACACCGACCTGGGGCGTGGGCTGACGGGCCAAGTGTCCGGCAGTGGCCCTGGACAAAAGCTGCACTTCCTTGACCATCAGTTACGGTGACAGCCACTCAGGGACAGCAGGCCTCTCCTCAGCGTCCCAACGCGACACCGCACATCCAGAGGCAGGCCTGGAAGGGCCAGGGCGGCTGCATAAATTCTCTTTCTTCCCTTCCCACCGTGGACTTAGTCCTCGATCCCCCGCTTCCCAGCTACAGTTCTCCAACTGTTTCCTCGGAGACTTGTCACCGAATGACCGACTTTTCAAGCTGTGCCCAAAGACCGATCTCCTGCCTGAACACTTTCTCCAACCGTATGTATCTGTGGCCCCACACACTTCCGTCAACATGTCCCTCACACGATCCAAAGGCAGACCTCTTTGAAAAGGACCTTTCCGTGGTTCGGAACAGACCGGGCAGATCCTGCGGGCCACGCAGACGGCGGCCCTTAACACAGTCTGAGCCGGGCCACATCCTCACCAACCAGAACACCTTAACGCTCACATGAAAGAACTCACTTTGGAACATCCTCTCTCCTTCCTGGGTCCTAGACTTTGGTTTTAACGAAGGAGGCAGCAATTTCTGGTGTATATACTCATCAGCAGCACTTGCAGCAATCCCCAACGATCTCGTCCAGTCAGAATTCTCCTTACAGGTGCAGCAATCCCCAACAGTCTCGTCCAGTCAGAGTTCTCCTTACAACATCTCTATTTCCCTTAGGGATCTATGTCCTACAAATCTGCATCCTTCTGCTCCCTGAGCCTTTCCTCTGGGTGTGAGGGGCAGTGTCAGCTGTCTTCTCAGCCGCCACATTGCCCTCTCTGCAGTTTAGGTAACAATGTACCTACTGGCAGGGGAGGGACCCTTACTTTGCCGTGACTGGGCCCTTTAAGGGAGGGCATGGCCATGGAGATGTAAGGGGAGCTGCTAGGATGCTCAGAGGTGAGAGTTTCCTTTCAGAGAAGGTCCCTCAGAATAATTCCCATCTGCCGCCTTGCATTCAATACCATCCCACGAGGACGCGATGCCCGGAAATGCAGCAGCCACTATGTGACCAGAAGGCCACCAGTTGGTGGATGAAAGCCAGCGTACTGAGGAAAGGGGAGTGCACAGAGGTCAAGTGTAAAGAGCCCGGACCTCTCAAAGCCAGCTCTGCACCCCAGACATTAGGGCTTCTTAGTCCTGGAGATGAACGACCCAAGTCTGTGTGGCTTACAGCAGTGCAATCGATGGTTTCTGCTTCTTGATGCCAGATGCACAAAACCTGATGCAGACAAGAACGGGGAGAGGCACGGACGGAGCTAATTTGTGAGACAGGCCCTGTTGGGGAGACAGCGGTAACTTCAATGCACATAACCTCTCAGGACTCCAGACTAATTACACATCTCAGCTTTTATCTGGGTCTCAAGTTGCCTTCTCTAAAGTCTAAGAATCATGCATCAGTGGGAGAGGTGCAGACAGGGTCCGAGCCTTGATGGCACCAGCCATGGAGATTAGGATCTTAACAAGGTTATATACACCCTAAACAACCAGGGCAAGTGGACTGAGAGCCATAGGGGGGATTTCAGAAAAACTAAGTCAAAGGACGGGGCAGAGATACATGGCCAGGGTACGGAAAGTCTGTATGACGCGGGCCCTACCACGGCGAAGCATGACTTCCAACTCTGATCAGAGCCAGAGAGTGGCCCCCGATAAGACAGCCCTAACACAGCTCAGCCGCGTCCCCACAACCCCCAACAGCCAGGAGAGCGGCGGTCAGCCTGTGAGCAGTAACCAGACATGCCCTGGGCACAGTCGCCCCACCTGAGTCAGGAAACTTCCACGAGGAAGAAAATGACAAGCACATCCCAGCTCAGGGGCTCCCGTGGAGTGAAACCGGTGGTGCCAACAAGTCAGAGGCACTCATGGTCACCGAGTGTCATCAAACTTCAGACGGTCATCGCCCGAAAGGGGAAAACAGCAACATGTGGGGTCAGAGCCTTGATTTCACCGGCTGAGAGGTAGCGACGCTGTTTTTGTTTCCCTCCTATAAGCTCCATGGGGGTCTCGCCTAACGTCCGCTCTAGCTGAGCACAGCCAAAGGCAGGCGCTACCTGTCGAAGAGCAAGTGCACCGCCGAAAGCCTGAAGACCCTCGCAAAGCTTCCCTCCATCCTGAGAGCGTGGCAGTGGCTACATGTTATGTTTATTATGCTATACTTGAATATTTATAACCGTATCATTATCTATTGTGTACTATAATGCTCTGCTAAGCCACTTACAAGCCTGCCTACGCCACGCACCTCTATCCCTTAGGACTCCTGGGTGTATTTCCTAAGAACAAAGGTATTCTCTGACGGGTCCACAGCACAGTTATCAAATTCAGGCAATTTCCTATAACAGCGACCCTCTTCTCTCATCAGTAGCTCAGATTTCAATTTTGTCGATTTCCTAGGGATGTCAGTCCCTGTAGCATCCTTCCTTCCAGAACAGGAGCCAGCCGAGGACAACGTGGCACTTAGGCACCATGCTTTCAGTCTCAGCCCGGAGCAGCTCCTTGGCCTTCCTGGTTTGGCAAGACATTGATATCTGGGAGAATGCTGACCAAGTATCTTATGGGCTGTTCCTCAGTTCGAGGCTGTCCTATGTCCTTTCGTGATTAGATTCCAGTTCTGGAACCCAGCTGCAGGTCAACACAGTCAACAGATGCCTCTGGCCTTTATTGCCCCAACTCCACCGACCATGAAACCCAGACATCTAGGGCCACCTTCAACTTGGGAGGTTAACGTGGCCTGGAGCCCAGCTGCCCAGAGGAAGCACCATGGAAGAATGTTCTCATCATTCTTAGCGCAGAGGATGTGAAAACTGCCAAGGTTCCTTCTAAAGGCCCTAACCCCTCGCTAAAATGCCTGAATATGAAGTTGGACGTCCTTATCTATTCCCTTCTGTTACAGAACCAAGGAAGAAGACTTTGTGCCTTGTAGTCTGAAAAAAGTATGCTTTCATATCTCCATTAGAAAAATGGCTTTCCAAAATAAAAGTTAATAGCGCTCTGCTTCTTGTCACACTGTTATAATTTTTTAACCACGAAGGGAACTTAATTTAGAGTAAGTACTGCCACTGTCACTTAAATATCTGAATGATAAAAGAAACGTCAGCTGTTCTAATTCCATAATTCCCAAGTAATGACAATTAATGAAACCTTCTTTCCTGGTGGGAGTTGTTTTCGGCAGCAGATAAAGGGGCCACTGAGCCTTTTAAGATTTACTCGCACAACCAAATGGCTTCTCTCTTCATCATTATCCAAAATATAATTAAAAGATGACATTTAAAATAAACTAGAAATCAAACTGCATCCCGCCCCCAGAGGAAAAACAGCTGAGAAGCAGCTCTTGGCTGACGGAAACTCCCAAATAAACTCCGCTCCGCAGCGTCTCCCCTCCCTGCCGCACCTGTCCGCGGAGCGTCCGTCTCACCTGTCGACACGCACAGCTGGACCAGAGCATCACTGGCTCTTACTGGTAGATATTAATTGGCTTGTTTCACAGCTCTGGACATATTCTTGCCCTTTCCAAGAAAAAAACAAATCCACAGGAGTGTCTTATAAAGACTGGTTTCCTTCCTCCGCTTACTCCAAGAGTCTAAAATTTATTGCATTAGATATTTGTGGTCTTGCTGTCTCAGACCTTCTGCTGCTCTAAGTTGGATGGAAGACGGAAGGAAGCTTTGTCATTAGACTGGACTGTGTTGAAAACCGACCAGGAAAGCTCTGGGCTCTGCTTGAAGCTTCACTGTGAATGAGGACGAATGATTAGACAGAACTTATTGAAGACAATGGTGTGAAAAGACAACTGTTTTAGAAGTTTTCCTCTACTGAGTCCAGTTCACTGGATGCCTCTTTATAAATGTTTGACTTTAACCTTCCCTGTGCCCCCTTCATCCAAATGGCCTCATCCACTTTTCTCCCTTTGTGCTTCCCACGCCCCCTCACCAGTTCTTGTCTCCTTATGCCTCAGGTAGCAAATAAATACTTGAAATATTTTACCCATGACCCGTATTAAGAGTAGCGTATAATGTTAAACCGAATAAAAATGATAGGGACTAGAACAAAGAAATAGAAGAATGAGGATTAAATGTGACCAGTTTCTCCGTTCTTATTGCCAAGGAATCCAATGCATTTTTGGCCAAGACTATGGAATATAAGAGATAAAACAGATGGAGGGGAACTTAAACAGACCTGGGAACAGAGTTGGATAAAAATAGGCTATCAGTTGACAAAGCTGAAAGCACAATCCCACGGTTCTAAGCACATGAGACTCCTAGAACACAACGTGCTCGTCAGACACAATCGCTCGAGTGGGAGCGGTGACACAGACCGTCCCTTCCATCAGCAACCTTCGTCAAGTCCCATCCAGGCAGTGAGAACTGTCTCGGTGGGGGAAATGCTCCCTGAAAACCAGACCCTGCTTCGTTCTCATCTTCCTGGACACGGAGGCAAGGACGCCTCCCGCGCCTCCTTGCGGACCTGGGGTCATGTGACCTCACTCGGCTGATGGAGTCTAAGCAGGGGGGAGCGAGCCCCGTCCAGCTCTCCTCCCTGCCGCTAAGGGGACCGTGGCCGTCAAAGGCTCCAGATGTCGTCACTGCGGACGGGGGATTCCGAGAAATGCACTCAGTGGACTGAGCCACTGAGATCTTGGGGGCGGGGGCGCGTCTCTACAAGCACCACGCAGCCTAGCCTATCCTGACTGTCAACCAGCCCTAACATTCGGATACGAGCGAGGAGTCTAGGCTCATCAAAGAGCTGCATGACCTCTGATGGGACCAGACTCTTCGGATCAACACCGCCCTTCCTTGCATACTATAAAAAATTGTAACAATCATTTTGTTGGCTCAGTATAAACATTTCATATAAACTGAGGAAGAGGTTTAGAGAGAAGCTATCACGCATAAATTGTTGTGAAGAAAATGACGGTCCTACACCGTGCAAAGTGCAGTAAACAAGAATTTGACTGAAATATAAGAAAAAAAATCCCTGAGTCTAAGGAACTAAGCACTAAAACAGGTGACCCAGAGAGGCTGCGTGATCATGAGTTCTGGATGCTTCTATAGTTACAACGGGCAAGCACCAGGTCTTGCCTGTGTCAGAATCCTGGTCAGTTCTGTGCCTTGCGAGAGCGTCGGGTCTTGTTGGGAACACCTAGAAGAGCTTTCCTAGTTTTATAATTCTTTGTTCAAGCAGGGGATTTCTCTTACAGGAAGAAAATAACGGGAATTGGGAGTTCCCTGGTGGCCCGGTGGGTTAAGGATCCGGCATTGTCACTTCTGTGACATTGTCACTTCCCTGGCCCCAGAATTCCTGTATGGCATGGGCACAGCCGAAAAGAAAACAGAGAAAAGAAAAGAAAGGGAACTGGCCCACATTCTCCAGCAGCTGTCGGTGAGAGCACCGCCTGCGTGCAGGTCCACACTGCGTGGACTGCGAGGGGTGGAACCAGGAGTGGAGACCCTGGCCTGCCTTCGTAAACTGTACGAGATCAACACCAGATAAGCGCGTCGCTTCTCAACTTCACTGTCAACCACCCACCATTTTCCAAATACTGGACATTACTGAATGTTGATGAAGAGGAAATCCCCTGCTGCCTGTTAACACCAAAACCCAGTCCTTAGGTAAAAGCTGAGAAGAAATCACCAAGATCTTCTTCAAGCCTCCAGGATCCAGTCACTTCGGAAAGTTATAAGTTAAAAAAAAAAAAAGCGATTAAAATAGAAAAACAAAAATAATTACCAAAGGAAATAAAGGGTTTCTAAGAATGCCTAATTATATTTAAAAGAAAAAAAAAAAAACCTCCTAGGAACTGCAGCTCATCCGTGGTGTGATCTTACCAGGAAGGAAGCAGGTGTGTGGCCATCACTCTTGTTGTTAAACAGTGTTTGTCAAAGTAAGCCGACCCCGAGTCCCTTGAGGGCGGCAGCCAAATCCATCATTTGGTGACCAATCAGAGGCCAACGGGAGGCTCAAAATATTCTGATTCAGTAACATACATATCTGTCGATATTTTCTCATTTTCAATTTTCATAAATATATCATGTATTTTTAATCAATATTTTGCTTCCTTTGGGGGCTGCATTTCTGTGCAAACTTCATCCTCCACATGTTATCTATTCTCAGAAAGCCCAAAGATAATTTGAAAAATATGGCTTCATCATTTTTCACTCATCAACCTGCCAACGCGGCAGTCTGACCATAAAAATGCCTGCAGGGAGGCGGGCGAACGGGGGCAGGGGCGGACTTCACACGTTGCCCCGGGCTTGTGCTGTATCCCTGGCGTCGTGCTTCCTGAGCTGGCGGTCTGAACAGAACATCCATGACGCTATTCTCTGCACTTTGCAGAATGCTCGAAATTTTTCTTAATAACCATTTTTTATATGTGCCCTTCAAGGACAGGGACAGAACAGGTCACCTGCTTCACATACTGCCAAATACAGAGCCGTAACTATGCACGCTTGGCCTAAGAAAGCGAGAGAGCACCGCTCTCCAGGAGCGGCTCGGACCTGGACGTGGCTGTGCCCAGCGAGAGCCAGAAACAAGAACCTAGACACCAGTGCAACCACAGCCTCTGCTGAAACGCCTGCACTCACTCCTTGGAAACCTGAAATAAAAGCATTCTTAAAACCACCACCAGCGCCACCAAACCAGCACGATGCTTCATCTCCGACCTAATTTTGTGATCCTCAGGTTCCGGCACCCTTGGGTGCAGCAGAATTCTGTCTTTGGTCAAGAGGAACTGACAGCCGCCTCCGCTGAAAACTGCAAACAGCCTGGCGTTGGGGGGACTGGCCTGGACCGCTCAGCAGGGAGACCCCCATCTCGGTCACTCTACTTGACAGGGAGCAAAACTGAATTTTAAGGAAGTCACCCACGGTTAAGGCTAAAGCTTCTGAGATTGAATTACAGTTTTTTTTTTTCTTTCTTTTTTTTTTTTTTCTTCGTAGGGCCTTATCTGTGGCATATGAAGGTTCCCAGGCTAGGGGTCAAATCAGAGCTGGCAACCTCTGGCCTACACCGGATCCTTAAGACACGGAGCGAGGCCAGGGATCAAACTCGCAACCTCACGGTTCCTAGTCGGATTCGTTTCTGCTGTGCCACGACGGGAACTCCCAGTCTCATTATTTTTCAAACTTACACAGAGCGTCATATGGCCTTTGGGAGGACAGGGGAAAAGAAAGCCTGCTTGGGACAGGCGGCAGCTGCATCACAGACCTGTCTCCGGACCTTGGCCCCGTGGGACAAACCTCCTCTAGCCCCACGCTGGCCAGAGCTTCACACGCACCTTCCCCAGCACCTTCCAAAGGCGCCAACCACAGCACAGCGACATCGCCAAACCTGAGCTCACGCCCCAGCACGGCCTGCTTCTCCAAAACTGAAAGCCACCCAAGACCCAAGAGCCACTCTCGACCCCTCGCTCCAGAACGCCGACTCCCAGCCCCATCGTCACTGCCATGGCCCTGGTGCAGCCTCCTACTGGCCCCTGGAAACGGCAGCAGCCTTCGGGCCAGAACCCCAGCCTCCATCCTCCCGTCCGACACAGCAGCATCCTCACGTGGCCCCGAGCTGCCAAAAACGCACATACAGCCGTGACTCTGCTCTTTCAAGTCCTCCCGTTTAAACAGCTAAAGGCTAAGCTGATGGGAGAACAGCACCCGAGGCTCTCCCCTGGTCCCTGCCGCCCTCTGCGCCCTCAACGCCTGCCACACCTGCCTGCACAGGGTACGCCCTGGAACACCTCGTCCGATAGAAATATAAGGCAAGACTTGCGGGCAGTTCTATATTTTCTAGCAGCCACACTGCAAAGGGAAGAAGAAACAGGTGAAATGAATGATATCAACATATTTAACCCAATATATCTAGAATATTCAGTTCACCGTGTAATTAATATTTTTAAAAATACTGGGATAATTTATATTCCCTTTTTGAACTAAGTACTTGAAAAGTGGTGTATGTTTCACATGCTGGTGAATCTTGGTTTGAACAAAGCTACACTCCGAGTGCGTCACAGTCAGGGGCCATCACGGTGGCCAGTACACCTCTAGCACCAGCAAGATTCTCGATGCATTTTATGCTGTTGTTCTTTTTTCCAAATATACGCACATTCGTTTTTCAAGATTCAGCTCAGAGCCCTTCCTACCTCTCAGTCAACGCCAAGGATGAACTCATATTCCACTAACCGCTTGTGCGAGCCACCATGTCATTTCCCAAAGCACCCCGAACCCACCCATCTACACGTCCGTCCCCGAGGCCAGAACACTAGCTCCTGTCTGCTTATTTTCGTCTCCCAAGCACCCTGCAAAATGCCCATACATAGTAACAGACTAATCTTCGCTGAATTAAAAAAGCACACTGCAAGCACCACTGGAATCAGAGTCGCACATTTAAATTCTGGGTTCCTGAGGGAGCATTTTTTATCCTTCGTTAACAGGAAGAGCGCAAAGGCAGGCTGCAAACATACTCAGTCCTTTCCCAGGTTCTCTTTCAATGCAGAGCCTGCTTATGAAAACATTATGCCTGAGGTACAGCGTGAGTAGAATGCAGAAATTTAAATTTTGAAGTTAAAGGGATCATAGCGCGATCTAGTTATTTTACATACGAAGAGAAAACAGGTGTAAGAATTTAAATGGCGAGTACAAATTTATACAACTATCTAAGGCAGAATCGGCACCAAAACCACATGTCCAGGCCCCTGCAGTTTTCCCTGACAGCGCTCTGCTTGGGAGACTGTGTCAACTATTTGCAATCATCAGGTAAAATGTCCTTAAAATCCACTGAAAATGAGAGAGAACTTGCACGATGGAAAATCCGTGTCTTGTGACTGCTGCAGGTTTCATTCGAGGCAGAGAATGCGCTCGCTCTGCCACAATGCCCCAGGGCCACGTGGCTAGTTCTAGCCAATGAGACGCGTGGGAGAGGCACATGTCACCTCGAGGCTGAGGCATTTAAGACGGGGTGTGCTCTCCTCTGGCCCTAGGGCCAGCGATGGGGTGGCACCGTCACAGCTGGAAGGGGTCTGCTCTGCCGAGCTACCCAATGGAGGGAAAGGTTGGCCCCCACGAGAGGAAGAAACCAACTCCAGCTGTGCTGAACTAGAGAGATTCTGAGGTTGCTTTTCAGTGGCAGCAGCTCATGCTTAATTACCCTGAATAATAACTGGCAGAAAACTAAATTACAGATCTCAGACCCTGCCCCTTGAAATTGAGTACCGTGGCAAATGCAATTAATATTCCTCTCAACCACTGAATACAAATCCACCTTACAATATTTTCTGCTACGGTTTTAATTTTAAAACGACGTAATAAACCGTACATGAAATGTGAGAGGTTGGCGGGTGTAAAATAGGATAATCGGGTGGAAGATATGCAAAATATCAGGTGCGAAGACAGCAAAACTGTCAGTGGAGAAAACACCAAGACAAAGTCAAAAGGTGGGTCAGGATTTCAGCACCGAGCTTTTTCTAACACGGGCCGTTCCAGCGCTCAGGTCGCCGCTGAAATGAGGACGACAGTCTTCCTTCCGGACAGGCTATCGCCCCGCGAGGAGTCCCTGCTGACAACACTGTCCCAGGACTTCAAGGAAGCTCTGGGGGAGGATGAAGGCTGTACGGTCTGAGCCTACCGCTGTCCGTGTAGGGCTGTCAGGATCACAGAGTATCGAAACCCTGGGCAGAGTCTAGAGTTGGCTCTTTGCCGGGCCGGGCTGCTCTTTCGCAGACGGGAAGCATGACCGCCTGCGCTTCAGCCAGAACGGTTCTGGCCAACTGGAGGGCGAACCCCTGGACGCCTGAATTTTAAATTCATACGAAAAACTTTTCGACACTGAGAACAGATTTTCAGAGAGGCTTAGACGTTTAAATCAGTGTCTCTCTAAATATAAAGTAGGTAAGTCCCAATTTCTATTACAGAGTAACTCTACATGGCATACCGCTGTCCCTCAGAGGATCGAGATTCGTGTCCTTCTGGGAGTTCCCGCTGTGGCGCGGTGGATTAAGGACCCAGAGTTGTCTCTGCAGCAGTGCGGGTTTTGATCTCCGGCCTGGTGCAGTAGGTGAAAGGATCTGTCATTGCCGAGGCTGTGGTGCAGGTCACAGCTTCAGCTTGAATTTGACCCCTGGCCCTGGAACTTGCATATGCCGTGGGTGCAGCCAAAAAAGAAAAAAGAAAAAAAAAAGATTTGTGTCTTTTTAATGTTCCTCTGAAGTCATTTCTTTCCATTAAAAATGTGTACTTGGTTGGAAAGAATTTCATTATAATTCACACAACTTGTTTTAACTAGATAGTTGGCAGATTACTTGTGCTTCATTTAAGAGTTTGGCTGAATATTTGTGAATCCGAGATACACAGAATTTTCTAAAAATCAAAACAGATCTGGGACATTCTTAGATTCACTGTATCTTATATTTTCCCCCATGCCTGATTTTTGCCTTAACTCTGATTTTGTCCTATTGTGCTGGCTTGTGTGTTTTCCTGAAAGCTTCCTGAGCCTGCGCCATGGGGGGAGAGAGAACCAAAGGAAGAGGTGAGGGATGACATCTGCCCTGAGAGCAGGTCGTTTTTTAAAATCTAAAACACACCTCATAGAATCCACTTCTTGACTCAGCATTTGCCATGGTTCATAAAGCCGCTGCCATCCTGGGGACCTGGAGGGACCCTGACGGGGCCTAAGTGGCAACTTAGCAGCAACAAGCCCCAAGGCGCGGCGCTGGCTTTCTCTCTGGCGGGGCTGCCGACACAGACGGGTTCAACCGCACAGCTCCGTAAACGGAGGTGCCGCCGCTCAGCCGGGCCGGCCACTCCCCCCAGACAGACGGAGGAGGCTGCCAGGAGGGAAGGGGCGGCGAGGCCCCGGAGAAAAAGAGAGCTCTGGGCGGAGTTCCAGCGTCAGACGGAAAGTTCTAGCAGCTCTTCCCTGGCTGCCCCGCCCCCGTCGTCCACTGCAGGCCCAACGCACTGCTTCAGGGAGGCTTTCTATGGCCTGCGTCAACATGAATTCCCTTCCAGGACTTTCATAAAAACTTGCACTGGCCGTTTTGTCATATTAAGGTGTTCACCCAAAAAATACTTATTAAGGAGTTTCCTCCGTGGCGCAGTAGGATCAGTGGCGTCTTAGGAGCGCTTGGATGCAGGTTCAATCCGCAACCAGGCACAGTGGGCTCAGGATCTGGCCTTGCCACAGCTGTGGCTTAGGTCACAGCGAAGGCTGGGATCTGATCCCTGGCCTGGGAACTCCAAGTGCCGTGGGGTGGCCAAAAAAGGGAGGAAAAAAAAGCAAACTTATTGAGCCCTTCCTATTTGCCAGGCACAGCTCTAGGAAACATGCACACGGTGTGAACAAAATTCCGCCCCTTCGGGCGGAGTTGCAGCCCCAGTAAGGATCTCGCAGATCACCCAGATGCTCAGAGTCTGCCTCGACTCTGTTCCCTGCTTCCCCAGGTCAGCGAGTCGGCAAGGCTGGCTGATGCTGACCTCGAGATCCCGTCCGGAATCCAGCTTCTCTCCGGCCAGCCACATCAGCCTCGCAGCGCCAACCGCCATCTGAGCGGGGAACCGTCCCTCCAGCCCCCGCCCACCCCCTCGGACCCACACACACGCTCCACCTGGAGCTCCTAGCATGGAAGCGGCACCGTGAGGCTCTCTTGTGTCACAGCTGTGGGGTCCCCGTTGTGTCAGGAGACTGGACGCTGGTGACTGTCCTGGGTTCCACCTCCCGCTCTTGGATGCTGGACTTCTGCCACACGAGTCATGTGCACTTTCCCACACAGGTGCCACTCTTTTATGCCCACCAGTGACAAGCCCAGCATGGCTCCTGGCACCTCCTACACGCTTTAATCCTACACACATGTGCTGATTAAAAGAACGAACATTGTAAATCAACTATAATAAAAAAAAAACACTAAAAAAAAAATCCAAGCAACAGGAATTAGCACAAAGGACAATACTCAATATTGCGTAATGACCTATAAGGGAAAAAAAATCTGAAAAAGAATATATATATATATTTATACACACACACACACATTCATAACTGAATCACCTCCCTGTGCCAACACAACATGGTAAATCAGCTATACTTCAATAAAAAAAAATTTCATTCAAAAACACCCAAGAACGGACAGATGAAGATAATCCCACGTGCGCACTTACTGGGCCTCCTGGGTGGCCCGTCAATGTCTTCAGCTCTTGGAACCCTGAAGACCAGCGCAGCACCTGTAACCCAGGAATGCTAAACAACGTGTGTAGCGTAAATGGAGAGACACGTGACCGCTGGACAAAGCACCTGCCGGAGAGAAGACACAAACTGGAACAAAGCAAGGAGCGAGCAATGGCTTTGCTCGCGCTCCGCCGGCTCCCTTCAGGCACGCAAACGGTACAGGTCTTGAGAGGCAGAACCAGAACCACCTCTTACCGACCCCGGGGGGGAGACGTGCTTTTCTGGTTTCTCTTTGCTCTCATTCAGCTGAAACTGACTGCGGTACCGTGAAGGTAGCACCACATAATGGACACAGAATTGCCCGGGAGCCAGAGGACCAGGAGAAAATTCTAGCACTGGCTCTGCCTCTAATTAGTTGTGTGACCTGATGGGCTCTATCAGAGGCCAGGCCACCCACGGACCTCCCACTATCCAAGTAATTGGCAACCCTTTTTCTGCTGTCGTTGGGTTTCTGACTCCGGGAACCAGAGCGCTGACTAACAGCCCATGCTTAGTGTCTGCTGCGGTCGTGTCGCTGTGTGGTTAAGAGGGAAAGGCCACGGGGAAGGCGGGCCTGGAGTCCAGCAAAGCACTGGGCTCAGGTCTCCTACAGCTCACAGAAGAGAACGGGGCCTGACCCTGCACCGAGGTCTGAAACTTGCCAGGCCAAGATATGCAAAACGTTTTTTTTTCTTTTTTCTTTTTCTTTTAGGGCCACACCTGTGGCATGTGTAGGTTCCCAGGCTAGGGGATGAATCAGAGCTGCAGCCACCGGCCTACGCCACAGCCACAGCAACGCAGAATCTGAGCCGCGTCTGCGACCTACACCACAGCTCACGGCAACGCCGGATCCTTAGCCCACTGAGCAAGGCCAGGGATCGAACCCATGTCCTCATGGATCCTAGTCAAGTTCATAACCTGCTGAGCCACAACAGGAACTTCCTCAAATGTTCTGATTAACAAACATGCACGCACGCACGGGAAGGGGTCTCTGCTATCACGGTACAGGCCCCCGAAACTGCACCTCTGCTGTCTGGGGTTCTCCACAGCAACGGGGGAAATAAAAGATTCGCCTACCAGACCTGTAGGTCTCTCGAAGCTGGAAGAAAGACCGGAGTTCCCTTTGTGGCTCAGCGGTTAACGAAGGGACCACTATAATGCAAAAGAAAAAAAAAAAGCTGGAAGAAATATTTAATACAATCGCCGCATGAATCAGGATCCAATGGCCTAAGGGGGCCAAGCGGACGAGTTTAATAAGGAGGACAGAGAAGAGGCCCCCTTAGGGCCTGGCCTCCAAAATGATGCGGATCTTCAGTTCTTCCCCAGATACACCTGGGGACACGGCAAGGCCCTGGAAACCAGTCTCTTCCGTTTTCCTTTTCTGTTTCCACGGCTTGAATTAAGCCCCTTGGCTCTCTGCGCGCCGTTCTCTACTTTGAAGACAAAGTATTACTTCTTAATCCTACCTGTTCTTAGAGTTAGGAAAGTTGCCCACTTGTGATTAATTAGCTTTTTGATTATTTTGTGTGTCAGAGCCTGGAGGCCTTCAGGCGTATGCACCTGAAAATGAAAATTTATTGACATTAACATAATGAAATCAAAACGATTTTATGTAACTTCATGATTTACATTTTTACGGAAAGTTATTTAAATGGAATTTATGGTGGCTGTTTTTTTTTTTTCTCTCCCCAGCACAATCGCTTTCATTCTCACTTTCCTCCACGAGGAAAGCTCAAGATTTCCATCCCTCTCCTTTTTTACCGGTTTTGACCAGCGAGTGTGGCCAGGCTGGGTGGGCACGTGGAAGCCCTTGCCCGCTGTGTCCTCAGCGTGAAGGGACCTCTGTCGCTCCGAGCTCAGGGGAGGGTGCGGAGAACAGCGCTGGCTCAGCAGCCACCACCCCCGCGCTCAGAACCTCTCCCCCAGTGAGGACAGGGAGCAGAACTTACGCAGGATTCCAGCCCCAAACATGCACATAAAGAAAGCCCTGCAGCGAGGGAGGGGCTCCCAGGCGTCCGCCCGGCCGTGCCTGGACATCGGCTCCCGGTTCGTCTGGACACTGTGTTTGCGCGTTCAGCTTCCCCGGCAGCGCGGCCCCACGAGGACTCAGGAACCGAGCTCAGAAGCCGCACCAGCCACCCAGCCCCGCACTCACTGATGGGCGTCCAGGCACGCAGATGAGCGAGACACGGGCCCCCGCATTCCACAGGCAAGGCGAGCCTGCAAAGCTCCACACCCACCGCTCTGAGGCGTCCGAGAACTCCACCTCGAGGAGCAGCGCTGGCCACGCTGCGCACAAGAAGGTTTCGGAGAGGGTGCACTGGGCGCCCGAGCCGGGAGACCGCCCTCGCTCCGCGGCTGGGCCGGGGCGCACCTGCCGAGGCGGGCGGGACGCGGCGGGGCGCGGAAGGGCACAGCAGCCCAGGGGCATCTCCCGCAGGAACTCCTAACACGGCTGCACCCCTGAACACAGGGCAGGAAATTGTCACTCTTGAGATAACTAGGGAGTCACTAAATTTTTTTAATTGAAATGTGGCAAAAATCTTTGTTTAAAAGAAATGAGTTCAGGATTAATATATCCACACTACTCTATCTGATAACCAAAAAGGGCCTGCTGCACAGCACAGGGCGCTCTCTGAATATCTGCAATAACCCACAGAGAAAAGACTGAAAAAGACCTGTGTTTGTGTGTATGGAGACCTCAGTCACTTTGCTGTACATCTCATGTGAACACAACATTGTAAATAATCAAACATACTCCAGTGAAATTTTTGGAAAGGAAGAAAGGAAGGAAGGGAAGAAAGAAAGAGAGAAAGGTAAGAAAGAAAGAAAGAAAGAAAGAAAAGGAAGGAAGGAAGGAAGGAAAGAAAAGAAAGAAAGAAAGAAAGAAAGAAAGAAAGAAAGAAAGAAAAGAAAGGAAGGAAGGAAGGAAGGAAGGAAAGAAAAGAAAGAAAGAAAAGAAAAGGGAGAGAGAGAAAGGATGGAAAGAAGGGAGGAAGGAAGGAACCAAACACCCAGAGGCGTCTTTCCTTTGCCTCCCCTGTGAGGCTCACGGTTACTGGGGTTCCTCACCTTCTCTCTGGGGAACAGTCCCCCGCACCCCACCATGAAGCTAAAATTACAGTCAGCATCGCCAGAGCTCCACGGCACATCAGAAAACAAAACTGGGAGGCGTAATGCATTTTGAGTAAAAACAAAACGAACCAGAAACTGCACATATATAAACACGGGAACAGGCATGCGTCCCACGTTGTATCCGCAGCGTTGTGCTGTGGACAGTGTCCTCCCGGTAACCTGTTTTCTGAAAAACACTGCACGGCGGCGGCAGCAGGTACCCACGCCAGGAAGCCTCGGCCCTGCCCACCCCTGCCCACCCCCTGCCTTCCGGCCCGGCGCCAGCCCGACGCCACCTTCCTGCCATCCTTCATCCTTTCCAGCCGCACTGGCTCCCCCTAGAGGGCCAGTCACTTGGAATTTACAAGGACCCCTCGCCTGATCCCTAGGAACCCACTTTCCTGGCACCTGCACCCTCCGATCCATCCTCCACTTTTTTTTTTCTTAATGCCTCACCCACGGCATATGGAAGTTTCTAGGCCAGTGTTTATAAATATCAGCAGGCTCAGGGTTTATAAATATATTGTTCTGGGGCTACTGTACTTTCCAGGAAGTAACAGAACCTTGCTGTGGAATCCCCCGCTTGGTTCCTCTGCTTCCTCCCCGTCACGTGACACCATGATATGCCAGCCCTCGGTGTCCGACCCGCTGTCCCAGAGACCTCTGACTGCTGAGCCGGGCCACTGGAAAATGACCTTCACTTAAAAAGTAAGCTCCGCTTATCACGTCCGCCTCCCTGGAAAAGCTGCTGGCACCGCGCTCTCTTAAAACCACCGCCAGCCCGCAGCGTCGACCTTGGCCTGCCAGGTACCCACTCCCGTCCGGGAGCTTTTCCACGTCTAACCACTTCTTCACACATAAATGCAAGTACTAAAAATTAATAGCTGGGAGAAGAGATGCAAGGGAAGAGGCTTCAAACTCATTTTTAGCGACTACAAGTCAGAAGGGGCTAAACATCCATCTTAAAAAAAAAATTTTTTTTTAAAGAACTTCTTTTTGTATGAATTGGTACGACACAGGTAGGTGATCCCGCAAAGCCCAGATGGGTGTTGGCCACAAACACCTGAGTCCCGCGTCCAGTCTGCAAGCGGCCTTGGCCGGTGAGAGCGGGTCAGCCTCAGCCAGGGAGGTGCTGTGCCGGGTGCCATCAGTGGTTTGCTGCCAAATTCTGATACTTGTCTTTGAAAGGCCGTGAGCACTGTATTCACAGAGGAGGCAGGTGGCAGAAAGGGGCCGGAGAGGTCAGGTGTCTATGCGAATCGGTTTTCAGAAAGATCTGAAAACGCAAACAGCAGTGTGTGTGCACCTGGATATGCAAAAACTAGAGGAAAGCGGCCCTGGGTTGAAGCGTCAAAGCCCTTGACAGCAGACACACATCCAGGAAAGGGGGACGGGCTTTAAATGGGCAGTTAGCCTTTCGGCCTCTCTCTGCGGAAAACTCTGGATTGCCAAGAGCAACACGGAAGACGGGCGGTCACAGTCGGGTCCCTTGCTCTCTCATTGTCACCGCCTTTCAGAGCGCTGTCCGTCTCGCTGCCTGCACAACTGCCCAAGTGATCAAACACCGCAGCACATGGCTTTGCTCACGGTCACTATGCCCGTGAGCTAAAAATCTCCCCTGTGCCCCAGGGCAGACCCTTCCCAGGTCCAAAGCGTCGTCCGCAACGTGACCGGCAGGCACTAAGGATTCCACCTGCCGTCTGTAGAAGCTGGTCTTCGGCAGCAGGACAGACACTGGGCACCTTCAGGCTGTGGGAGAGGGGTGCAGAGACGGGCAAGGAAGCTTAGCCCCTGATCCCACCAAAAACACGGGGAGGGCCGCCCAGACTCGCACACAGACAGCAGCACGGCCCCGAAGTCCCCCACACCCAGGGCCGGCGGGACCGTCTGCCCGGCCCTACTCCAGGCCGAGGCTCTCTAGCTGCCACCCCAAGGCTGGTGAGCACCAGTCCCGAGAGCCGAGGTTTGGGCTTGGACACCGATTCGTGGTGGGCGCCCTCCTTCCAGCTGGCCTTGCGTTGCCACCTGCCCGGGAATCTCCAGTAGAGCAAACGCCTCTGACCGCTCGCTCTGCCCGTTTCTGAGTCCCCGTGGAAGAGCGAGTTCCGGAATGGTCCTTACTCTGGATGAGGCAGAGCTCATCTACTGAAAGACTCAGAAGTTCCCCGGTGGCACAGAGGGTGAAGGATCTGGCACTGTCACTATGCAGCTCGTGTTCGACCCCTGCCCGGGGAACTTCCACATGCTACAAACATGCCCTCCACCAAAAAAGTTAAAAAAATAAAAAAGACCTTAAACACTGGGAATCTCCTTTTTTTCCTAGGTTTCCACCTCAGCCAGAGGGAGACTCCCCGTTAGGCCAACCCCACGGAGCCCTTAGGGTGGCGGGAGAGAGGGCCAGCGGTGGAGAAACAAGTGACAAGGGCCCTCTTGGACAGAGAGGTAAAGTCGGGCTGACCGATCTCCTTAGGAGAAATCAAGCTGGCCTTATGCTTCCTCCATCTGCTTCAGTGACTTATTCTTAATTTCCTTTAAGCTCAGGAGGGAAAGGAGACGGCTCTTCTGGTTGCAACTGACAGCAATTAAAGTTGAATTTACAATAGCAAAAGGTTAATTTATTGTGAAAATGTTCAGGTGACTGGTGGAACCCAAGGGGAGCTCAGGGGAGATTCCACCCAGGAAATTAAATACGACCCTGCCTCTCATTCTGCATCTGCTTCCTTCTTTCGGTCTGGCTTCCAAGTTCAAAGTCTGGGGCACATGGGCCCCCAACGCCCTCCAGCTTCACATCTCACAGCACTGGGCACTGTGAAGGGTCTGCACAGCTTACTGCCTTAAACCCCAAATTCCTGGCCAGAAATGACAGCCCAGATGGGTCAGGGGCCACTCCTGTCGGGGTCTGGAATGGAGTGGAGCTGGCGGATCACAGAGGCGGGTGTGGCGGAGCAAAGCCGCCGAGGCAGGGCTGGACCCTGGGGACCGAGGCAGAAGCTGGGACCGTCCTGAGCAGATGGACGTGTGTTTGGGTAACGGCTCTGCTAAGAAGACGGGACGAAGTGCCGAGAACTGCAGAGGACTTGTGAATCAAGACACGGGCTAACAGTTTCATAGGTGTTAGCTTTTCAACGCCCCAGAAATGGCCTATTTCTTCGGCGGACTGTTTCCTTCAGGCTTCTCAGAGCAGAGCTGGCGGGATCGTCCCCGAGTCTTTGTGGTTTTACCCAAGATTCAGACGCCAAGGCCCTCGGGGCAGCGCCCACCTGGACCGCACGCACCTGTCAGCCAAGTCTCCCCAACAGCCCAACCCCTGCCTTCCAAGGGGGGAGCCCAGTTGTCTCTGGTGAACTACGGTAATCACCAGGACCCCCTATTCACCCACTCCCCCAAAAATGCAAAGCGAGACCAGCCCTCTCTCTTTCTCTCAGGGTTTTGGGTGAAATGTCACAAGGACAGAAAATGCTTTATTTCGCATCATTCCAGTGGCAGCACCCGTGCGCAGCTGTTCTGGATCCTGGACCCTGCCCCTCCTGAGGCTCCAGCTCGAGGCCTTTTAATACATTCTAACCCTTCCCCGTCTATAAATTCGGGTAGCTGGAACTGGTTCCTACGGCCTACGACCTGAGCAGCCAGAAGGAACTCCAGGTGCGCCTGGCTCCAGAGTCTGTGCCCTTGACCGCAGGAACAGGTACCTTCCCCCCGTCACCACCTGCTGCCACACGGGCCTGCTCCCAGTCAGGCCACGACGCGAAGACCCCAGGGGGAGCCCCCTCGGGAGGCCGCCACCTGCAGCGCCCAGCTCGGCCCTGCCCTTGGCCGGTCTGGCTGGACTAGACGCCCCCTGGCCCGTCCGGGAGAGACAGCTGTTAATGTGCCAGCTCCCTCCTCGGGCTAGTCTGCATCCAGTTCACTAACATCACAGCGGCTCTTAGCAGCCTGGAGAAAGGCGGCGTTTCTGTGAATACCCTTCCAGCCTCCGCAGCGGCCCGTTTCTCAAGAGCAGCCAGACTCTCTCGCTGCACCGCGCGCCCTTCCCGGCCGGAGAGGACCCGGCCGCCCGAGGAGGAGGAAGAGCGGCACAGCAGACTGAGACAGAGCTGGATCACAAACCCGATCGGCTTTTTAGACGACGTTAAGTGGCTGAACTGCTGATGCGAAGTCGTGTGAAAATTACATCTTCATAAAACAACACGTTTGCAAAGGACAGCGGCCCGAGAAGTGCTGCCTCAGCGGTGGCACAACCAGCATTTGCTTCTGCCGGGATCCCGACGCTCCTCCTCCTCATTCATGCAGATGGAGCGGAGAAGGGCCGGGGCAGCAGGGACGCTGGGGACCGACACAGAGGAACCGGAGACACAGGCCACGGCCACAGACGGAGCGGAGAAGGGCCGGGGCGGCGGGGACGCTGGGGACCGACACAGAGGAACCGGAGACACAGGCCACGGCCGCAGACGGAGCGGAGAAGGGCCAGGGCGGCGGGGACGCTGGGGACCGACACAGAGGAACTGGAGACACAGGCCACGGCCGCAGACGGAGGGGAGAAGGGCCGGGGCGGCGGGGACGCTGGAGACCGACACAGAGGAACCGGAGACACAGGCCACGGCCGCACCCAGAGCTGAGAGTCGGCAACAATTGCTCTTTGAGCCAGACTTGGTTTTTAAAAGGGAAAGAGCGACCTCTGACCTCATCGCGGGTATTCTGGACACAGAAGTGGAACGGCAGCTTTCTATTTCTGCATGCAGTGACGTCACCGCATCCGAGGGGACCGACGGGGAGAAGGGACCCGAAGGGAAAGTGCAGCAAACCCGGAGCTGGGACGGAAGATCCACCCGCTGTGAACTGAGGGGCAGCGGTCGTCAGCTCCGCCCACTCACTTCACCCACCGGCTGAGGGGCAGGTGCAGGTCGGGGGAAAGCGCCCGCTCCGAGGCCACACACCGACGGTGGTGGGTAGGAGACGAGAAACCAATTTAGTAATCCCATCCTGAACCCCCGTCCCTCCCACACGTCGCCCTAACGCCCCAGGTACGATCAGCATCTCATGGAATAAAGACGAGGCTGGCCTCCCTCTTAAAAGCCCCGGGAAGCACCGCACTGCGTGACTTGCTTCACCGCTTGGCTCCGAAGACATGTGAGTCTGATAAAAGGTGTCTGCTCCAGCCGCTGAGGTGCCCTGGTTTTCACTCTGGCCAGAGCCAGGGGGAGGCTGGGTGCAGCCTCCTGGCCCATTTGGGCTCCCGGTTCTGCCGTTTCCCCGTAAAGCCCCTCCACCCAGCTCGGCGACCTTAGACTTGTCTTCGTGCTGCTTTCCTGCTGTGCGGGGACGGGCATTCAGCCGGGCACGAGGCTGCGTGCTGGTGCAATGCAGGGACGCTGCAGACAAAAACACATACATGGCTCGCAAAACTAAGTCAACAATCAACTCAGAGAACACAGACTGGGTGGCTGGTGGCCGGTGTAGGTGGTGCCTCTGCTGCTGGGGACTCAGAGGTGAACAGAGACACCGCCCCTCCCCCGAGGAATCTGAATTCTGAGAAGACAGGAAAGGCGGCAACGCCCGAAGCCTGTGAGACGTAACACAAGCTCCGTCAGACGCCTTGCTGTCCGAGAGCCAGCGTGGCTCATCTGATTTTCCCCTTGTTCCCGTTCCCCTGTCGGCGCCCGTGAGCAACGACAGATTTCTCATCTATGTTGTATAACGAAGAGAACGGCGGGAATTCAGAGTTTCCAAAATCTTCACACGCAGGATTTCACTTAATTTGTAGCCTAAGGGGGTTATTCTCAGCCTCCTGTCTGAACACCGCTCTCAGGGGCTAAGGCCCTCCTCACCCTGTTATGGGCTGAACTGTGCGCACACCCCCAAGTCCTACGCTCAGGTCCTCGCCCCAGGACCCCAGAGGCGGGGCCTTTGTGGAAGCAACAAGCTAAAATGAGGCCGCTGGGGTGGACACAGATCCATCGGGACTGTGACCTTGCAAGAAAAAGATTAGGACACAGATGGGCACAGAGGGATGAGCCTGTGAGGACACAGGGAGAAGGTGGCCTCTGTAAGCCAAGAGGCCTTGGTTTCTCTGGAGAAACCAAGCCTGTTAACACCTTGATCTTGGACGTCCAGCCTCCAGAATTGCGAGGCATACGTTCCTGCTGCTCGAGACCCCCACTCTGTGGGTTTGCTACTGCGGCCTGAGCAGAATAATAAGTCAGCCCACCTCCCATGTGCCGCACACAGACCTCCAGCTTTTAGGCGGAGCAAATGTCCCGAACTCCAGTTTCCCCAAACTCCTCCCTGCTTTGCTGACACGATGTTCTGGACGCTGAACGTCTCATAAGGTCTGACCTTCAATACGCTTAGACCGACTCCCACGATCCCAACACCGAACCCACCACCTACAAACAGCTGAGTGACAGACGGCCCACCTGAGCCCACGGCCAGGCCCAGAGCGGCTGGGGGAGCGGGAGCGCAGTTCACAGCCCGCAAGACAGAGGGGACGGGAGGGCAGCGCCGCGCGGGGCGGCCAGGGCAGCCGCGAAGACAGTCAGCGGGCTGCTGTGGGGGCAGAAGACAGGCCGTAGAAATGGGGGCAGTGGTGCCTGCGTCACTGACGGTTTCCTTCCCACGTGGGGACAGGAAGGGACTCAGCGTTAGGCCAAAAAGTGCTGTGCCGGCGTTTAAGGGCAAAATTTTATTCTTGCAGGAAAGAAGTGATCTTGAGAGAAACGCAGGCGTCTCCATGCTAAAGGTCACGGTGCTAAGTGAAACAAAGAGACACAGGACACGGTGTCAGAGGAAGAGCCACACGTTCTGGTAGCTCCCCACTCCAGCACGGGAGCCCAGTGGGCATGTAAACCCCTCTTCAAATGCACCGTCACCTGATTCCAGCTGATAGTTCATGAAATGAGGAAACACTTTCTTTTCCCCTTCCCCGAATTTTTGAGGCCAGTTAGCTGCTCTGTACTGTCTACTTAAAAGCAGACAGGAAATCAAAAAGGTGAGACTACTGATACATGAGAGTTAGAAAGACTGCAGAGGTCTTCTTCTCTTCCTGCTTATCTGAAAATCTATGAGAAATTCGTGTGACTTGAAAAGGCTACTAGAAGGTGGCCCTGAGGCTGGCGGTCACAGACCCGTCCGCGTCCTTTCTTCCGGGCCCTGGCTCCTCCTCCTGCAGGTCAGTGCCCAGCGGTTTTATTCCGAGTCAACTCTCTGTCCAGCCGACCCTAACACGGGGGTAGACCACGTCCCTAACGTTAGAACTTGCCGATTGAAGTTGAAAGAACGAAACCTGAATGTTTAAAGGACTGCCATTTCACTCATTCACTCGCTAATTCATTTATTCATTCATCAAACACCTACCGAGTGTTTACAACGTGCCAGGCACAGGTCAAGGCACTCAAGGAGCAGCGGTGAAAAGACGGCCGTGTTCCCTTGCCCTTGCGGAGCTTAAAGCCTGACTGGTGTCGTGCAGTGGTGTGAGTTTCAGGGAAAGCGGCACGGCGGTGAGGGGCTGGTTGGCTGCTCAGACAGGGCCAGGCTGCGATATCGTGGTCTTGTCCGTGCAGTCTCTCTCAGGCCCCGACTCTGGGCGGCCAGTCAATGAGGCTGAGCCACGGGTTGTAATCTACTTACTGTTCCCGCTTAGAGCATGGGCGTTTAAATAGAACGCGCTCTCAGTCTCCAAGCGGTTCCACGTAGGTTTCTGCTCTCAGCAACTTCACCTGAGAAGCTGTCAGTGTGGAGCGGGTCAGTCACCAGGACGTGAACCGCCGCCTCCGTGTCACGGGTTTTACTGTGGATAAGACTCAACAGATGGTCTTCCGACCCAGATGAAAGAGCAGACTTAGATGAGATAACCCAAAGGCGTAAGGGTTCGCGTCCCTTTAGGAACCTTCAGCCTAACCAGCATGCTTCCACTTTCTCTTCCTACCTCCAGATTCTCTCTTTGCACCTTGCGTGTTTCTATCAGACTGGACCCCAGAAGCACTGGCAGAACAGAAGCGGCGTGCACATTTCCAATTCACTTTTAATTATAGAAAACGGCTGGCAAAATTTCAAAACCCCATGTACAATTTCCTCTGGTCCCACTGGGAGCACAAAGGTTTCCGAGAAAGAGAATAACAGAGAAAAGATAATAAAGTCAGAGTATTATGACAATGCAGAAGAGGAAAGAAAAGATGAAACGCAGGCAGAAAAGGATGACAAATTGACATCTGCCAGCCTGGCACACTACCCTGGACCAAAAGCCGGAAACGCGCATTCTAATATAAGGTGGCTACCGTTTTCGTTGGGCTCCGTCTGGGGCACATTTTTGACCTCCACGGTTCCTATAGTTAGAAAAAGACTATCGTTTGAGAGGGCAGAAAACGTGGGCAAGGGACGGGCGGCAGGGAGGGAAAACAACGAAGTCCCCAGTCCTGCCAGCCTCGGTCACCCAGGACCCCACACAGCTGTCATTTTAGGAAACGTGTTCTGAAGAGAAGGGCAATTACCCCCGAAATGGGCCAAGATGTTCATTTGTTTACAAGGGTCAAAAAGCAGGAAGACGTTAATCTGAACCACGAGGAAGCCTCTAATGGAGTTATTTTCCATTGCTTTCTCCTCGCCTAGTTTTCGTGGGCACTTTAGACCACGAGGGCACCTTGAACATTTAAGCTCAAGGGGGAGGGGGTTGGGGACAGAGAAAAGGGAAACTAACATAACCTCTCAAAACCCATGTACAATTACACAGACTACAGACTGTGCTGGAAACGTCATTCATCACAGGCGACCCCGGGCAAGGCCATACGGCGAAGCAGACTCTGGGAGAGCAAAGGGACGACAGAGCGGGTGCCAGAACGGGCAGCGGGCAGAGGCATCGCGGCCATGAACCTGAGGGCTGCACACTTCATCACGTGAAATGGGTCTGGACCACTTTGATCCCTTGATAATGGGAAGACACAGGGTGGGGACATGCCCAGGGCATCGGGGCACAGCGGGGTGTCAACCGCGAAGCTCTCTTAGAAGGAGGAGGAGGACAGAGGCCGAGAACACAGGTGGTCCCTGTCCCAGGCCCAAGCGACCTCGGGAGGCTTCCTCAACTTTCTGAGCCTCAATCAGTAACCCTGGGAACAGCTGGGCTGGAGGAACACCAGGATCTTCTTCCAGAATTTTACATTTTTTTGTTTTTTTAGGGCCACACCTGCGGCATATGGAGGTTCCCAGGCTAGGGGTCGAATTGGAGCTGTAGCTGCCGGCCTGCGCCACAGCCATAGCAATGTGGGTTCCGAGCCGTGTCTGTGACCTACACCACAGCTCACGGCAATGCTGGATCCTTAACCCACTGAGTGAGGACAGGGATCGAACCCGCATCTTCATGGATGCTAGTCAGGTTTGTTAACCACCGAGCAACAACAGGAACTCCCCAGAATTTTACTTTTTAAAACCAAATCTGACTCAAACAGCCATCACGACCTACTAAAATTCTGAGTATATACACCAGACTTGAAACCATCCCTACAAAGGCAACTCGATGGGAAAAAGAAAAAGGAGAACTAGAGAAAAGCAGTACAAGGAGGACCGAAGAGCCTCCTGCCGGGGACCAAGGGCGGCTCAGGACATGACCCGCAGGACCTGCTGCCCAGGGCCAGGCCTTCCAACCACACTCTCACCGTCACTGCTACGCTGGCACTGCCCACGGAATCTTCACATTCAAATAGTTTTCATAGAGGGGTTCGCTCTTAATGCCTCAGACGACTGGATAACGGTCAAACACCTATGTAACACTTTGTACTTTATAAAGTAATTTAATTATCATTGCCTCTCTAGTGCTTTTATCAAAAATGTTGTAAATGACTCCTTAACCGTTATGCAGGAGACACTCAACCAAAATGATTTCCATGAATTGTTTCTATTAATCCTCAAAGCGACGCTGATTAAGTAACATGACTGCCCACGTTTTACAGACGAGGAAACCGAGGCTAAGAGACAGTTAGCACCCTATCCGCGCTGCAGAACTAGTTCGAAATCCAGCTAGAGTCACACCCCCAGGTCCCGCCTGGTGATCTGGTGGAGAAATACGCTCGCCCGTGCAGAATATGCTCTTGACTTCTCATGTCCTTAAAGGCCAGCCTGACTCAGACATGAGCCACATGACGAAAGCCACGAAAGCTACCAAAGTTTCATCAGATCCCTCTTTTATTTAAAAAAAAGTAGATTTTAAACACCATTCTCGGAGTTCCCGTTGTGCCACAGCGGAAACGAATCTGACTAGGATCCATGAGGACGCAGGTTTGATCCCTGGCCTAGCTCAGTGGGTTAAGGATCTGGCGTTGCTGTGAGCTGTGGTGTAGGTCGCAGATGCAGCTCCGATCTGGCGTTCCTGTAATTGTGGAGTAGGTCAGCAGCTGCAGCTCCAATTTGACGCCTAGCCCGGGAACCTCCATATGCCACGGGTACAGCCCTAAAAAAAAGAAAAATAGAAAAGAAAAGAAAAAAATGGGGAAAAAAAAAAGAAGTTAAACACCATTCTCTACTAAGCATCGTGCCACGGGATATGATGACCCTACTTTCAAGGATATTAAAAGCTTATTGGAAAGATGAGGAACAAATGAAAGAACTGAAAATTAAAAGCAACTATTCAGGAGTTCCTGCTGTGTCTCAGTGGTAACGAACCCAACCAGTATCCAAAAGAATGAGGGTTCGATCCCCCGCCTCACTCAGTGGGTTAAGGATCTGGCGCCGCCATGAGCTGTGGTATCAGTCACAGATGTGGCTCGGATCCAGTGTGGCTGTGGCCGGCAGCTTCAGCTCTGATTCAACCCCTAGCTAGTGCGCCCTAAAAAGCAAAAAAAGAACTCTCCAATTAAATAATGTGAGAGTGGCATAGCGGAGTATGTGGCTCATTTCTAAGTGAGAACCATACAGAATTCATGTCAGGGGAGAAAAAAGCCAAAGAAAGGAATCAGTAGGTGACTCTGTGGGCCGCTGAGACCACACTGGGAGGGGGATCAAGGCAACCCCAGGACTTACTCCCAAAAGACAGCGCGCTTGGCTGAGTCCAAGTCAGTGCCACCAGCTACTGTCACTCGGCATCACAGAAGCAGACACTGCAGGACAGACGCCAAACTGGCTCAGGAACACAGAATTCACCAAGTGAGAATAAAGGATCTTTTAAGCTACATTAATCTGGGCTCCAATTATACAACAAAGGCACTGAAATCATCAAATTATATGGCAGTTAATAATCACCAAAAACACAGCAGCAAATACGCTCGCATGGAGTTAACGTAAACAACGTGGGTTGGTGCTGAGACAAAGGTGTCGAGTCACACAAATGCAGTAGGACAATAATCCAACACCCATCCCGCTAAAATCGGTCCATTTTTGGAGCCTGGAGACAAGATGGCAGAGCAGAAGGACCCGAAGCCACCTTCTCTCAGGAACACACCCAGGGCACAACTAACTGCTCAACAATCATCAAGGAAAAAGACTGGAACCTGCCAAAAAAGAAATTCTGCATCCAAAGACATGAAACCTGTCCATCTTTGATGCCAGCAGCACCCGCCCTCTGCAGCAAGCAGGGCTGAGCCGGGGAGACGCACTGCGGTCCGTTTACAGAGACACTCGGAGTGTCCCCTCATCCTGCACCTGCAAGAACGGCCTGGCCTGGCTCCTACCACGGCGCGAACTCGGCCCTTCAAAATTCTAACCCGCTACTACACATGGGGCAAAGCCAGGCAGACTCGCCCTGCGCCCGGGAAGCGGCCTCGGTGCCCGGCGTGGGCATTTCTGCCAACTCAGCATCACCAGGTAGGTGCTGCCTGCCGCCGCGACACCTTTCCGACCAGGAGCTCCCAGACGACACGATTCATGGCTTGTTCACCTTCAGACCTGTGCTGTGCCCAGAACACGGGCTTGATGAGTTCCCGCTGAATAGCGAATAATTAAAATTCATAGAAAATACACCAGTGCCATCGGTCATTCCCGGACCTGGCACAATGCTCAACACACAGCAGACACTCGCTAAACATTTGCTGATATGATTGCGTTGCTGGTGGAATTTCAAATCTGGATTCAATGTAAAGCTGTGAGGAGATGTTCATTTAAACAAGGCCAACAGTAAAGAGCCATTTTGTATTAATGTTTACATGATATATTTCGCTATTTTAGAGTCTATCCTTTAACTCATCTATAGATGATTACAGATAGAAAAGTCAAGGTTTACGCTATCTTATTAAATCTTTATAGCAGCCTCATGAAGCAGACATTATGAAAATTCTGCTAATCTGACTGAAGACCACTCGGTTAGAATTGCCTTCTATTTTTACTGAATTCTGAGGTGGCATAAGAATAATACGAGTGTCCTGACATCTGGAAAGCACAAAAGCACTGAGACTTAATGAAACTAGTCAGAAAGAAGGTGAGATCACGATGGAGACAAAAATTAGGGATGATTATGAAATATGAATCAAGTGAGAAAATGAACATTGCACATGTGCGTGGAAATGAAGCAGATGCTGGGAGAAGAAATTCTAAGGGCAGAGACGGAATCATGCAACAAGGAAAAAGTACTGTGTTCACGCATCTCTCAGCAGCTGGGAGAGACAAGGAGAAGTGATTAATGCCTCGGAAAAGATTCTGAGTGGCGGATAGAGAATTAGCTTCACCGGTGCGTGATTATTCACTCAACGTCACTCCAGAAAAAGTCAGGCAGATTGAGAACTTAAGGCTGATAAGTACGGTCAAATGCTGCTAAAGTAACATTGTCGCACAGTCTACTTAATTCCGCTCAGCAACAATTACAGAGCCCATGACTGGTAAGATTCCCAGCTCCTGTGGAGACAGGGCAAGGCAGAGTTTTTTTATTACTTTATTTTTTTACTAGAGTATAGTTGATTTTCAGTGTTGTGTCAATTTCTGCTGTATAGTTGTGTGTGTGTGTGTGTGTACATACACACATATATATGCATACATTCTTCTTCTCATACTGTCTTCCATTGTGTTCTATCCCAAGAGACTGGATATAGCTCCTTAAAGCCTATTTTTAAAATGCACACAAGTAGGAAGAGACATCTCACAAATGGCAATCAACAACACAAACGATATTCAACACACTAGTCATCAGAGAAACGCAATCCAAAATCATGAGATGCCACTACACACCTGCTAGAATCCTTAGTTAGGGTGTAAAGAAACTAGAATTCTCATTACTATTCACTGCTGTATAAGCAATTATCTCAAAACCTAGCAGCCTGAAACAACAAACATTAATCCCCTCACTTTCCAACAACCGGAAACCTAAGAGCAGCTCAGCTGAGCGGTTCCGACTCCGGGGCCCCTGCGAGGCGCCGGTCCGGGCGCCCCCAGGGCTGTGGTCCCCTGGAAGCACCGCGGGGCCAGACTAGGCGCTTCCGAGCTAACTCCCAGCGCTGTGAGCAGGAGGCGTCCGTGTCTGATTGGGAGCTGGCCTCGATGCCTCATCACGGGGGTCTGTGCATGGGGCTGCCCCTAGCCAGGCTTCTTCCAGAGTGAGTGGTTCACAAGAGATTCAGCCGCCAACCAAGATGAGAGCGTGGTGTGGACCCTAAGCCCCGAAGCCAGGCGCCCTCGTTTCCGCGGCACTCTCGCCTCAAGCCACCCCCACGCCGTCTGGGAGGAGACCGCACGAGGCACGAACCCCAGGAAGCAGGCCGCCCACGCTCACACACCGGTGGTGCGAATGGTGCGACCGCTTTGGAAATAATATCAGAGTGTCTCGCAAAGTTAAAGATGGTTAGCAAGTGACCCTTCCTGTCCTCCCAGTCCCATCTCCTCAAGAGCAGGTGCGCCTGCGTCCACAGCACGACGCACGCCTGGGCGTTGACAGCAGCGCCACGCGGGACAGGCCCGCGCCGAAGGCAGCCCGGGTGCTCAGCGGCTGGTCAGTGGAGACAAGCCGGACACAGCCGCTCTGTGGACCACTCGGCAATTACAGAGAATAAAACACACAGAACTAGTAAACGCTTCAGCTCAACACGGATGAATCTCAAACACTGAGTAAAAGACAAACACAAGTCTACACACTGCGTGAGTCCACTGACATGACACGAAATTCTAGAAAAGGGAAACTGTCGTGGCAGAGACCCTATCAGCAGCTGCTTGAGGCTGGAATGGGGAGCGGGGACAACGGGACAGGAGGAGGTCTTTGTAAGGGTGGAGACTTTCTATGGCCTAACTGCAGAGGTTACATGATTGTCCAAACTTATCAAAACCCTTCAAACTGCACATCTGGAGCAGGTTTCATTTTCTGTAAATACTACCCGAATAAACAGTATTATCACTATGTGCACAATATCATTATATGCTTCTTTACTGCAAAGAAAACAACAGAAACCCATTAAGATGTACATTTCATGGAGTTCCCATCATGGCTCAGTGGTTAACGAATCTGACTAGGAACCATGAGGTTGCAGGTTCGATACCTGGCCTTGCTCAGTGGGTTAAGGATCCTGCATTGCCAATGAGCTGTGGTGTAGGTCGCAGATGTGGCTCGAATCCCGCGTTGCCGTGAGTTGTGGTGTAGGTTGCAGACGCGGCTTGGATCCCGCGTTGCTGTGGCTGTGGCGAAGGCCGGCGGCTACAGCTCCTGTTAGACCCCTAGCCCGGGAACCTCCATATGCCGCGGGTGCGGCCCTAGATAAGGCAAAAAGACAAGAAAAAAAGATGTACAATACATTTCATGACCTATTTTCCTATTTTTCCAGATATAAGTTCACTATACAAAAAATGCAAAGGCGTATTTACATACCAGCAACGACTAATGAGAAAATCAAATTGAAAAGGGGCTGGTGACTGGCGGGCCCACCTGGAGACTAAGGCAGCCGTGCGAGAGAGAATAAAAAAGACATGACGGTGGCTGGAGGGAGGAGGGAACAGCTGGAGGCAGCCGTGTCACCCAGGCCGCTCTGAATCTGCCGACGGGAGACAGAGGACAACCCGAGGAGCCGCTCACGTCTGGCTACCGGGAGGCTCATGAGACTCAAATCGTCGCATGTCACCATCCCATGGAGGCATCTGCTGACTCTTGTTTTAAACGGAAACACCTTCACCTGCCCCTTAATCAGAACTTCCCACCCTTCCTCCTGCTTCATTCTCACACCTCTGCGATCGTGGACCCCAGGTAACAACGTGGGCATTCACCTTGTTGCCTGGCTACGTCTACCAGATGACAAGCTCAGCAAGGCAGAGCGTGTCCTGTTTTACTGACTGCTGTACAGCCCAGGTCTGCAAAAGCAGCTGCTACATAGTAAGAGCTCCGTAAATGTTTACCGACTGAATTGAGTCAAAACATTAAAACAAATAGGAAAATCAGTAGGTGTGTGTGTGGAGGTGCACAGGAAGGCGTGATGGGCTTGGCTTTAGCTGTGCGGTCTGAGCTACTTCACAGCTAAGGGGGCGGCGGCAGAGGCTGCAAGAGGAGCCAGAGGGGGTAGTTCTCCCCAAGATACTGGCTGAAGTCCCGCAAAAACAGGAGCCCTCAAACTCAAGCATCTCAAACCCAAGTCCACGACCAAACCTCTGCATGCCATTAAACCTGCCATCTTTCATCAAAGGATCCATGGCAAACACACACCGGAAGCATTTCTGGCGGCTGCGTGTGCTGAGAAAGCGTTCAGCTGAGTGTGGCCGTAATTCACACCTGATGATGTCTGTCCTGACGACTGCGTGACTGTCAGATTTCATGACAGAGTAACTTTGTCCGTGGAATCGAATGGAATCACAGGAGGTCGGCAGAAACGCGTGGGCTGTACGATGGCTCCAGACCCTCTGAGCCCTGACGGGCTGGCTGGTAGGGCCCGGGCGCCCAACAGGCCCAGAACTAGAAGCAGCTTCTTTACAAGGAGCAGAATCCCAGCCTGGCTGCGGAAGGCCTGTGACTCCGCACGTACGCACGGTTGCGCTTCACTCCCGAATGTTCCAACCGCGGTCTGGGGGAAGGTGGACTGGAGGTGGCGCAGGACTCGGAGGAACATTAAAGAAAGGTCAGGGCCTAACACAAGAACGAGACTGACTCCAGGGCACGGAAAAGAACACGTTCACGCCAGGCAAGGCTGGCCCGGCCCCCACCTCCCCGCAAGGGGAGGTCCTGAAGAAACGGTCCTCAGGCAGGACGGCCCTGGCTCAGGGTAAGCTGGCCTGGGGGCCCCCCCACGGCCCTGCCCCGTGGAGCAGCGTGGAGCTGTATTGAGACTTCTGAGCCTCATCACGTGCCAGACGACAGGGCAGTGCCCTCCGGGGCTCAGCCTCCAGACAAGAATCGGGGTGCTGAGGGGAGACTGACGATTCTGGGATTAAAAAAAAAAAAAAAAAATCACAGCCTGGGAGTTCCCTGGTGGTCTAGTGGTTAGGATTCAACACTTTCACTGCTGCAGCCCTGATTCAATCCCTGGTCTAGGAAACAAGGTCCCGCATCAACCACTACACACCATGGCCAATAAACAAAGTAAAACAGGAGTTCCCATTGTGGCTCAGTGGTTAACTAACCCGACTAGCAACCATGAGGTTGCGGGTTCGATCCCTGGCCTCGCTCAGTGGGTTGAGGATCCGGTGTTACCTAAGCTGTGCTGTAGCTTGCAGCCAAGGCTCAGATCTTGTGTTGCTGTGGCTGTGGTGTAAGCCGGCAGCTACAGCTCCTATTCGACCCCTAGCCTGGGAACCACCATATGCTTCTGGTGCGGCCCTAAAAAGACAATAGACAAAATAAATAAACAAATGAAATAAAAAAGATTAAAAAAAACCACAGCCTGCGGATGACCAAAGGGATGGGAGCAATCCAGTCAAACCAGCCGTTGTCCAGAGGAGGATAGGAGCCTGGGAGGGTGGACCGCTGCGGGCGCAGGTCTGCACGGGGCGGGGACCTGGGCCACACCCCCGGGCCACGGCCAGCTCTCCCGGTGAAAACGCGCGACTCCCGGCGGTCACCTTCTCCCGGCCTCCTGTCCGGTGTCCCGGAGACAGAAAACAGCAGCAGCGCTTGATGGGTCGTGTAAATGCCCCTGGGGGTGGGGCGGCCTTGGGGCGGCCCGGGCTGCTGAGGGCCGGGGGCCGTCAGCGCTGTCAGGCCTGGGTGCTGCTGCTGCCGCCCAAAGCTGTTCTGCCCACAGGCATTAGGGACCCATCCTTACGACTCTGTTCCAGGATTTATTTTTATTTTTATTCTTTACTTTTTCGTCTTTTTAGGGCCGCACCCACAGCATATGGAGGTTCCCAGGCTAGGGGCTGAATCAGAGCTGCAGCCACCAGCCTACGCCACAGCTACAGCAATGCGGGATCCTAGCCGTGTCTGCAGCCTACACCACAGCTCACGGCAATGCTGGATCCTTAACCCACTGGGCAAGGCCAGGGATCGAACCTGAGTCCTCATGGATACTAATCAGATTCGTTTCCCTGAGCCACGATGGGAATTCCTGTTTCAGGATTTAGAGTCACTGAGTTACTGTCAGTCTAGATACCATGGTTCCTAAAATTTCAGCTCCCGCCCAAGGGCCAGGCAATTATTGCTCACACACCCTGCGTCAGGGGCCCCACTTTCCGGCTCCCACCCGTCAGCCATCAGCCCTTCTCCACCCACGATCATAAGCAGAGACGCTGCCTCTGACCCCTGAGGCCGAGACGATCCGCGGGGCTCTCCCAGTCCAGCCAGCAGCCCACGCGCACACACACAGCACTGCGCGTCTCCGAGGGGAAACCAGACGCCTGGATGTGCAAACGGAAGAACCACCCAACTCTTTCTCTGCCTAAGCACGGTCATCTCAGCGGAGTCTGTCTGTCTACACCTCACCTTGTAACTCCTCTGGAAACGTCACCAGCAACCCCGGACATGAACCCACATCCAGCCGCTTCATCTCTCCCGGGGATGGGGACCTTCCTGGACGCCAACAGCATGATGTCCACAGTGCGCGCACACACACACACACACACACACACACACAACTGAGCTATAAACCGTACAACTCAACTGACCACACGGGCTCACTAATATGAGGCAACGGCACTGGCAGGGAAAGACCCTGACCTCTGTCAGGTCAGGACGGAAGCAGACCACTCTGCGTGGAAAGGGTTGGCTCTTGGTGGCCTGTTCACACTGTCACATGGTGGAAATGAGGCACAGGTACCAAGGGGAAGGACAGAGAGCAGCGCCGGGCTGAAGAACCCCGTGGGCCCCGGGCCGGCCTCCTGACGTCACACTGGGCTGAGCACGGCAGATGAAAGACGTCCCTTTGCCCAGCAACACACCAGCCCTGGAGGGGAGCTGAGCGCCGTGCTGCTGGCAGGGACGCCCTGGGCAGCAGAAGCTTCCACAATGACTTACTCTGCAAGTCTGACTGCGGAGCACGGCCCCTGGGAGCTAACCTTTATCTCTATCTGCCACTAAGCTGCACAAATATTTAGCGTGGATTTTTCATGAAATTACCGCTGGGTGAGCACTGGCCGGAACAGAAGGTTGGGTGGAAAACAAGCCAGGAATGACAAACAAGAAAGCACCATCGTCCTGGGCGGCCCCGCGGTGCAGGGCCTGGAGACCTTGCCCACTACCGGCAACTGCTAACCAGAGTCACACTTTACGACCGAAAAAGAATGGTGAGCCCTTCTTCCCAATAAAATCTGTAAAAGGGGAGCTTTGGGAGTCCCTGCCGTGGTGCAGTGGGTTAAGAAGCTGACTATAGCGGCCCATGTCACTGCAGAGCTGCAGGTTCGATCACCGGCCCAGCACAGTGGGCCAAAGGATCCAGCGCAGGTTGCACTGTGGCTTGGATCCCTGGCCCGAGAACTTCCAGGGGCCAAGGGAGCAACCACGTGTTTTAAAAAAAACAAAAATAAAAGTGAGGCTTTGTTGGAATGAACAGCAGAGAACTGCAGCCGTTCACTGTAATACTCGCGGTGACCGCTGCGTGGCCACGCGCTGTGCTGAGGGCTTCAGACTCGTCTTCACCCCGCCCTTGAGAGGCGGTGCTCTGTTTCCACTGCACCGTCTCGGCTGTGGTGCAGATGGCAGAACTAACTGGCCTCAGTCCATCGGGCTAGTTAGGATCTGACCTAACTCTGTCACGGGGCTGCCCCACGGATCAGCAGCCACCAGGCACATGTGGCAACAACGAGGCACCTGGAACATGGCTGATACGAGTGGGAGCTTTAATGGGGCAAAGCGGACGCAGGCCAGCAGCTGGCGGCTACCAGGCAGGACTGGACAGACGGCTCTGGAGCGGGCGGTGGAAGCGGCCAGGGGCTGCCTCTGCAGGACCCCCGGCTAAGACCGCGCTTTACCCTTCTTAAAGGTTTTCAGAAAAGCAGCAGCAGCAACCAAGGACAGCCTATAGCCCACGAAAGCTAAAATACCTACGACCTGGCCCTTGACAGAAAGTCAGTGGTCCTGGCCCTGGGGCCACCCTCTCCGCCACAACCCCTGGCTCCGGCTCAAAGAGATCAAACCGGCTCCTCAGTTTAAATCGTAGCTGGTGGGGGGGATGGCGCTGAAAATCCTGTCGCGTGAGCATCTTCTGATCTTCCACTCTCGTGTTTAAGTGATCCAAGCCAGAGCAAAGGCAAAAAACAAAAACAAAACACGCTGACCAAGATCTGGCCTGATGAAGTTCTGCACCAGAGTCACAGCCTCCGAGCAAACCCTGTGCGTTTACAAACTGCCTTTGCGTCCCTGACCTCGTGCTTTACCGAAGACAAGCCCGGGAGCAAGGATGCCCGAACTGTAGAGGAGGAGAAAACGGGGGCGCAGTGGGACGCCTTGCGTCTGAAGAAGGGGTGACTCGCAGCCCGTGATACGGGACACCCAGAGAAGATGAAGGTGGGACGGTAGCAGCACCCATGGGGGCTGCTGATCAGGCAGAAGAGCGAAGGCCGGGGTCTTGTCTCTGTGGGAGACACAGTCTCTGCTGTCCCACCAGGAAAGTGGGCGCAGAGGGAGGGTGGGGGCAGGACTCTTTCCGCTGTCCCCCGTTTGGGGCACATGAGCAGTCTCTTGAGGACACGGGGGCTTTTTCTTTTTCTTTTTTTCTTTTTTTTAGGGCTGGATATAGAAGTTCCCAGGCTAGGGGTCCAACCCAAGCTGCAGCGCCGGTCTATACCACAACCACAGCAACACGGGATCTGAGCCACTTCTGGGACCTACACCACAGCTCACGGCAACGCCAAATCCGAGCCACGTTAAATAATAAACAAATATGCGACAAATAATAATATAATAAACTTTTGAATTTGGAGTAACCTTTTTTTTGTGTGTGTGTGTGTGTGCTTTTTATGGCCGCACCCATGGCACATGGAAGTCCCCAGGCTAGGAGTCGAATCGAAGCTACAGCTGCTGGCCTACACCACAGCCACACCAGCAAAGGATCTGAGCCGCGTCTGCGACCTACACCACAGCTCACGGCAACGCTGGATCCGTAACCCACTGAGCGAGGCCGGGGATCTAACCCAAAACCTCATGGTTTCTAGTCGGATTCGTGAACCGCTGCACCACGATGGGAACTCCGGGAATAACTTTAGACTTACGAAGAGCTGCAAAGATAGAAGAGAGAGCTTCCACTCCCCTTCACCAAGCCTCCCAGTGGTCCCCCGTACAGCGGACGTCACACTGAGACGTGAACCCCAATGCAGGAGCATTAGCTAAGCTGCAGGCCTGATGTGCGGGCCCCAGCCTAGTTCAGGCCACCGGCCGGCCCTCCGTGGACCCGCAGGACTCGGCCTGAGCCCCTTCTTCCCTGCAGTGTCCCTGCTCGCCCACACCCGCGACACTCACACGGTCACCTGTCAGTGTGCGTCTCTCCCCGCTAGACACTGGGCTCCCTCAGAGCAAAGCCGGCCTCCACTCCCGGAGTCCTGCTTTCGGAGCCCCGCCAGGCACACAGGGCTCAGCGCCCGACACCCGGAGGATGGAGGAAGACGAGGAGGAAACTGACACAGCCGATGCCACCCTGGAGGGACTCCGGTCTCCGCCACGTTACGCCCTTCATTCACGAAGCACGAGACGAAGGGCCATTCCCAACCAACAAACAGGCCTTTGTACAGCTTTGCCCTCCTGGGGTTACTTCATTCAACCCGCCAGCAGCCCTGCTCAGCTGAGCCGTATTTCATCAGACCTGAGACACACCAGTGCTTCAAGGTGCTGCATTTTTATCCACCATGAGATGTTGCCAAATCATTCAAAGACGGTACTGGTTGCAAGACAGATACCGGCCTCAGAAATACAAAAATGTACGGGGAAAACCTATTCCTAGATTTTTTTTTTTTTTTTGGCTGCCCCCGTGGCATGTGGATATTCCCGGGCCAGGGATCGAACCCGCACCTCAGCAGCAACCCGGGCCATGGCAGTGACAACACTGGATCTTTAACCCACTTCACCACCAGCGAACTCCTAGAACTTTTGGAAATGTGATGTTTCTCTCCCATCTGATTCCCAAAAAGATTTAAGCTGGCAATCCTTTATGACGTATTATTATTCTCATTTTGCCAGAAAAAAGCCCTGAGGATTCCAAGGAAGAGAGTCCGGGTTCGGCCTCCTCCCTCCCACTTCACGAGGCTCACTCCTCACGCCGGCCAGACCTCCGCTGGAGAAAGCCCTCGATGACCTTGTCATGCTGAGCCGGGGGCTTCACGGACAGTCTCCCAGAGGCGGCCCGACCGGCCCTCCTGTACAATCGGGACAGAGGAGCAAGAAGCCATCGCTGAGGGCGACATGGGGGCGGGAAGAAGCAGGCTTGCGAGCGAGCCCGCCACGCCGGCCCCGCCACGCCAGCCCTGTCGCGACGTGTGCCGACAGACACTGCAGACTCCCAGGGAAGCGGGCAGCGCGAGCCGAAGTCAGCGGTGAAATCACATGGACAGGGAAGTCCTGCAAAGCTGCACGTGGCTAACGCAGCAAGTAAGGCCGTGACCCTGAAAACCGGCATAACCAGTGATGGGAGATGACATCACAGCGTTGCTTCCTTTTGAAGAGTCAGCTTCGTGGGTGTCCACCCTTGACACTGATGACCAAGGGCTCGAGTCACCTTCCCACCCCCAAGCC
>PVHT021183524.1:31465473-31545424 GCA_004024745.2 Catagonus wagneri
CTGTCTCCCACTGTCTCCCACTGTCTCCCCACTGTCCCCCCCCCAGCCCCTGCCAACTGTCATCCTACTCTGCTTCTGAGTCTATTTTAAATTCTACGTTCAAGTGAAAGGGGGCTGCATTTGTCTTTCTGTGGCTTATGTCCCCCAGCTCGATGTCCTCTGGGTTGATGCACGTTGTCCCAAATTTCAGGACTTCTTTCCTTTCAAGATGGAACACGACCTCACTGTGAGCCACGCTTTCTCTAATCAATCCATTCACCGGTGGATAGTTAGGCTGTTTCCATAGTTTGGCTGTTGTGAACCATGCTGTAAGGAACACGGCCATGCAGAGATCTCTTTGAGGTGCTGACTTCGTTTCCTTTGGATCTGCATCCAGAAGCGAGTCTGCCAGATCACGTGGCAGTTCTCCTTTTAACTTCTGAGGAACTTCATATTGTTTGCCATAATGGCTGCACCAATTTACGTTCTCACCAAGGAAGCACAATGGTTTCCTTTTCTCCACACCCTCACCAGCATTTATTTATTTATTGTTTAAATAATAGCCATTGTAATAGGTAGGAGGTAAAGATCTCATTACAGGTTGATTTGCATTTCCCTGGTGGTTAGTGATGGCAGCACCTTTTCTTATACTTGTTGGCCATATGTCTTCTTCAGCGAAACCCTATTTGAGTCCTTTGCCCATTTTTGACATCAGATTATTTGTTTCTTTGCTGTGCAGCTGTATGGACTCCTGTTATACTTTGCAAGTTAACCCCTTACCAGACATGTGGCTTGCAGATTATCTTTCCCTGTTCCAGGGCTGCGCTTCTGCTGTTGATGGTTTCCTTTGCTGTGCAGAAGCCTTTTACTTTGATTTAGCCCCACCTGTCTTCTTTAGCTTCATTTGCCTACGTTTCTGGCATCATGTACAAAAAAGCCATTGTCCAGAGCATTGTCAAGAAGCTTTTTCACCATGTTTTCTTCTAATGGCTTAATAGATTCAGGTCTTATGTTTTTTAATCCATTTTGAATTGATTTCTGTATATGGTGTGAGATAAAGATCCAATTTCATTTCTGCGTGCGGATATCCGCTCTTTCCAACACCGTTTATTAAGAGTATTCCTTCTACAATGTGTGTTTGGTCACGCTTCTGGAAGACCAGTCAGCCACAGATGTGTGGATTTATTCCTGGACTCCCTATTCTCTTCCACTTCAGTCTATGTCTATTTTTAACAAAGTTTGAAATCAGGGAGTATGATGTCTCCGGTTTTGTTCTTCTTGCTCAAAACTGCTATGACTACACAAGGTCTTTTGTGGCTCATTTGAAATTTAGGATTTTGTTTTCTATTTCTATAAAGAATAATATTGAGATTTTGATGGAGGTCCCACTGCATGCGTAGTTCACTTCAAGTAATTGAACATTTTAATAATAATCATTCTTCCAATCCATGAACAAAGAATGGTTTTCTGCTTACCTGTGTCTTCTTCTTCACCAACTCTTCATAATTTCCAGTATGCAGGCTTCTGCGTCTTTGGTTAAGACTATTCCCGTTTCATTCTTTTTGCTGCTGTTGTTAATGGGACTGTCTTTCCTCTTCAAATAGCTCACTGTTCGCATGTTTTGTTATCTTGCAACTTTGCCCAACTTTTTTCATTAGTTCTAACAGTGTTTCTGTTGAGTCTTCAGGGTTTTCTAAATATGATTACATCATCCACAAAGAGAGATAATTTTACTTCTTCCTTCCCAATTGGATGCCTTTTATTTCTTTTTCTTGTTGGACTGCTTTGGCAACCAATACTATGTTGAATAAAAGTGGCAGGAGTGGCATCCTTGCCTTGTACTGAATCCTAAAGGGGAAGTTCTCAGGTTTTCCCCACTGATTACGTTAGCTGGGGCCCACACTTATTTACTGAATGCTGTCACGTGCCAGGTTAATAATGACAGAGCACTTATATTTGCCAAGCACTGTCCAGTATATGAATTAATCTAATTCTCAAAATTTTGCATGTGTATATAAATATATAAATTGTAAATAGATGTAAATTACACATATAATATATAAATTATGTATGCATGTACACATATACTACATATAAAAATTAACTTATAATATTTAGTAAATTGAGGTTCAGAGAGGTTAGCCATTTGCCCAAGGTCACCAAGCTGGTAAGACAGAACTCAAACTCCGACAGTTTCTATATCCTAAATATAGAATATAAATATTCTACATTTAACATTTAGTACTCTATATTTCTATACGTCCCTCCTTGCTTTCTTGGATTGCACCTGCTCTGCCTCCTACACCCTCTATTCCTCTCAATAATCTTGGGTACCAGTCTCAGAGAAAATCCTGGCAGTTGCCAAGTCCTATTAAGTTTGCCACATCCTTGGGTCTAGCCCTGCCTCTCCTAGGAAGCCACAACCAAGGGGCAGGCTCTCATTGCCTCTTTTACAAACTTCTCTACAACAGCCTTCCACCAGCCATCTCCAACCCCCTCCCCCGCCCCATGCTGCAAGCCCACGTTAATGTCCCTCCCTCCATTTCATTCCTTCAGCCAAGAAATATTCATTGATCACCCACTAATTCCCCTCACACTATTCTAGGCGTTGTGGACCCAAGAGTCACAAGACAGATAAGTGCCTGCCCAAATGAAGCTTAAATTCTGATAAGAAAGACAGACAATAAACACTTAAAAAAAAAATGGGATAATTTTCAGTGATAAGTGCCCTGAAGAAAATAGAGCAGGGTGATCTACAAGAAAGCACAAGAACACTTTTGACTCAGCTAATAGAAAACTTAAAAGGACTTGAACAAGAAATGACTTCTCAGAAAACAAGAACTCTGGATGTGGAGAGGGGTCTGGACACGTTTCGTGAGGATGGGCTCTCGGAGAGCTCCTGGCGCTGTCTTTCTCTGGGTGTTGGTTTCATCCTTAAGCAGCAGACCCATATGATGCCATCTGATATTCAACTTCCACGGGATGAAGAGGAGACCAGCTCATCCCATGATGCTTTCTTAGCAGTGAGAATACTTTTCCCAGAAGCCCCTGTGTGACTGCCCCTTGCGTCTCATTCGTCCAGCACTGGGTCACATGCTCATGACTAAACCAATCACCACAGAGGAGAGAATCTATCTCTGGAGAAGGGCTGGAAGCACCTTCTCCGAGTTACCAAGGCTCAAAGTGGCTGCCGGAGCAGAATCAGGGGAGAGCACAAGCAGAGGGAGCGAAAGCCAGCGTCTACTCCAGCAAGCTGCTTAGGGTCAGGGCGCAGAGATGGAAACAGGAGGTTGGGACACAGATAAAGAGGGAAAGAGGGTCTGTGAGCTGCAACCTGAGTGATGAAAAGAGGTGCCCTTGCAAAGCCCAGGGCGGAGAGAGAGTGTGTCAGACGGGGAGACGGGGAGGCCTGTTAAGAGGACCGTGTCCACAGTGCAGCGAGGGAAGGAGGGAGTGGCCGGGGCACCCGGGGCCGCCGGCAGGGGCCCGGTGGGCAGGGCTGCAAAGCCTTGGACTGGCACTGCCGACCTGCCTGTGGCTTCACAAGACCCTCGTACCACGCGGTCAGGAGAATGACCTTGTCTGCGACACACATGCTTCATGAAATGCCCTCTCATGCTCTTTCACTATGACCCAATTCACGGACTAGAACGTCAAGTGCCAGCTCCTTGGCTGAGCATCTGATGTCCCCCAAGATGCAGCCGGCTCCAAGGACTGTTTCCATATCACACGTTCAAACTGGATTCCCTTCTCCTGTTCTGTCCTAAGCATTTCCACACACTCATTCATGCGGAGACCCAGAGCGTACTTCTCTTCAAGCCCACACATCCGGCTCAACGCTTTCCACGAATGGCCTAAGAAACCTAGTCTTTTGGCCACCGGCTATGAGTGAATTGGGAACCCCTTCAAAGACCAAGACAAATGCCACAGAACCTTCCAGCACCACGGAGAAGCTGTTTCTCCCATCTGCAAACAATCACATCACTTTACCTAGTTTTCCTCTTGGGGCGCTTGCCAGTTTCTACCTTGCATGTGGTTTCTTGGAATAAGATCACAGAAATGAGAAATGAGACCGTGGCTCGACAAGTGTGCAGTTCTATGAGTTTGGTGAATATGGAGGATATTTCACAAATGAAGCATTTTCCTCCTTTTACATTAATTCCTGGCAGAACTGAAGGGCAATTAGGAGGGTGACATGGAAAGCACAAATTTGGCAACAGGGGGGATCCTGGGGTTCCCAAATCATCCACAGCCAGACTGGGCCTCTTGGTTGGTGCTCTACAAAGTAGTGCAATCAGCAATTTGGGATGGAAGTTTCTAGGGGCATCTAACAGGGCAGCATCTGTGCTGTGCCACCAACACAGTAAGATCTTTGCTGTGCTGATTATTTTCCTGCATGCTGCTATCCAAACGGATCTTCTGCCTTTTGGCTGGGTGCATGAGGCTAAAAAAGCAAGTAACAAAGATAATCCACTTGTGTTTGCAAATCAGAAAAAAAAAAAAAAAGAAATGGAGTTTTCTGGAGTTCCTGTCATGGCTCAGTGGAAACAAATCTGACTAGGAACCATGAGGTTGCGGGTTCGATCCCTGGCCTCCCTCAGTGGGCTGAGGATCTGGCATTGCCGTGAGCTGTGGTGTAGGTCACAGACATGGCTCAGATCTGGCGCTGCTATGGCTGTGGTGTAGGCCGGTAGCTGTAGCTACGATTAGACCCCTAGCCTGGGAACCTCCATATGCTGCAGGTGCGGCCCTAAAAAGACAAAAAACAAAAAACACGGTCTGTACGTGTAGTTGGTGATTTCTAGAGCTTAAGATGCCCTCCCATGAGTTAGGAGTGACTTTCACACGCATATAAGGTACACGAGAAACAAAGCACGAGGCTTTGCTTATGCCGATCTGTGTCATCACCTCCTTGGCATTATTTAAATGCAATGTTTGGAACACAAATATGATTAACACCAAAAATAACATCTCAAACAAGAACAAAATAAGAACAGTACATACTGGTTAAAAATAATCCCACATAAGATATCTGCCGACTACAAATCGTACCCTCTTAGGCTATGAATATATATTGGCAGGCAATTCGTCCAAATGTTAACGCCGTTTTTTTCTTACGCATGGAATTCTGTATATGATACACCTGTACTCGTGCGCCTCTCATTTAGCAAAAGCGTGTCCGTCTGTGTGTGTGCAGACTCCGATTTCTCCTACCCAAATAAACAAGCAGACTGACATCACAAGGCTTCTTTTTTGCTTAGGCAGGATATTGAGCAAACAAATATTTATTCTGGGTTACTCAGCTGTGATACATAAGGGGATTCATGACGTGCTGTGTCTGGTGCCTGCTTAGCTTTTTACAAGATAATTGCACCTTGGACCGCCTAGAACATCGAGTTCAAGGCAGACACCTGATTTTAAAATTTAAAAAACATGGAATGGGCAGAATTTAATCAGTCATGCCTCCATAAAATTAAGGGAGAGATAAATAAGTGGGCAAGAGAAAGGTGCAATAAACCAGGATTAATCAAACTGTGATTAATTCAAAATCAGATTAAAACCCATGGTGCCAGCTGTAGCAGGTCCGTTCCGCGGCGTTATTCTCCCTGCTCCTTTCTGTTACCCATTTTTCCTCCTTCTCATTGCCCTCTGCTCTCAACCCCTAGGGCGTCCTCCTTGGTGGAGAAACCTGCGGGAGAGTTAATTGTCACATACATGGCTTTAATCACACCGTCCATCACATGTGGGGGCCCTGCCTTTAGCCATCCGTGACTAATTGTTGTGGTAATTTTTCAATCATTAACAGCAGCACATATGCTGCAGACAAATCCCAAGGTGCCTGGTAAACCCCTGCGACAAGCGGCACACAGGCTCCAGAAGGGCCGGCACACGCCTGGCCCCAGCCCCCACCCCCAATCCTATTAGACACGCGTCGTCATTAATATACATCTCGGGCGAGGCCGGGGCCGGCTGCCATGAGGTCAGAGGGGCCCGAGTGAGCTTTACAGTACAGCCGTGTTTTCAATCTATTCTTTGACAAAGAAAGAGGAAGGGGAAAGCAAAGGAAATTAAAACTCCGTGCGGGACAAGCAGACAGGGCCTGCTCTAAATCCCACTTGTTTCTCATTCATTTTCAGGCAGCCCCGCGCCGAGGCGCCGTGCGCCCCTCCTTTGAGTTCCAGCAGCATTAGCGGTCGCCATGGCAACCGCGGTGCTCAGCTGCTGCGCGGCCAAGGCGGCGGCTCAGTCCGCCGCCGCCCTGGTGTCAGACGGGGCTCGCCATGTGCGCGGGTGGGACCAGACCTTGCCTTGGGGAGCCCTGCCGCTGATTGAAGCCCCGCTCTAATCAGCACATAATATGAGCGAACAAGATCACACGGAATCCGATTTGCCTGCGCGGCTTCCAGGAATGCCATTTATTTCTCATTTTCCCCTTTCTAAGGGTCTTTGTTGGTTAGAGGCAAAGACCCACTCGGTAAACATCTTGCAAAGAGGATTCGATGGAAAATAGGCCGTATAATGCTGCCGGCGACTGAGCCACTTGAAGCACACCCCTCCTGTACCTCTTTGCATGAAAGGCACCACTCAGGAGGCAGTGCACGCTCCTGAGTTCTCCCTTTGGTTCTTCCTAAATGAAGAGACATTCGGGATACTGGCCAGAGGAGGGAAAACCAAGAGAAGGATTTTGCCGGGTTATGACTGAAATTCCGACTCTTCCCATGGAGTTTTAGGAAAGTCCCTCTTGTACCCAGTTTCCCCAAGATTAAAATAAGATCTCCTTATTTCAGGCACTTAGCAGTGGATCAGTGGACGAGGTCCCGGCAAGACTTAAGTAGTACGTGCAATTCATTTTGAGATGCTCAAACGAGAGATGTTCAGCGCGGCTCCCTTACCGGGAAACGAGAGGCCGAGCGCCCTCTACTGCTGCTTCTGGGTCTGAAACCCCACTCCGGGGCTCACTTACTGGGCACGGGTCTCCTACAGGCCGGCTTAGGCGGCATTTACTGAGAAGAGCAGCAAGAAAGGTGCGAGGAAGAGAAACAAGACAGCAACGGCTGACTGCTGAAAACAGAATATCCTCACACCAACCGTGCGCGACCGTTCAGAGAACGGTGAGGAAGGCCTGGGAAAATTCAGTGTCCAGCTCGGCCTCGCACAGACATTCAAGGATAACAAAGGAGTCTCTTGCTTTCTGCTCCATTCTTTCAGGAGGAGGAGGAGGAGGGAAAGCAAGATACACTAGGATCTTAATCTATTCTTCCAGAAAAATAGACTGATCTGTTTTCTAGAAAAGTCGTGGGGGGGGGCAGCAATCATTTTTCTTGGATTTTTAACAGTCACAGCACTAGTTAGTGCCCAACTCCATTTCTGAGTTTAGTTTGAACAGATCCAGACCCATAACACGCCATAATATCATATGGGCAAATCCACCTTTGACTGGGATGGTCACATCAGTTGCCACAATGAACAAAAAGTTACACAGATGAAAAAAGAAAACCGTCTGACATGACTTTTGTCCTTTTCTCCATTATGTAAATGATGACCCTTAAACAACATTTCAGCAACTGCAAATACAAGTTCAGCTTGGAGCTGAAAGTGGACGGTGTACTAAAGAAATTCTGCTTCTTTACTAAAAATTGACTCCCTTTGGAAAGCTGCTGGTAATAATAATAACGGTAATAACAATACACTAGAAATGTATATATTAAAGTCTAAAGTTCACTGAATGCTTTTTGTGTCAGAACTGTTCCAAGGGCTCTACACGCAATATACTTTAGTCTCTATAACTCTTCAAGGTCACTACCAGTATTCCCATTTCTGAGTTAGGAGAAGGAGACACAGAGTATAAGCAGCTGGCTGTAAATACTGTCACACAACGGACAAGGGACAAAGCCAGAATTCAAATCCAGGCCAACTAAATCCTGAACCCACAAAGTTAACCCTAAACTGTGCTGATCAAATCCTCAGGAGACTGGACCCCCACTCTTCAACATGGAATCCAGTTCCTTTAAAGAAAAGCCAAAATCAGGAAAGCTCCATTCATCTTCTGTATTTCCTCCTCCAAACTTAAAGCTTATCTTGTTAGTAGCCCAGGCCATGTGTTTTTCCGTCACCTTTCATTCTGCACGGGACACGGGGAGGTAACCCTTGACCTCAGTCGGTGTCTCTGACAGAAACGTGCTCCCTCAAGGACCCCCAGGGCCGGAGCTCAGAGCCAGCGCGCCCGAGGCCACAGGCGGCAGATGAGGCGGCAGACGGGGAGCTGCGACGAGCGGCAGCTGGGCTCTGGCCCGCAGCGTGGGGAGAGGGGCTTTCTCGGCCCCGAGCGCTGTCTGAGGAGAGAGACAGCGCAGAGAGTGTGCAGTGGCAGAGGATTAGGACTCATCGGCCGAGCAGCCTTTCAGCTGATGCCAGCAGGGACGCAGAGCAGGGGCGGGGGGCTGGAGGGCGGGGAGCAGGCCCGGGCAGGGGCACCGCCGCCCAGGACGGAGCCACATGGGCCCGAGGGACGGCGTGCGGCCGCCGGGGGGAGCTGACCGTGCGGCGTGGTCAGAGCGGAGGGAGCGATGGCCGAAGACAGGGTCCCTTTCCAAGGACCAAACCCCGTGAGCCTTGACACGACGAGGCTCCAGCACATGGGGACTGTCAGGAAGACAGAGCGTCGCGTCTTTCTGGTCACACAACGGCTGGGCGTGGGGCTCCGAGACGCCACCCGGAATGCACGTCCACACTGGCACCCACAGATGCAGAGATCCTCGACTCTCATCCTTCTCAAAGTGGTGCGGGCTACACAGCGACAGCCCCCGCACACACCTCCCTACAAAGGCAACGAAACGGACTTTCTGTTCTTGCCTCGCGGTCACTCTCCAGTCAGTGTGTCTAAGAGGAACTGATGGCGAAATCCGGGCATCCCACTCTTACACAAAGTGTGAATAATTCGCTCGTTGTGAGGACATGAAACGGTTTACGGATCATGCATAGAATCTGTAACCTGTTATGCAGACACAGGAAAAAGCTGAAAGACCAAACACTCGTATTTGCAGTGACGTCAGTACAGTACGTTTTATGGGTGAAACAGCCCCCTTTGAAGCGGATGTAAAGATTTCTAGTCAAACCACAGTTTTAGAAAATGAGTATTCTTTCTGTAATATTATGGGGTACCCATAGTTCTCTCTTTAACATAGGAAAGAAATGCTTGAGGAGGTTCTGAAAGGGAACTCAGTTGTCATAATATGACACGTTACTGTACCATCACGCAAATTCTCCTTTCCTTATCAGCCTAATTTTTTCCCCTCTTACCAGCCAGGGGAAGAAGATCTAATTGGCATGCTCTGAAATATTCAAGTAACTTTGGTACCTACAGATGTGCAGTCTCTCACAGCTGAAGAATTGTATTTTGCAATGCATTGCAGGATGAGAAATATTTAGGAAAGCATCGGCTTTGATGTTGCTGATCCTACGGTTTCCATGACACTATAGCTTTTAAAAGAGTTTATCATGGAGTTCCCACTGTGGCACAGTGGATTAAGAATCAGACTGCAGTGGCTCAGGTTGCTACAGAGGATCCAGTGTTGCTGTAGCTGCAGCTCAGATTCAATCCTTGGCCCGGGAACTTCCATGTGCCACAGGTGCGACCACTAAAAAAAACAACAGTTTATCTTGGTGTGTTTAGAAATCTTGGGTGGAAAGCACCACTGACTCTGCCAAGGACAGATAAGATGCTCCTTCGGGTCCGTTGCAGCTCTGACATTTGGTGACTGTAGGTTTTTACCACTGGCCTCAGTCTCCTTATAAGGAAAATGGATGATAAACATTGTACCATTATATATTCTATTTAATGGAATCCTGAAGTAAATCACATTATTAAGAAAATAATATGTTTTGAAACATGGCTTATAATTGCCTTCTGATAACTTTAAGGCAATGAACACTTATAACCATCAAAGTGCATATCTAAAATCACAGAGCTATAAAAATGGTAAATGCATAAAGACGTCTTAGAAATAATCTTTTGGAGTTCCTAGGTGGCCTAGAAGTTAAAGGATCCAGTGTTGTCACTGGCATGGGTTCCCTGGCCTGGGAACTTCTGCATGCTGTGGGCCTAGCCAAAAAAGAAAGAAAGAAAAAAAAGAAGAATGTTTTAGTGCAGCCCCATTTATTTTACTGATGAGGAAACAGAATTCTGTAGAAATATACAAATAAAAATAATACTAATAAAAATATTATCATCTTTCAACATCTATCAAGAGGTAATTATGTACCCAAAACTATTCTAAGGGTTTTCCATTTAACACCTTCTTAAATCTTTCAAAAAGGCTAAGAGATAAACATCAGCAGCATCATCCCCATCTTGACAAATAACAAAACTTGAGGCACAGAGGTCACACAACATGTCCAAGTTCATCCAGACAAGGCAAGGGCAGAGCAAAGACAAGGACCTAGCAGTCTGACCCCACAGCTCTGCTCTTAGCCCCACAAAACCATGGGAAATCATACCTTTCCACACAAACTGACCGAGTTCTTGCAATAAACTCATAGAATTAACAAAGGTAAGACCGTGCATTTCAGGATCTCCATGCCCATGTTTTTAGGATGTCCCTGTGCCAGGAACTAGAGCCACTGGAAGGTGAAGACACTGCCCTCTGAAGCAGGAGCTAAGAAGAAACCCACCCAAGGGTACGATCACCCAGAGGAAGATGCTAAGTGTGAGTGCCAACTCCACAGAGGTGCCAGCTCCACACAGCTGCTAACTCCACACAGGTGCTAACTCCACACAGGTGCTAATTCCACACAGGTGCTAACTCCCTCCCACAGGTGATAATTCCACACAGGTGCTAACTCTGCACAGGTGCCAACTCCACACAGGTGTCAACTCTGCACAGGTGCCAACTCCGCACAGGGGTTTACTCTGCACAGGTGTCAGTTGCAAACAGGTGCTAAAGCCGTACAGGTACTAATTCCATACAATTCCACACATGTGCCAACTCCACACAGGTGCCAACTTTACACAGGTCTGCACAGGTGCTAACTCCACACAGGTGCTAACTCTGCACAGGTTTTAACTGCACAGGTGCTAACTGCACAGGTGCTAACTCCACACAGGTGCTAACTCCACCCACTAGAGCCAGACAGGAGCTCTGGAAGCAGCCCCTCCCATGAGCATCTGGGCCTCAACAGCCACCGCAGCTGTGAAGCGACACCTCTGAGCAAACCGGTGGTGGATGCTTAGCAGGCAAGCGAGAAAAGCAAAGCTACATTTATTTGAGAGTCACTATCTTATATACAACGAAGATACTTTTTCTACCAAGATTCTACCTCAGTGGAAGACTCCAGAACACCATGTGAATGTTCAGAGCCGCCAAAACCAAAGTAAACAGCAATTCTGACTTTCATTTTCTTAGGATGAGAAAACCTGGCCGTGAGGTGGTGAGTTGCCCCAGAAACGAAAGCAGAAGCTGCTGGAAAAACTGGATTGCTCGACTACCACAGGTAGCATGAGGGGCAAAACCAAGCCTGTCAACACGGGAAACCTACGTTTAAAGAGCTGGGAAAGGAAGAGAGCCCAGCAGAGGAGACCAAGAAAGCAGGGCACCGAGGAATGAGTCGATAACACCGCAGATCTCGTGTATCTTATTTCAGCATCTAAACGCGCCTCGAGGATAAATGTCACCAACTCACAAACTGGTAGCAATGCTTAAAGGGCTCTCAGGGAGTCCGCACTGTGGCCCAGCTGGTTAGGAACCTGACTGGTAGCCATGAGGATGCGGGGTCAATCCCTGGCCTCGCTCAGTGGGTTAAGGGTCCAGCGCTGCCACAAGCAGCGGTGTAGGTCGCAGACGCGGCTCTGATCCCGCGTTGCTGTGGCTGCGGCGCAGGTGGGCAGCTGCAGCTCCGATTCTACCCCCAGCCTGGGAACCTCCATATGCCACCGGTGGGGCTCTAAAGGGAAAAAAGAGAATAAAAAAAAAGGGCCCTCAAGATGACGATGAGAAAGTACTTGGGCAAAGGCCACAAAGCCCGCATTGGAGGCGGAACGGCCCCTGAGTTAGGGCTTCTGAAGCCTCGAAGGCAACTCTCCAACAGCAGCAAAGTGTGTTTTACTTACAGCTTAAAGCATCCACTTAAGGACTGGTTAACAGCAGGCGACCACCTGCAGAAAGGGTCATTGCCAAATTCATACAGTCAGAAAGCTGGAGCCACATATAGAAACACCTCATTTAATTTAAACAAACTAATTCTTTAAGACGTACGTCTTAAAAACCAACAAATTAGGGAGTGACTGCTCAACTTACACAAGACTTCACTCCCGAAATCCCGCTTGCCTGTTATGAAATTCGGATTTGTTCTCAGCTTTTCAGGGACACATCTGTGTCATAAACTAGGGAATGTGTGCCCCTTACTATTACTGCTGGAAGGTCACGGGCCATGGTGTTGGGGAAAGGAGCCACCGCAGCATAGGGCCGGGGTGTCCTTGTCCTCACCGGCAGCATGGAACGCAGGAAGCAGCCAGCACGAGCCACCCCAAAGCCAGCACCCCTCAGAGGACGGTGACAGCTCCCTGCCCCAGAGTCACCGGGAGCCGCTTCCGACAGCTCGCCCCAGACACCCCACACAGCCTGAGCCGAATCTCAGGGACCTGCATTTACATCAGGCTCCCCAGACCTGAGAATCACGCGCTAAGTAAGAGCTGAGTTGAGCTGCCAGCAGGCCTGACAAGGCCCTCGCTGGACAGGCGGGTGTCACCAGGGCCGTGATGAGGCTCACGTCCTCTGGGCTGATCTGGAGCTGAAATAAGCAAAACCTCTGTGGAGGAACATACACTCTGCCTTGCTCACTCACAAGGTGCCGAGCTGGTCTGGTCCAGCTGTGGTTAGAAGTCAATGAGCAAAATGAGAAACAAGCTGTCATGTGTAGATAAGACTGGGAGGCAGGCCCAGACTAGGTTAACTTTAAATGAATGATCATTAACCTCTAGTAAAGAAATAAGCAAATACACACACACACACACACACCTCCAACAAGCACTTTTCTCACTCTTGTATCAGAATTCTTCTCATTGCTTCTACATTTTCAAATGACAGATGATTAACTGACAGTCACTGAAGATGAAGAATCTATGCTCAGTTTCTATCCTAACTACCAAAAAATCAGGTCCTTTATTAAAATCTGTATTTTTTTTCACCTTTTTTTTTTTTTTTTTTTTTTTTTTTTTTTTTTTTTTTTGCTTTCAAATGTACTAGCAGAGTTGAGAGAAAGCTGGGATGAGAACTGCCTCCTATGGAAGGGTGGTTCCTGCCCAGAAGATGCTCCCAAGACGGATTCTGATCGGGAGGCTATATTTAAAATGCCTCCAGGAGCGGCCTAGCAGTTAAGGGTCTGGTGCTGTCACTGCAGTGGCTCGAGTGGAGGCTGTGGCGTGGGTCCTGTCCCTGCCCGGGAACTCGCGTGTGGCCTGAGTGTGACCAAAAAAAAAAAAAATACTCCAGGCAGAGAGTCTACTCACTAGTTCAGAGTTACCCGCTCTTGGCGACCTCGCCAATCTCGAGGGGCCAGAGGTGCCCGTGTGTTTAATCCAAAGGGTGCAAACCACACTGCAGTTTGCACGCCTCCTGCCGCCGTGCCGCCAGGGCTCCGGGAAAGACGTGGGGTCTTCTCCATTGAAAGACGGACATGCGGACATTCGGAGCAAGGAGGTCCTGCTGGACTGCACAGGGAACTCTAGCCAATCACTTGTGACAGAACGTGATAGAGGACGCTATGAGACAGAGGCTGTGTGTACGTGTGACTGGGTCGCTCTGCCGCACAGCAGAGATGGACAGGCCATTGTAAATCAGCTACGCTTTGACAGCAGTGTTTAAAGAGCGATAAAAAGGAAAGACGGCCATTTGGTTATTTTCAGTTTCTTCAGGTTAAATCATGTAAATACATGTTAGGTCACTGATTCCCCTAAAACCAAAACGTGTTTATTTGGGAGGCGTGATTGTTTGTTTTGTCTACAGAAAAGGCCCTTTTCTTTGGCTCGGGGTTGCCACGCTTTCTGAAAATTGTCAACAATGTAAGAGGCTAAGAGACATGCTGCTTCTGCTTTGGATATCACAGCTTCTTGAAAACACTACAACGGTCCCAGTGTTGTAAAAGCTTGTAAATCAAAAAGGGAAATAGATCTCGGGCAGACTGAGGCGCAGCTGAGCGCGATGAAGGAACACGGGCGAGTCCGCCACGGGCAGCTGGGGTGGAGTGGGGCTGGAAACGGGGACGGAATTAGTGACCAGTCTGGAGGGTTTCGAAAGCCTGACCGGAGGTGGGGGGGGTTCTACCCCAACATTTCCCCTCTGGGGTGAGCTGGCAGTCAGTCCGAGACGCCCAGTGACCCCTCACAGACTGCCCTGGTGGACTTGAAGACATGGGCCTGACAAACAGTCAAGGTCATGACTGTCCGTCCCCGGGAGTGAGGGTCCCGCACCTACGGCGGAACCAGCTGCTGCCCACCCAACGGCTCCCAAGGCAGAGCCAAGTCTGAAGCTCAGCAGCGGGACGGCAGCGTGAGCAGTGGAGCCCTGGACCTGGATGGGGCTGACGCTTCTTCACACTTCGAGGAAGCTGCACGAGGCAGGTGCTCAGTAAGTGTTGCTGAATAAATTAATAAATTAGCTAATACATTAGTGAATGAACTAATGACCTATGACCACAAAATCAGCCTTCAGGAGACGTACAGAGCCTGGTCTGCTATCAGAAACCTTCACAGAAAGATGGAGAACAGCAACCAGAAGTGGATGCTCAAGGTCAAGGGCTGAATCCCGGACCACTTCAAGGTTGAAGGCTGAATCCAGGACCATTCCAAGGTCAAGGGCTGAATCCCAGACCACTTCAAGGTCAAGGGCTGAATCCCGGTCCACTTCAAGGTCAAGGGCTGAATCCCGGTCCACTTCAAGGTCAAGGGCTGAATCCCGGTCCACTTCAAGGTCAAGGGCTGAATCCCGGTCCACTTCAAGGTCAAGGGCTGAATCCCGGACCACTTCAAGGTCAAGGGCTGAATCCAGGACCACTTCAAGGCCAAGGGCTGAATCCTGGACCACTTCAAGGCCAAGGGCTGAATTCTGGACCACTTCATAGGCCCAGTATGAACTCTCTCCACAACAGCACCTTACGAACCTCCCTCACCCCTAAGAGAGTAATGTGACTGCCCTGCCTAATTAAAATCTTACTGAAAACTTCTCTACTCGTTTCCTTCAATAAGGCCTTTCCCAACCTGACATTTCTGGGGAGAGGGGAGGGAGGAAATCAGTGGAAAACAAACGAAAAATGACCATAGTCCAGGGCTGAAACACGCTGTGAAAGGACTCGACTCTGCAGTCAGTAAAGCGGTGTTTGTGCACCGAGGCAACAAAAAGCGGCATGTGTGATGTGCCTTAATGTGGCGCTTCTCTTTTAGAAAACAAATCTGCTCATAAACAGCACCCACCTAAGCAACCATACTCTGCAAAGGCTGTTTATGTATTTAGGCCACAGGCATAAGAAATGATCTACAGATAATCTGTATTAAAGTTTTATCACATCTATTATCACTATAAATTTCCCTATGATATTTGCAGCACAGATATAATAACATCATTGTGCTATTTCACTTTCCTCACAAAGAAGAGTAACAAAATAAACTCTCCAAACTCAAGAAAGGAATTTCCCTGTCAGCCGAGTGGATCGAGTAGACCCAAGCCAAGGGACAGATGTGAAGGGACGAAAAGAGTTCCTAAAAAAGTCTCAGGAACCCAAAAAGCCTTTTACAACCACCAACAAGTTTAACAAGGTAAAAGAATACAAGATCAATATAGAAAAACCAAATCTATTTACAAGCAATGAATAATCTGACAATGAGACTAAGAGAGCGATTTCATTCACAATACGCTAAGAAGAATAAAATAGAATAAATTTCATAAAATCAGTACAAGATTGTGAGCTGAAAACTACAAAACAGTGCGGAGAGAAATTAAACATGATCTAGTCAGGGGTCCATAATCCACAGCCACCAGTCCAGCCTCCAGTTTTTATAAATCAAGTGTTATCAGCTCACTGTCCCTAACAGGTTCCCCCAACAGCCACAGAGTCAATAGGTGTGACAGGTATTGCATGGCCCACAAGAATAAAATATTTACTAACTGACCCTTAAAGAAAAAGTTCAGCCATCTCTGATGTAAATAAGTGGAGAGATACTGCATGTTAACACAACACTGTTTAAGATGGCAATTTCCCATGAAAAGACCTACAGACAATGCAATTCCTATCAAAATCTCAACAGGCTTTTCTTTTCTTTTTTTTTTTTTTGGTAAAACTGACAAGCTGACCCTAAAATTTATACTGAAACACAAAGGAGCTAGACCAGCCAAAAGAATTTTGAAAAAATAAAATAAAGCTTGAGAACTCATACTACCTACTTTCAAATATGCTCTAAAGCTACAATGCAGATCAAGTATGCGTGGTATTGTAGGCAAATTCTAAACAGACACCAAGGCAACTCAGTAAGGAAGGAAGAGTTCTCAAAAATGGGACAAACAGGAGTTCCCCCTGTGGTGCAATGGGATCAGCAGCATCTTGGGAGCGCTGGGACACAGGTTCGATCCCTGGCCCAGCACAGTGGGTTATGGACCCAGCGTTGTCGCAACTGCAGCTTAGGTCACAACTGAGGCTCAAATCTGATCCCTGGCCCGGGAACTATATGTGCCGTGGGGCAGCCAAAAAAGGGGGGAAAATAAAGGAGTAACAGTCACATCATACACAAGATCTAAATGAAAATGGATCTTATACCTAAATGCAAAAAATAAAACAATAAACATCTAGAAGAAAATCTAGGAGAAAAGCTTCATGACTTGGGTTAGTCAAAGAGTTCTTAGGTATGACACCAAAAGTACGATCCACAAAAGAAAAAAAGAATTGATAAACTGGATTTCATCAAAATTAAAAGTTATTTCACTTTAAAAGACACCATTAAGAAAATAAAGACAAGCCACACACTAGGAGAAAATATATGCAAGTCGTATATATGATAAAGATCTCATATCCATACTATAAAGAATTGTGCAACTAAATAAGACAAACAACCCAATTAAAAATGGGCAAAATAGCTGAACAAACATTTCACCTGAGAAAAAATACAAATGGCTCATGAGCACATGAAAAGATGCTGTCATTATTCATGAGAAAAATATAAATTAAAACCATAATGATACACACACTGAAATGGCTATTACCAAAAAAAAAAAAAAAAGAAAGTTATTGACACCAAAAAGTGGATGCAGAAAAACTAGAACCTTCATACATTGCTGGTGGGGAAATAAAACGGTACCGTCACTTTAGAAAGCACTTTGGCATAAGCTTACATACAACCCAGCCAATTCCACTGGTGGGCATTTATCAAAGAGAAAGGAAATCACGTGTCCATACAAAGGCTCTCACGTGAAAGTTCACGGAGGCATTAGTCATAACAGCCCCACACGGAAAACAAACTAAATGCCCATTAACTGGTGATGGATAAAGAGTGACTACTGAACTCTTCAACACGAGTGAGAAACAGGCCGCAGAGACACTGGGACTAAAAGGATGATCCGCAAAACATCACGTGCTGAGTGAGAGAAGCCTCGTGCAAAGGACTGCAGAGCTGTGACCCCATCTAAGTGAGACGTCCAGCTTAGAAAATACACATCTGCAGTCACAGAAAGTGGGACCGTGGTGGCCTGGGGCTCGGGGGAGGGGGAGAGGCTGCACAAAGGCACGAGAAACCTTTTGGGGTGATGGAAATGTTCTGAAGGTCGACTGCAGCAATGTCCGCCAAACTCCATGAACTTGCTAAAAATCCTTGAATTGCATATTAATAGTAGGTAATTCGATGTTACGTAAATTACTTCTAGATATAACTTAAAAAAAAAAAAAGTTAAGTCCCAGGGAGGAAAAAAAATGGTCACAAATCAAGGACCAGGAATCAAATTACCTTTACAATTCTAACAGGAACCCTGAAATCTGTCAATAATCAACATTCTGAAAGAAAAAGATTTTCTGACAGTTATACCCTGAGAAATAACCACGCAAATGTGAGGACAGAGTAAAGGACTATCAGACGTGCAAGGACTCGAGGAAAATGCTTCAGGGTTCCCAGCAAGGCCGAGGGGATAAAGTCCACCAAAACAGGAGAGTCTCACACACACACCAGACACACACATATACACAGCGCTGTGCGGTGTGTGCGCTGTGTGCCCTGCGTGTGGCGGGGCGGCACTCAGCACTCACACCCGCTTCCATGAAGTCTGCACAGCAGAGGCTGGGCAGCACAGCGCCACCTCCTGCCTTCCTGGCAACTGGGGTCCCTAAGTAATTTAGAGTCCTCCACCCAAAGGCCCTTAGGTAAGACTGGGACGTGGCGGTGGCGGCCAGATCTGTGCGCGTGGCTCTCTGCTGCTCAGCACGGCACGGGGACAGTGGGCTTTTCCGCCAGTGCCCAGCGTCCAGCTGTCATCAGCTGCATAGGTATCAGGACAGCAGCCATGACAGGTCTGATCCCTGGACTCAGCTGCAGCAGAAGCTTCCTGAGATGGGCGGTCCTGGCAGCGGACTCCCAGCCCTTCCCACGGCCTCGCGGCAGGAGATCCAGCACCCTGGACAGATCTGGGCCTTCCTGGGGGCCCAGCCTCGAGCGGGCCCCTCCACTACTTCCAAGAATCGGAAGGTGCCTGGCCTCTATGTTAAACCCCTCTCTGCTTAAAATAGCCCGCGCGGGTTTTGTCTTCTCCAGCTGCACTCCTGGATCACTCCTGGATCACAGAACACACAGGAAGTCACGTCCTCTACAAAGGAAGGGTAGAGGGCATTCCTAGACGGTAGGGACAGCAGGTCACCGCAGAGCAGCAGGTGCAGAAAGTAGCCTGCCCACATCGGAGGGGGCAGAGGCTGGAGAGACCCTGCTCCAGGAGGAGAAATGAACAGAAAACCTGATGCCTGTGAATGTACTGCGAGCGGGCGCAGGCAAGGTACAGAAAGTGATTCTGAATGAGTGGAAAACATACAGAAAAATGAGCAAACCAAAACGACTAAAGAAAAAGCTGTGTCGGAGAGAAAAGATCAGCACAGTTCACTAACATCCGCCTGTGGCGAGTACTCAGCCAGGCAAATAGCCCAGCACTGGGCACTGGTCCAGCCCCGGTCACACTGACTATGGAGACTTCAGGGGAATGCCGGGCACCCGGTCGGGTGCTCGCCGGGGAAGAAAGGACTAACTCCTGACCTTTCCTATTGCGTAGTTAAAAGGGAGTTCAAAATGGACGGAAACCAAGACGCACCAGCGCGGGCGTGCTGCTCAGAGATAAAGAAGACAGCAGGAACCAGCTCAAACTGCTGCCGCCCCGCTGTCCCTCCTCCCCGGGGGAGGGGAGAAGAAGGCAGGGCAGGGGCCAGGCCCCGGGGTTGCTGGGGTTTGTGCTCAGCCTTGCAGAACGAGCTGACCCCTGAACTGTGCAGTGAATAAGCTGAAGTCAAAAGAAAAATCTTCCAAAGAAAGAATGAAAGGAGAGGAAAAGGAAGCGGCCCGCATGCCCGTCGCTCTGAGGCCCAGGCCCTCTGGACACACATGGACATCGCTCCTGCTCCGGGCCCCGGGACAGCCTGCTCCGGCCACCCGAGCGGGCAGCACACACTGGGCACCTCCCCCTCCCACTCCGGAGAGGCGGCCAGGTCACTGCGAGCCGAGAGCACAAAAGAGGGGGGAGTTCAAATAAAACCGCAGCTAGGAGTTCCCGCTGTGGCTCAGCAGTAACAAACCCGACTAGTCTCCATGAGGATGCGGGTTTGATCCCTGGTCTCGCTCAGTGGGCTAAGGATCTGGCATTGCCATGAGCTTCGACGTAGGTCACAGATGTGGCTCAGATCCCACGTAACTGTGGCTGTGGTGTAGACCAGCAGCTGCAGCTCTGATTGGACCCCTAGCCCGGGAACTTCCATATGCCACAGTGTGGCCCTAAAAAGACCAAAAAAAAAAAAAAGTAGCTAGAGTGATTTTTAAAACATCTGATATGCAGGCAACGTTTCACTACACTGGGGACCAAATTAAAAAACAAAAACGTAAATTGGTTTTCAGAGATAAAGTATCTGAGATCAGGCTGAGGCAGCCACGAACAACGGTCTCTATTTAAAACAGCTATGAAAATACCACCACGCGAGCTGAAGGTTAATGAGATGGCCTAAATGCAAATTTGCTTCTGAAGTATCCAGCAGTCATGGTTTCCACAAATATATAAACCTGATTTGTTTTTCTTGGAAGTAGAGGGGGTCTGAGAACAGCTCCAGCGACTGCTCTCCTCGTGGTCTTCGCGGACCACTCCCCGCAGTCGGTTCTGTAAAGTGGATCGGACTGAGGGCTGCTCGGAGCTGCGGTTGGGCAGAAGCCACCTGCGCCGTTTGCAAGGCAGTCAGGGCACAAGTGTTACCAAACGTCACATCCGGCTCAAAGACCCCAGTCCGCCAAGTTAATATATTTCATTCTTTAATTTTTAATCCGATGCATCTGAGAGAACAAAATTAGAAGAAAAACCAGTACCGCCATCTCTGTTAAAATTTACCTTTGGGGTGGAGGTGCACCATTCACACAGGCACGGCCCCTCGCCACCGCGGATAAATTCGCTCTTGCCTGAGCGAAATTTCCTTTTTCCCGCAATCAAACTGCGACCAGCATGTTTGTGAACGCTGTAAATCTACCCATGTTGATTCTTAAAATGAAAAATATCAAGGGAAATAAATAATCCTCTACTCCCTGCCATTCTTAGGAATAAGGAACAACAGACATTTCGATGAGGTAGAAGAAACGATGAAAGCACCCCCGGCAGCCGGCTCTGGGTGGGGGCGCCGGCCCGGCCAACACCCGTGTGCACCGGCGGCTCACATGGCGTCCAGGGCGGAAAACAAGATCCCGGGTCTAAGCTGTTAGTACTTCATCACTGGTAGCGGTTCTTTGGCGGGGGCGCGGTGGTGGACAGGAGTCAAGGTCACATCCCGCTCTTTCCACCGGTGAGCTCCTGCGCCAATTCAGACGGCGGAGGGCCGTGGTCTGGCCGGCCAAGGCCAGCAGGGCTCCAGGGACCTGGACAGCAGGGCCAGCTCTGCCCCGGGCTCCCCGCCTCCCTCCACGGCCTCGGGGCTGACGGTACAGGCGGCCCTGCCCCCACCCCTTTCCAACTGTGGGCAGCCCTCACTCCAGATGATGAAAGGGGTTACACCTAGCAGACGAGGGACAGGAGGCTGAGTCAGGCCAAACCAGGGCCAAGGGGGAGGCGGCCCAGGGCACCGGCGGTACGGACACCGCGGCTGTGCCGGGAGCTGACGGCGGCCCGCAGGAAAGCCACGGGCAGAGGACCCACGACCGCCACGAGGCGCCACAGCAGAGAGAACCGCATCTGTCTCCCGCCACCGTCACGCAGGGACCTGGCTGACGCCAAAGCGAATCTGCTCAGCGTCAGGCGGCTTCTCAGCGAGCAAAGCGCAGTCTGAGGAGCCGATCTGCGCGCAAAGGCAGGAAACACGGCGACTCGAAGGGAGAGCTTCGGAGGCCTTTGAAGTCAGATCGCTCTTCTGCTGCTTCACGCTCTTCTGTCTCAGCCACGTCTCCCACCTTCCAGCCTTGGCTGAGACACCAACCCACAAGGTTTTTTTTTTTTCCTTGACTCAGTCCCCTCCACGTACCCCCAAGAGGAACAGGAATGAAAACAATACGCCTGTTTCCACCTCTCAGATTCAGCTTTCCAAGAATTCAATTCTGTTTATTTCAGGTCATTAAATATTCATCGAGTCCACCAAGCAGGTGCTTCGAGGGATTAAAAAATACATAAATGAAACAGACACAGGCCCTGCTGTCATGGACTCGTACCAGAAGGTCAAGTTCGGTAAATACAGTGGGGGCGGGCCAAGCCAACAGTCGAGTCAACAATCACACGGATGTGCAATGGGCGGGGGTCGTGTTAGACATGGAGGCTGACCTACAAGACGGGCACATGCGGTGGGGACGTGGGGGACGGGGGGCCCAGGAAGGGAGGAAGAGTCTTTGGTCCCCCAGTGCCCGCAGGGAGGAGCTGGCAGGTGACAGCGACGGCAAGCCCGGGGGGTGACACTGGCCGGCAGAGACGGCACAGCCCCGAGATGGGGGCTCTTCCGACCACAGTCTCAGCCACAGCCCTTTCACCACACAGAACGGAACCAAGTGGCACCGACCCAAACTGCAAATGCTCCCAGAACATGAGCTGCGGGGGCGGGGCAGGGGGCAGCGAGAAGGCTCGCTTCACTTTTGCGCTCTGCTGTGTCCCCAGCACCCGGGAGACTGGCTGGCGTGTAGCAGGCGTGCAAAAGACATTTGTCAAATCAACAAACAAAGCTGAGACAGTAGAGACTCTAGAAGGTCATCTTCAGCCTCTTCCTGCCACAGATGAGGGAACGGGAGCTCGGAGGTGTCAGAGGACCCCCTGGAGTCAGCTGCGGAGTGAATCAGTTGGTAGAAAAGTCACACGATTACCCAGGTCTCCAGAGGCTCAGTACGAAGCCCAAGCCACCATCCCACGTTACGGCTGTTTTTCTGCATTTTCAATGCCCTATAATTAAGAGCAATGAAATCAGAAAGCCGCAGTTTACAGATCTCCAAGGAATGCTAATTTAAAAACGTTTAGGATCTCCATGTCACAGCACATTAAGGTAACAGAAACCGTTAAGGAGCAAGATGGGGGAAACATCTTGACTTCACGTCAATGAAATAAAAGCAACACTGTCTCTGGGCTTTTACAGCACTGCTGCTAAGAATTTCTGAGATTACCTCCATTACTTCGCTTTGAAATTGCTCAGTAAACCACATCAGACATTACTCGGCTTCCGCTCTCACCACTGGCCGACCCGCTGGCTCCCGGGAGAGGAGCGGGGCCCCAAGCTTCAGAAATCTCCCCTTGCCACTGACTGTATATATTTTGAAAGGCAACACATAGAGGCTTGTGTCATCTTTGGAGTGGCTTTTTGGAGTCTTCGGCAGAGATTTAAAATCAAAAGGCTGTTTGGTAACCATCTGCAGGCTAAGAAACAAATAACGAGTGAGCGATAACCGAGGCCGTTTTGAGAAGAGCAGATGACACGGAGGCTCCAAAGTTACCTGCGACGGTTGGCTCCGCACCACGGGAGAGGCTGGGGCTCAGCAGCGCCTTGTCCCCGCGGCGCTGACAGTCTGTGGGAGGGGCTGGAACCACACCGGCAGCATCGCTCTGTTGCCATGGTGACACTCCTGTGGAGAGGGCATGTCTGCAAGTGTTTCGGGCCTGTCCTCTGTTGGGCCAGGCTGGTCCCAGCAGAAGGAAGGACACGTGCAAGGCCTGAGCACAAGGGAAGAACTCAGAGGCCCGTGTGGCAGGAAGGCCAAGTGCCAGAGGGACGGGCTGGGTGTGGCCAGGACCACGGCCGAGCGCATTCTGCCTGGAAGCTGCGTCATGCAACTGGGGGTCTGGACTTGACCCTCAGGGTACTGAGAGTTCGAGGACTGTAAGGAGATTAAAACAACACAGACCTGACTAGGAAGCCCTCGTCAAACCAGTGTTTATGTTTTCAGCACGGTACGAACCACCCGAAACAAAAGACTGGAAACTGGGACAGAGGGACTATCGCTGCGGCACCAGGGGTGACAGCAGAAAGCCACGTCCAGGCCTTCCGGGAACAAGGGCGCACTTAGCGACCCCACACGGTACCACTACGAGCCCCCAGTGGGGTCACTACGATAAAACTACTAGGTACGCTTCCACACCAGCCCCCAAAGCAAAAGAAACAAAAACCTGGGGAACATGATGTTTCTACAGACTGTACTAAAATTCAAAATTTGTTGAGAGAATCAACTAATGACTCAATGTCCAATTTAGTGCATATGCTAAAGAACAAACACATTGACACTATCATGAACAAACCACTCTTCCTTCTCAAACCTCCGCAGGCCCCTCCAGCCCACACCGCCCTGCCCATCTGGTGAATTCAGACATGATCTAACATCTCAGCCACTCCGTTTAACACACCGTGCAGGTGTGTAGACCTGGACCGCCCCCAGGACCAGGAGCTCCTTGCAGAATTCCTTCCTGCTTTTGTCCCACCCAGGGCACCTGGCGACAGGCCATGCACACAGGGGCTCGCAAGTGGAGGCTCGTCAAGCGAGCAGCTGGTAAAAGATAGAAAAAGGGATTTGGAAGTGATCTGTGGCTCTGATCTTTCGCAATTAACTTCATTACATGTTAAGCAGAGCAAATCAAACCCTGTCACGCTAGCAGGAAAAGACTAAGGGATGTCAGAAAAACACGATGAAATTCGGCAGCGCTGAAGACACTGGGCATGGATCGGGGGGGTTCCCTCTCAGTTCTCTGTGCCAAGGACATGGTTCTGCCCCTGGAAAAAGATGGGCACGCTTTTACCTTGCAGATACCGTAGACTGTGTAAATTCACTGTTTCGCTCTTTGCTTTCACCACGAGGCAGCTGGAGTCAACTTTACGTCTCCTTACAGCAATGGAGATAAGTGTGTATTTCTTGGTTGCAACCTTAACCCAGTTTTATCATTCTCCTATTCTTATTTCCCCTTTCCCTTTTCTCCCTTGATTTTTATTTTATCCAGATGTACCTAAATCTATAGAAGCCACTGTCTCACAGCCTTTGTAGAACGCTGTTATGAATCAATCTAAATAATCCAGTAATTAAGCAAAGGTTATTTTAGTGCCCCACAGTTTACTCTGCTGTACAACCTTCAGTTACAGAGTTTTTCCAACCAAGGCAGTTAACCCTTAGTGAAGCCGACTGTTTTTTTGTGTTTGTTTGTTTGTTTTTCAGGGCCACGCCTAAGGCATACGGAAGGTCTCGGGCCAGGAGTCGAATTGGAGATGCAGCTGCTGGTCTACACCACAGCTCATGGCCACACCGTATCCTTAACCCACTGAGCGGGGCCAGGGATCAAACTGGCATCCTCAAGGATACTAGCTGGGTTCTGAACCCACTGAGCCACAAAAGGAGCTCTGTGTTTTTACTATTATTTTATTATTGCTATTTATGTATTTACTTTTGAAGCTGACTTCCAAGTGAACCTACATGGCACGGCCTTCCATCTCCCAGCGGGGCGCCCACGGGGGAAGGACCAGACGCGTTTCGGGCGCCTGTCTCATTGCTCCGCTTCCCTCGGCTCTTCACGAGCCATCGCGGGGCCTGACTGCCAGGCCTGTCAGCTCGGCCTCAAGAACCTGTTTCCTCCCTGGGACTCATGCTGCTGTCGCGCTCCTGGCCCAGCTGGCGCACCGCCTCCCCTCCCGGCCCCACCCAGCCCGCCTTTCAGTCCAGGAGTGGAGGTTTGGTGTCACAACGCATTCCCCCGTCCGCCTGCTCCGTAAACATCTCCCGAGCGCCTGCTGAAGGCGAGGCGCACATGCAGCAGGGTGACAACGACATAAGGAAACCTGACTCAGGCAGAGCAAGGAGCCACCCACAGCCCAGATGACCAGCAGGCACTAGGAGTGCCGGACAGAGCACGGGCGTCGCATCCAGGGTTCCTGGGAGCAGGGTCGGTGCGGGGGGCGGGGGGAGAGGGTCTCTGCAGACGAGTGAGGGCGGAGAGCGAGGGCTGGCGGGGTGGCCGGGCCGGGCCTGATCTAGGCCCCAGTCCCCCTTGCAGATCCATTCCCGCTCCTCAAAGACGCCCCTAGCCTGAGTCGAACTGTCCCCTTTCCATCCCACCCCCTCTGGCTGCTGAAACCCCACTGGGCACCTTCAACACTTCCTAAAACCGCAGCCGCCAGTCAGGTGAACTCACAGTGGCTCCTGATCTCCAGGTTGGTCTTGTGAAAGAAACTGGAAAGCCGAATAACTATCATATAGATTCCAGTAGATCCGCTATCTAGTAGATTCCGAGGTAAAAATATTAATTACCACCGCATCGTCCTTCACTTTACTTCTCTTAATTCTAAGAAAAAACAAGCAGCTGGAAGTCCCATTGTGGCTCAGTGGTAAAGAACCCAACTAGTAACCACGAGGATGCAGGTTCGATCCTGGCCCTGCTCAGTGGGTTAAGGATCTGGCGTTGCTGTGGCTGTGGTGTAGGTTGCAGATGCGGCTCAGATCCTGTGTTGCTGTGGCTGTGGTGTAGGCCTGCAGCTGCAGCTCTGATTCAACCCCTAGCTTGGAAACCTCCATATGCCACAGGTACGGCCCTAAAGAAACCAAAGAAAGAAAGAAAGAAACAAAGAAAGCAAGAAAGGAAGGAAGGAAGGAAGGAAGAAAGAAAGAGAGAAAGAAAGAAAGAAAAGAAAAAAGAAATCAAGCAGGAATAATAGCTCATATTAGCCTGACACCACACAGACAGATGGTGTCCCCACCCCAAACACAGGATAAGGGTTACAAGGACATAAAGTCCCCATCAGCCACTTCTCCAAGAATTACAAAAGGAAGCAGTGAGCTCAAAATCCCCAATTCTTACGACAGCTCAAGAACCATCATAAAGACTTACTTGAGAATTAAATACTAAGCAGAACATGTTTCCTGGAGACAAGAGTAATTGAATTTTCATGAAACGTAACGCAGTGTTTGTTCATTCTATGTAAACATATACAGATTGCGAGTAAGGCTAGATTAATTCCTTCAGAGCACACTAGATTTCCACAAACATAATGAAGCTGTCTGTAGTAATAAAGCCTTAGAAGTCAACATTTGAAGACTTTTTCATTTATTTCCCTATACCTGAAGTGGCAGGATAAAAACAAGATGAAAACATAGGACTTTAATATGTAAATTAATCTGGAAAGAACTTTTCTAGGAAACACACAGAAAGCTCAGTATGAGAGCAAAGTCTGTATGCAGACATGGGAGTGGGCAGCGACCCCAAAGCCCAGAAGCTTTGACAGTGCCTCGAATCACATCTGAAATACGATGCTCCTGGAATTCCCCCTGTGGCACAGTGGGTTAGAATCCAACTGCAGCAGCTCGGGTCTCTGCAGAGAAGCAGGTTCAATTCCTGGCCCGGGAACTTCCACGTGTCAAGGGTGCCACCAAAAAATTTAAGTTTTAAAATAAAAGTGAAATGTGACCTTACTGCCCGTGAAGCAAAACTTTCCCCCAGTTCTTCCTGAAGGGAAGGTGGGCGAACCAAGCAGAAACGGAGGGGAGGCTCTCAAAGGCCTTCACGGAGAAGCGCTGGGGGTGCCTCAGAAAAGCACAGAAGTAGTGGAAACAGTGGCCCAGTGAGATCCAGCCAGGGACCCGACCAACGGTGGGCTGGACACCCCGTGCAGGGGACCAGCTTGCAAGTGGATGCTGCAGGAGCCGGAGGTGTGGTCTCTCGTCTCTGGGACTCACAGCACGTTAGAACAGGGGCTGGCCCCTGAAAGCTAAATCCAGCCCCACTCCCTCTGTGCATCCTGCAGGCTGAGGATGAATTTTATTTATTTACATATTTTATTTATTTATTTATTTATTTATTTATTTATTTATGGCCATACAAATGGCATGTGGATGTTCCCAGGCTAGGGATCAAACCTTCATCACAGCAGTGACAACGCCAGATCCTAAACCCGCCAAGCCACTGGGGAACTCCAACTTCGACATTTTCAAACGGTCGAGAAGTATTAAAGGAAGAATCCCATTTCATGACACATGAAAATTACATGAAATTTCCAGCGTCAATAAAGCGTTACTGGAACGCAGCCACACCGTTTGTTTACCTCTGTCTGTGGCTGTTCCCGCGCCGCGATGGCAGCGTGAGTCACCGCAGCAGGGACCAGATGGCTGCCCCAGCAGCCACATTTCCCATCTGGTCCCTTACAAAACGGGTCTGCTGACGCCTGGCCCAGCACACGCGCCCCCTGCCCGGCCCCCTCCCACCACCGACTCCCACTTACTCTTCCAGCCTCACATCAGGGGGCCTTTCTGAAGACCCCTCCCCACCCAGGGTGGTACCTGACAGCACCTCCCAGCACAGTGCTGGCCCCGCGGTCACTGCACACGGCCTGTGCTCGCGCCCCCGCTGACCGCCAGCCCTAGAGGACAGGGACAATTCTGGCTTTGCACTTCCATCACTCTTTGGCACCAGGTGCTCAGCAAACACTGAATGAGTGTCTCGGCAAATGATGAACGAATGGATGGAAACCTGAACCACCCACATGAAAACTCTCCCCTGAAGCCAACAAATAACAGTGAATTCCAGAAATAAAGAGACCCCAGGAAATGTTTCTTCTTCTGAAACCTTACATTCCTTGGTCTTTCTCTTCCTTCTCTATGACGAGGCCCTTACATTGTCTTAACGTCATGACTTCCGCCAGCACAGAGGACTCCAAAGCCTCTCACGAAGCTCTCTGACAACCTTCTAGTCCTACGCTTTGTCCAATTACCTCCTGGGTGTTTCTTCCTGGCATCTTAAGGGCACTTCGGACCCGAGAGGCCCAAAGCCGGGGGGCTGCCTCCATCGCTGCTCTGTCTCCAGCCTGTGAAACGGCCTCAGAGTCACTGTGGCTACACTTGGTAACCCCTCAGCATCTCCCTGGGCCCACCCTCACCCCCGTCCAGACGCACAACAGATACGGCGGCTTCAGCCCAGAAACATCCCTGAATCCACCCTGCCTTCGCCCTCCCCGTCGTCACCGCTGATGCTCAGGCCATCGTTCTCGCATCTGGATTAGCAGCTTCTATCACCAAATCTTCACTCACCCGGAACTCTCTTACCACCGCCCCCCCCTCCAAAATCCTAAACTAAACTAAATCTGATCACATTGTTTCCCTACTTAAAAACATGAAGACTGTTCACAGAAAAGGACATAAAAATGTTTCTTAAATATATGAAAAACAAATTAAAAAAGAAATTTTTAAAATAATTTTAAAATAATAAAAGAAAACACTAATTAAAATGACTTTCAGATACGGTTTACGACTGTCAGATTAGCAAAGGTTCTAGCACCTGTCGCACAGGCAGGTGGGTGTGAGGGGGGAGCAGACATCATTACCTTTTTCCAGCTAAATGAGAGACACAAAGGAGTTCCCACTGTGGCTCAGCAGTAATGACCCTGACTAGTATCCATGAGGTCTCAGGTTTAACCCCTGGCCTCGCTCAGTGGGTTAAGGATCCAGTGTTGCCGTGAGCTGTGGTGTAGGTCGCAGACACAGCTTGAATACTGTGTTGCTGTGGCTGTGGTGTAGGCCGGCAGGTGCAGCTCTGATTTGACCCCTAGCCTGGGAACCTCCATATGCCGTGGGTGCGGCCCTAAAATAAGTAAGTAAGTAAGTAAGTAAACAAATAAATAAATAAATAAATAAAAATGCACATACCCTGTGACCTAACAAGTCCACTTCTAGAAAGGGTCCTATAGAGAAACTGGCACATGAAATGAGAAACTCTGCTGTTAACAGCAAAAGATAAGAAACAACACCAAATGCCTGTGAACTCAGGACTGGCTAAATAGGTCAGGCTCACACACACAGTGAGAACCAGTGGCTGTGAAGACGAACGAGCAGGCCCCCAACACAGAGACACCACAGCGAGAAAACAGAAGATGTAAAATACTATAGGTGGTACAGCACTTTTATTAAAGAAGAAGAAGGACATACACTGGTATCTGCATTAAAATCTGGAAGACTCCTCAGAGCTCCCGCTGCGGCTCAGCAGGTTAAGGACTCAAAGTAGTCTCTGCGAGGATGCCGCTTTGATCCCTGGCCTCGTTCAGCGGATGTAGGACCCGGCACCGCTGCAAGCTTTGGCGCAGATCACAAATGTTGCTTGGATCCGGTGTTGCTGTGGCTGTGGCTCCGAATAAACCCCTAGCCCGGGAACTTCCATATGCCGCAGATATGCCCATGAAAAGAGAAAAAGAACCTGGAAGAATGCAAAAAGAAAAAGAAAAAACAACAACAGCAATGGAACAGAGACTACGCCCACACGCATGCACGCACGCACGCACCAGTGAGTAAACGGACAGCCTCTTCGTACCCTCCTCTCTCTCTCCCAAGAATCCCGCTGGCTGTGGGACCCACTCAAGTCCACACTCCCACACTCTGTAACACAACGGCCATCACCCTCCAGACCCTCTGGCTCCACCCCCACGCCTCCTGCCCCAATCACACGGAAATTCAGTTCTCAGATATGCCGCATCTTTCGAAGGCCTCTGACCGGCTGCCGCCTCTGTCTGGAAGGCCCCGCCCTTCTCTCGTCCTGGCCAAGTCCTGGGCATCCTGCACCATCGAGGTCAGACGACAGCTCCCAGGGGAGAGCCCTCTTGGCACAGCCGCCCTGGTTGCCAGTGCTAGTTGCCGACCCACTCGCTGCTGGCCCCGTGTGTGACTGGATCTGTCATCAGGCCATCAGCTCCTTGAAGATGGGAACTTGGCCTTATCCATCTCCGCCTGCCACCTGCCTGCAAATGCTCCCTGCTTCCCTCGCTCTTCCCTTGATAAGCATCTGATGAACACTTTGCCCTCCTGGGTAACAGACTGCCTTCACCTAACAAATTGCCCTTGTCTGAATAAGGTCCTGGAGGCAGACAGGTTATTAGTCAGGAACGGCTGTGGAATCAGCCTGCGTCTGGCTCTCTGGCACACAAACCCAACCTGCCTCGCCACACACTTCTAGCCCCTCATGTGCTACGTCAGAGTATCCGACCAGAACCCTGTGAAAATCTAATGAAAATTGCAATTACTGCCCTCTCCCAAAGAAACGCCTCTATACAAATAGAGGCAAGAGTTGATAGGAAGGAGTTCCCACTGTGGCACAACAGGAGCAGCAGCATCTCTGGAGCGCTGGAACAGGGTTCGAGCCTAGGTCCGGCACAGGGGTTTACAGGGCCAGGCATTGGCATGGCTGCGGCCCGGACCAACAGCCGTGGCTCAGATCTGACCTGGGAACGCACAAGGCAGAAAAGAAATTGACATGTGATTTCGGGAGACTCTCAGAGTTAAAGACATCAGAAATCGTTTCCGGCTTTAACACTCTCTGAAGAACGGGCGGGTTATTTAAAGCGGGGGGAGAAAGACTCTCACGCTTTCTGATGATTTACTCTGCTAAGCGCGTTCTGTGCAGGAATTCATTGATTCTTCATCCTGAGCCAGACAGGTGCGTCTTAACGACCCTCATTTTACAGATTAGGTGACTGGGATTCAGGGACACTACCTGATAAATAATATGGTTGTCAGTGAAGGTTTATCTTTCCAGCCTAAAGCTCCCAGGATTTTCGGTAAAGACACGCACGTCCTCCCCACGGAAGGTCCAGGGAGCCGGTCAGCAGTCGTCGCTCAGCACGAGAACACGCAGGTCTTTTCTGTTCCCCAGCTTCTCCCCAAGTTACCATCCTATTCCACATACCACCAAGATGGGACCAAGCACGTACGTGCAATGAACGAGGTGCTCCAACGCCCAGCACCCCGCACGGCTGGCGGGGAAATAACCGGCCAGGACCAGGGGGCGGCTTTCACGAAATGGATCAAAGACAAAGGCCCAAAGCCAAAGAAAGGGAGCAGCACAAGGGCTCCTGCAGGCCTGGCCACCTAAGGGCACACGTCTCTGCGCCACACGGCCGACGCAGACACACTCGGACTCAGAGAGGATCCAGGGCAGGCCCGTCCGGGGGAGCCAGAGCGACGGGCCAGCGCAGACGGGCGCCATCCTCGCCACGGGCGTTTCCTCCGGGGGCGAAGCCAGGTCTCGCAGGGCCTGGAGCCTGCACCATGCCGAGAGCGCTGCGAAGCAGAGCAAAACGGTGCTTCTCTGACCAGGGGGAGACCTGCCTCCTGTCTTAGAAAAAGCCTCCGCGGTGAGACCGAAGAAGCCATGCTGGTAACTCGGTAACTGAAGTTGGAGTGGGGGCTGTGGCAGCCCCTTGTGCTTCTCAGGAAGGCGGACGGCGGGGAGCGCAGTCGGAGTTCTGGGTGCCAGTCAAGCCCAGGAGAGCCGAGTGTGTCCCCTCCAAGCGAAGATCCGCGGGGCGCCTCCCTCCCGGACGGCCTCCGCAGGTACGAGACTGCGCAGCTGCCCTCCCGCCTCTGCGCTCGCATTTCATCCACGACCTCGACACCCATTCCGGTTCCTAAAAACTAAAGCTGGGAGTTCCTGCTGCGGCTCGGCGGGTTACGAGCCCAGCTAGTATCCACGAGGATGCGGGTTCGATGCCTGGCTTCGCTCAGTGGGTTAAGATCTGGCGTTGCTGTGGCTGTGGTGCAGGCCGGAAGCTGCAGCTCCGATTCGACCCCTAGCCTGGGAACCTCCACAGGCTGTGGGTGTGGCCCTAAAAGAGCAACAATAAATAAATTAGATAAATAAACCACAAAGCTGAGCACCGCTCTCTCCTACTTACAACCAGTCAATCGGGGGCTGCCACCAGAAGGGCTCAGTCAAAGGTCTCCGTCTTGCCCTCCAGGCCCTTCCAGAGCTGACCTCCTCTCCCGGATCCCCAGGCCCGGCTTTCCCAGTGCTCCGTGCCGTCGGGCTTTCCAGAACACGCAGCGCTGCCTCCCGCTCTGGGCGTGCTGCACAAGCCGTTCTCTTTCCGGGAAGAGATCCGGTCCCACTCCACCCACCCTGGAGCCCACCCGCCTGCGTGGCCCAGGTCAAGGTCGGGCACCATGACCTTGGGGAAGCCCTGCCCATCTCTCAAGGAGCTGCTCCCTCCATCAGCTGTCATCACAGCACCAGGGACACAGCCCGCAACCATCAGTCCCCAGCACTGGACTGTAAGTCCTTCGAAGGCAGAGCCGGCACCTTGCGTGACACTGCACACGTCGTAAACATTTGCTGAAGGAATGCGTGGAGAGAGGAGAGGCTGATTCAATACGCGGAGGCAGCAAATAACGGATCTTGAAAGCTTTCGCTTCCTAATGCCCTCCAAGCCCGCAAACCCTCCATTTCCAGGACTCTGCAGACACTATAAGTCTAAAACGTCAAAGGAAGGCTCTAAATTATGTATGTGGCTCCATAAGCACTCTGTCAGCTGCTTCCCTTCACACTGGAGGCGCTCCTTAAGGTACAGTTTAAAAACAGTACCTTTCTATGCTCTGCCATCGCTGCCCCAGACACACTTATGCTAGCCTCAGGGTTCACTGCCAACACCAGCAGCCCGTTTTACCAGGTGTCTGTCTTGGGATGTGCTCCTGAACGGGATCTTTTCACAGAGGGATCCTGTGTCCTGGAAGTCCAGGAACGTGCACGCGCTGCGTCTGAGCAGAGCTCGCCTCGGCGCAGAGATGCTCCCCAGGAGAGAGAAATACACGACTTTTCCAAATCACTGTTTTCCATGCTCGGCTCAATAGCATATCTTCTTTTTCCTGAGAAACACCTAATAATACGCAGGGCCCTGGGTCAGATGCTCTGAGAAATGTTACACTTTGCCCACTCCTGGATTAGGTCTATTAAAAAGCACCATGTGAAAACCTGGCATAAATTTTGCCTAATGACGTGCTTCACTTTCTCCACGGACATGACGGCATGGCCGTTTGACCAAGACGCTGCTTCCAGCCTAAACTACAGAAACGGATCTTGAAAAAAAAAAAAAAAAACAGGAGGAAAATAACCTAGCAGATTGTGTTTATCCCCACAGTACCATAAATAATTCCTAAACTTCTAAATTGCCTTTCTTGCAAGGGAGAAAATAAAATTGAGCCACCGAGCGGCATAGCGCTACCTGCCTACAAAGCCGCACGGTCCCAGGAAGCAAGAATTCCCACATAGTTTAAATAAAATTCAACTCTGTGAGCATCCCTTTTGTATTATTTTAATACTCTCTAAGAGCTTCCTGAAGAAATGCAGGAAAGAAACCTGATTATCCAGCCCTAAATAGCAAAGTCCAGCTGCTACGCGATTTTCCATGCAGTGCTATTAAACAGAACACAATATCCTGTGGGCGTATTAACACTAAACACCTCCGCTTGTTTAGGAGGCTGAATCATGGGATCTGAGAGCTAAAAGGAAATCTGGAGGTTATACTATCTAAGACCCTTATTTATTTTTTCTATTTTTAGGACGGCATCTGCGGCATATGGGAGTTCCCAGATTAGGGGTTGAATCGGAGCTGCGACTGCCGGCCTACACCACAGCCACAGCAACACCGGATCCTTAACCCACTGAGCGAGGCCAGGGATCGAACCTGCATCCTTATGGAGATAACATCAGGGTCTTAACCCGCTGAGCCACAATGGGAACTCCTAAGACCTTTGTTTATAGATGAAGGAACTGAGGCGCCCGGGGCTTGTCCAGCACAGCCAGGGGCAGGGCCCGGCCACGGGCAAATCTCCACCCCCCGGGCTTGTGCTCCCGGCTGCACCTCCTGTCACCTGAGCGACCGCACTGAGCCGCTGAGCGCCGACGGGCCAAGGCGCAGCCTGGGCGACCAGGGCCACTCCCTCCCCATCTGCCGCTGTAATGAGCCGGAGGAAGACCAGCACAGGCAAGACGAGGAGACGGAACCACACTCTCCCGGGCCCACCATTCGTCTTCTAACATGAGCCCTGAGTGCCTGCTCTGTGCGAGGCAGGAACTGAGCACACGACAGTGATCCAGACCAAAACTCCACATGTGAAGCTTGCGTTCTAGTGACTCTAGAGTTTTCTACCTGAGATCGATGAAAGACAGACACCTGGAACGAAACCCTTAGGAGGTCATACCAAGGACACGTTTGCACACGCACACACGTGATCTCCCAGAAGTCAGCGGCGGCTCAGAGAGCTCACACAAGGACTCTGCTCGTAGGCCCCACGCCCAGCCCTGGCCACGCAGGAACCGCCGCCGCACGCGCGGCGCTGGGAACCGCAAGGGCGGCGTCTCCGGGGAAGGCGCGCGGTGGAAACAGTCGGGGCATTTCTTGGTCACCGCCCTCACTGGCTACGCGAGGGGGGCGCCGAGGAAGAGCTAGAGAGACGTGAGTGAGTTCTGTGCAGCGGTATCGGAGCAGAGATTCGGAGGCACACAGGAGCCCCGGGTGAGCTGGGAAAGGAAGCGCAAGACACCCACAAGGCACAGCTTACCAGCCGATGACGGCGGCGGGACCAACCACCACAACCTCCGCAACGACAACCCCGCGGCCACGGGCCCGGCTGGTCCAGAGCGGCCTGGGCTCCGGGCTGCGGGCTTGGTTCAGGTCCACTCCGCAGGCCTCCTACTAGAGCCATGAGTCTAGGAGTCCCCTTGTGGCTCAGCATTAAACGAACCCGACTAGCATCCACGAGGATGCAGGTGGTCCCTGGCCCCGCTCAGTGGGTTAAGGAACCGGCGTTGCCGTGAGCTGGGGTGCAGGTCACAGATACAGCCAGGATCCGGTGTTGCTGTGGCTGTGGTGCAGACCGGCAGCGGCAGCTCTGATTCAACCCCTAGCCTGGGAACCTCCATATGCTGAGGGTATGGCCCTAAAAAGACCAAAAAAAAAAAAGGAAAAGAAAAAATAGAGGCGTGGTTCTAGAACCAGAAGGCTGGGCATGTTCATCTCACAACAAAGGCAAAAATCAACCATCAAGAACTTTCCAGGCTCTCTGCCTTTACCTGCTAAGATCCCTTTGGTGCAAGAAGTCGGTGGCCAAGAGGAATCTCAATGTGGAAGAGATGTCTCCTCCTCCCACGGGGAAAGTGCCTCAAAGTCGGGGGCAAAGTGCATGGAAATGGGGGGGCTGGGAACAAAGGTGGAGTCTGATGAAAGAAATGACCATTTGCAACCAAGCAGACTTGCCCAATTTCCATTTCTTTCTAATCCAAACCTTGTGTTTGGAAACTCACAAACTACACCATCACCTTCAAAATGTCAAAAGCTAATATTTGGACTGCATCATTATTAGCAGTAATAATGTTATTAGGGTTACTGCTTCAGAAATGAGACAACAGAAAAAAGGAAAACAGCTGAAAATGGAAAATTAAGTCAACATCCAAGGAGGAAGGACAACCGCTGTATATGCGCTAAATATCCAAGACCCTAAATGGTAAATCATAACCGTAAATATCTGAGAACACGCGACGTACCGGACACTGTACGGAGGGCCGCCAGCAAAGTCCAAGACAAACAGTCCGTGCCTTCAGCAAGTCTGAAATCAAGCAGGGCACAGATGCTGAGCAATTACAAGGGGACTGAATATTCTGAAAGAGGACTTACAGGGTGCTGTGGGAACACATAGCCAGGGACCTAATTATACGGACAAGGGGCCAGCCCAGATCCAACCTCTGCCCTCCCATTGTATACCTACGGCCTCATTAGCGAGACAGACTCTCTGCTTTCCAGAAGTCTCCTCCACATAGAAATGGCACAGACAGTACACGGCACATACTATTGCTGCAAAATCATCAGAAACATAGACACATGGCACCACCTGACTCTAGCTACCAAAATCTTTGCTTTTATTACAGTAACAGGAATATTCGAGGGCATGGCATAGATTCGAAGCAGGATCAGAAAGAACTAAAAAATATACCAGGAAACAAGTCAAATCCTGCACAAACAGTATTACTAGAGTCTTCGAGCAAGCTCCAAGCTACCTTTCCCGGCAAACAGGAGCATCCTAGACTTTGCCTTCCCAGCCCCAGGAACTGCACGGAGGGCGGGGCCAGACCTGTCAGAACATTAGGAGGGGTGGGTATATGTTTGGGAGTCATCAGATATTCAGAATCCCCGCGCTGAAAATATGAATGGTACAGCAGTAGCATCACAGACTTAAACTACTAGAATCAAGCATGACAAGCAGAAGGGTTATCTTTACGGAAACTGTCAACTTACACCCACTCACATTCCCTGCAGAAGCAACTTTTTGGAAGAATGATATTACATAAAGAAACCTAAAGCTACCCGACTAAGAAATATATATACTCCATTCATGAAAGAGCAATTAAAAAAAAAAAGGGAAAGCCACAAACCTAGAGAACACGATTTTACATATATATATATATATATATATATATATATATATATATATATAAATGACAAATGATTAGCTTTCAAAATAAATGATGAATTTCTACCAGTCAATTAAAAAGACAAAAGAAAAACGATCCCCACCCCCAAATGAGCCCCAAAACCCACTGTATGTGTCAAATAAATATATAAAAACAGGATCAACCTCAACAGCAGTCAGGGAGTTCCCACTGTTGCTCAGTGAGTTAAGGACTCAACATAGTCTCCACGGGGATGCGGGTTCAATCCCTGGCCTGGGTTAAGGATTTGGAGTTTTAAATGTGCAAAGGACTAGAATAGACTTTTCCAAAGAAAATACACAAATGACTAACAAGCATATGAAAAGATATTTAACATTATTAGTCGTTAGTGAAAGGGAAATCAAAATCACAGTGAAGTACAACTTCACACCTCTTTTGATGACTACACAACAGAACAAAGCAACATAAAGCAAACAGAAAATGACAAGCGTTGGCAAGGACTTGGAGAAACTGGACCCTCGTTGCTTGTCAGTGAGAACGTAAAACGGTCTGGCCATTACAGAAGAGGGTTTGATACTTTCTTGAAACGTTAAACATAGAATTACCACGTGACCCAGCAATTCCACTCCTTCTTATACACCCCAAAGAACCAAAGAAAGGGACTCAAACAAGTGCCATTAGAAAACAGACTGAGCCAGCAACTTCTAGGAACGTTAAACTATAGCAGTAACTACAGAAAAGGAAATGAAAACAATAGCAGTACAACTTCTCCCTCTTGGAAGCAAAGAGTAAAATACTGATAGTGTTCAGTGTTGGTGAGAATGCGGGAAAACGGTACTTTCAAATACCGCAGGAGGTTATTTTCCCAGGGCACGACTGGCCGTGTATGTCACAAACCTTCAGAGGGAAAAGCTAACAGTTTCAGTTCCATAGACTTCCCAGGGAAACACTAAGGCAAGGGAGTAAGAGCGCACGTACAAGAACTGTTTCTTGTCAACAGCCCATGAATACAGAGACGGCCAAAGAGTCATGCACAGCGGTGATGTGGCCATTTACAGTGCTGATGCAAACAGACACTTGGTAATACGGAAAGACACTCAGGTCAAATTTGTTGTGACAAAAGCATAATACAAAAAAATACGTCTATGTTTTTACAAAATACATGATTTTTATACATAAGGTATATCTAATAATGACACATGCATATTTAAAAAGTTTTAACTAGGCGATAATGAAATTACTTTTATTTTCTTTTTTAAACTTTATTTTCTTAACTTTTTTCAATGACTACAGATTGTTTTTACACTACGGGGAAAAAATGTCACCATCTTATCCATTGTGAAACGGGAAAGAGGACAGAGGTTAAGTAAATATTTGAATAGACATCTCCATTCTGACAGCTTGAAAATATGTCACTGGGAGGAACTACAAGGTAAAATCTCCATGTGGGGCCGGGAGCATCTGTTTGCTTTTCGGAAAGGGCACTAAGAGGGCCAGGACTGAGGTGCAGGCAGGAAGGTGAGCTGGGAGGATGCAGGAAAGGGAGGGGGAGCAGGAGAAAGAAAAGGGAGGAGGAGGGAAGGGAGAGAGCCAGCGTCTGCCAGACCTCCGAAGGTCACAAGGGGTCGCTTACCTGAGGTGCAATTCACCACGCTTAATTCCAGTTCACAGAGTGGATGGACTAACATCCACTGGGCCACTATGCCCGCCACGCTGCTCTGGCACCACAGCTAAGTCGTGCAAGCATCCCTTCCCCCAGGGCGTCTTCGCACCCCAGCCCGGAGCGCGACTCCACGATGAGGCCACGAGCCCACTCTCCCTGGCTCTGAGTACAGCTGGACACGTGCACAGAGCAGGCACCATGAAAAGTAAGCAAAGAGGCAAATACTGACTGAGAGTCAAAACTCGGAGAAAGGAGTCACACAGCATGAATTTCGTGTCTTTCTGTTTCTCCGTTTTTCTTCTCACGCGCTTCCGCCCCCAAGACGGGCCCCAGCTGTAGAGCAGCATAACATCGTGGGCAGCTAAGACCTGAGGGAAGCCCGTCTTTCTGCACACGGGTGGAGTTCCTGTGAGCTGCCAGAGGGAGAGCTCAGGTGAGGACACCCTGATTCTATCTGCTCGAGCATCAGCCAGACCCCGGGACTGCACGGGCGCAGCACAGGCTCACACTGGCGCGGCAATAGCTGAGGGAGCTGAACTGAGATCTGCACCGGTTTCAGACTAGCCCCTGAAGCAGGACACACACGTGCAGGGCAGACACAGATGAGCATCTCAGAGACACACTGAGGTGTGAATCACTTGCCTACAGGACAGTCAGAACTAAGACCCAGACCTGAGGGTGACCAGTTACCGAAACAACCATCGCGGGATTATACTAGGACACAGAGTGCACGTAACTTACCACTAACGATGTCTAGCATATGATTCAAAATTATTTGGCAAAGAACAAGGAAAATGTAACCAGTTCTCAAAAGAAGCCAATCTTGGGGTGACCCAGCTATTGGAACCATCAGACAAGTATTTTTCAAGCAACTATTATAACTATGTTTCATGAGGTAAAGAAAAACATACTTAATAGGAATGAAAATACAAGAACTTTCAGGAAAAAAAATCTCGAAACAATTAGGACCCAAACTCAAATTTTAAAACTTAAAAAAAAAAAAAAATCCTAAACAAAAAATGTATCAGAGTGGAAATGACAGAGGAAAGAATCAGTGAACATGGAGACAGAGCGACACACATTATCCAGCAGGAAAAACAGAGAGAAAAGACAGGGGAAACGTGAGCAGAGTCTTGGGTCTTCTGGGATAAAATCAAAAGATCTGACATGGGTGTAAGTGGAGTTCCAGAAGCAGAGGAGGAAGCAGCTCACACAGAAAAGTTAGCTGAAGCAATAATGACCAGAAACTTCCCCACATTGGTCAAAGACAACAATGTATAGATTCAAGCTCAGTGAGCCTAAAAACAGATAAGTTCAAAGAAAACCACACCCAGACACAACAAAAGTACACTGCAGAAAACCAGAAATAAAGGAAAGAAATCTTGAAAGCAGCTGGAGAAAGGTAACATATTACATACAGGTGGGCAAGGGCTGCCAGGATTATGAGCTTCTCCACAGAAATCACAGAAGCAGAAGACAATGAAACCTCATTTTTAAACTGCTGAGGAAACAAAAAATCTATCAATCCAGAATTTTACACTCAATAAAAACAGCCTTCATGATAAAGGATAAATGAAGACATTCTCAGACAGAGGAACAGTAAGAAACTCATTCCCAGCAGCCACGTTCCATCAAAAATGTGAAGGGACGTCTTCATACTGAAGGGAAGAAAATCCAGAAGGAATCACAGATCTTTGGGAACGAAGCAAAAGCAAGGGAAATGGGAAAAAGCTAGTTAAATATAAAAGAATACTATTTTCCTCTTAAGTTCTTTGAAATGCATGTGACTGTTTAAAGCAAAAGGTTTAACACTGGATGGTGTGGTTTTCCACGTATGTAGATACGGTACATATGACGAAAACAACGTAAAGGTCACGGAGGAGGGGGTAAGCAAGGCTGGAATGGCACTTTAGTACAAATAAAGCAGACTTCAAGAAAAAGAGAATTACAGGGGAAAGGATGGCTATTTCATGACAAAAGAGGCAATTCACAAAGAAGACATAACAGATGTAAAAGTGGATGCATGTACGTATAAATATATTTAAAATAAAATCTAAAACGATATAGCTTCAAAAATACAAAGAAAATTCAAAACAATAAAACAGCAAAATAGACAAGACCATATTCATAGCAGAAAATTTTAATACTCTTTTCTGAGAGTCTGACAGAATACTAAGGACCCCCCCGTCCAAAAAAAGCAGACATAGAAGAGCTGAACACATTCAATTACATTGATCTCTCTGACATTTATAGGATATTCCACTCCCAGCTTTCTTCTCCAGAGACATGGAAACCTAAGTCCACACAAAGACTTATATATAAATATTCATAGCAGCCTTATTTGTCAGTCAAAGACTGGGGACTGCCTAAATGTTCATGAATAAGTGAACAGATAAACAAACTAGGACATAGCTACACAATGAAACAAGCCTCAAAATATAAAGGAATGAACTGATACACACAACATGAACAACTCTCAAAATCACTACGCTAAGGGAAAGAAGCAAAGTATAAGAAATAGTACTGTGTTGATGTTAAAACTCTAGAAAATTCCAACTAAGCTATACTGATAGTGGTAGATCAGTGGGTCCCTGGATAAAAGAGCACATGGAAACATCGGTCTGTGATGAAGATATTATTATTATTATTATTATTATTATTATCATTATTATTTAGGGCCACACCTGCGCCACATGAAGGTTCCCAGGCTAGAAGTCAAACCAGAGCTGTAGCTGCCAGCCTGCACCACAGCCACAGCAACGCGGGATCCGAGCCACATCTGCGACCTACACCACAGCTCACGGCAACGCCAGATTCCTAACCCACTGAGCGAGGCCAGGGATCGAACCCGCGTCCTAATGGACACTAGTCAGGCTCGTTAGCTGCTGAGCCAGGACAGGAACTCCCGTATTCACTGCCTTGATTCTGGTGACAGCTTTGTGGGCATATACACACGTCCAAATGGACCAAACCGCACACTTTGAAATGTCTAGTTCATCACACTTCAATCACGCCCTAGCAAAATCAGGGGAAAACTCAGAGTGTCCTAAAGACAGGGTTTGCGAAGCATGGCCTGAGCGCAGGGTGTCTGTCTAAAATGCACCTCTTGGTCCCCATTCCAGACCCATGGAACCTGATACTCTAGGAGCAGACACTTAAACAAGCTCCTCAGGTCTCACACCCGAGAACCGCTGTTTAAGGGCCATTTCAAATGCCATGTGCTCTGTGGCACCGCCACTGGTCTAACTGATGGACGAGTTTCCTCATCACGTACCCCAAAGCCCCATCTCACATAAGCTTCAACCACACAGTCTGCCTTCGCTACCTCACCCCAAGTTTTACAGGGAGAAATCACATCCTACCAATTCTCGAGTCTTCCGCTTTGTCGAGCACAGCGCGTCACCCGGAAAAGATGCTAAGCTTACGAACGGTATGTAACACAGAGCTGGCGCCGTCTGGGCCCCTACCATCCATCCGGAAGGTCACCAACTTAGATGAGTGACACGGGATGGTGGACGTGTGTGTGGAGGTGGAAGAGACCGGCTACCAAAGAGAGGTGCAGACTGGAAACAGACTTCCGCCTGGACGGCAAAGGCTGCATGAGGTCTGCCGACGGGGCGCCCAAAGCCAAGAGAAAGCACATGCCCCCCCCCGCCCCTGCGAGCAGGAACCAAACTGAGTGTTCTGGGGTGCGCACTCCACACCCCTACCACCTCCGTGCCGTCCCGAGTGTAACCAGGACCGGGGCTCGGCACGATCCTCTCCAACCCCTCCCTTCTCGCCATGCTGCCCACTGAACCTCTGCTACCAGTTCTTACACACACGGCGCTGTCGTCACCTGTCGCGAGGTCTGTGGGTGCTCTGCTAGTTTCAAAGGCAAGGACAATGCTTACTCGCTTTCCTGGAGGCTTGGAAGGAAATCAAGAAATAGCTGACAAGCAAATGAACCAAAAAAGTGATTACTTAAAACTGGAAACTGCACGGTTTTCCCCAAAGAGTCAAAATTTAAATTTTAATGAAGAAGTAAAGAAGGCAATTCTGCCTTTAAAACAGTGATTTTTCACTTTGGAGCCTTCTGTGCTCCCTGGCCCACGTACCGTCTTCCAGGTTTCACAGGGACTCGGTAACGGCCACTTCCTTCCCCATTTGAGGCCGGCCCACAGTCCCCCCGTGACGGCATATTCAGACGTTCATGGTCGTGGTCTGCCTGCAACGCCGTTAGCGGCCTGAGTCAGGCCCAGTGGGAACCAGCACGTCGTGTGCGGAGATGTGACTCAGTACTGCCCTCAAAACACCTGCTCAAGGGAGAAAGGGCCCAGTCACCATGACAGCGGTCACACCCACCTCACAACTACCAAATCCACGGAGGCAGAAGGCAGAAGGCAATGGCGAAGGCGCTGTAACTTCAGGAAGAAGAAATAAAGTAAGATGCTACGTAAGCTCTCCAGAGGCGCCGTGTCTCATTCTGTGCACAAAAAATGCAAATATGCCAGAGTCAATTTGAAGCGTTCTCACTGCCTGTTCAGATCAGCCATCTAATCTCTAATTAAATGCACACTGTCACAAAGGCAACAAAGCTCGGGGCAGAGCCCTCTGCGGGCTAACAGGTAACTACAGCACAAAGAGCTTTGTTTGCGGCTGCTACATTTGGTGCCAGCTCTTCATTCCATGATGGGCCGAACAACTTACTTGAAAGGAATTTCAAGCCACTTCAGAATCATGCAATTCATTTCTCGGTAGTGGAGTGCAGAAGCTGACTACTGTCAGAAAGATCTGGGTCATTCCAGATCCCAGATCACCCTTCTGAGGCTCCGCAAAATGGGGATAATGGCAGCATCCACCCAGGGCCTCGTCATCCAGGTTAAATGAAAGGAAGCGTCATCGAGGGCGAGACGCTGGAACATGGTAAGGGTCCTGCTAGTGTCACCCCTTCGTCAGCTCCTTGGGTCCCCAGTTACCTCAGCATGTCGCTGAGCCTCAGTAAGAACCGTTAAAATGGAAAATCTACAACCATCAGTGTTACCGTTTGGGGGAAGTTTTATTAAAAAAAGGGGAGGGAGGGAAGAAAATGCAGGCAGAAAGACAGCAAGTATGGCAAACTGGGAGTTCCCACTATGGCACAAGGGGTTGAGAACCCAACTGCAGTGGCTCAGCTTGCTGCAGAGGCGTGGGTTTAATCCCAGTGCCGTAGGTTAAAGGATCCAGCATGGCTGCAGCTGTGGCAGAGATCACAGGCGCTGCTCGGATTCAATTGCTGGCCTGGGAACTTCCACATCAGCAGGTGGAAAAAAAAAAAAAGGCAAACTGAACCAGAGGGATGAAGTGCAAGAAGCCAGCCTTCCCCCAATGCCCCAGGAACTCAGAAAATAGAAAGTCAGCTGTGCTTGCAAATAATGTCTTTGCTTAGTGACTGCCAGGCACACAGTTTAAGAATTTTAACTACAGACGTCAAAACACATTCGAGTCTGAGAATACTGAGTAGAACCCTGTCATAATAACTTCAAGTAGCAAATCCCACCCAGAATTTCTTTCACAAAATCGGCTCTACTTTTCCTCTTGCAAGGAATTTAAATTTTATGGGTACCCTTTCCCAGCAACTAAAAGCACATCCTACCACCACAGTGACTCTCTTAGACATATTTGCATCTCAGGTATCTTTTTCTCTTTTCATTTTTTTTTTTTTCACTTTGCCATTTCCTCCAAGAATTACCTGACACAGCTGATCTAACTGGGAACAGCAGTCTCATGAATGTGCAACCACAACTTGGAAGCCTGTCTCAGGGAAGTATATTCAACCAGTCAAGGTGTGAATAAACCTCATCAAAACCCATCAAGGATGCTGGAAACGTACAAGGAAGCCCGGATTCCAAGTGACAGCTGATATGGAGCTGACCCTCCCCCGACTCGCTGTCTGAGTGCTGGCCCCTGGCACCCCGGGTTCCTGGAAGGGAGCCTAGGATTCCCTCAAAACTTCTGTCTAAAAAAACCCCACACAAGTATCTGAAGTCAGCTCCCGCTCAAGAAGAGATTAAACCTTACCTCTTTGCTCCCGGTCTTTTGTTTTCTGTGAGGGTACAGAAACATCTCTGCCATGGATCTTCCTGTTTCCGGCTACTCTGAACTCTCTTCCTCCCTCTAGAATCAATCATTCAGTCTAGCATCGTGGACACTTAGATGACTGAGATCAAAGAGGCAATGGAGCTCACCTGGTGCCCAGGGTTAGAAATTGCTTAGAATTACGAGAACAGCCCTCGGGCCAGCAGGACGACTGCAGACGGCCTTCCCCTTTCTTATTATTCCAGTCTTAAAACATCTGTCTTTTTTTACATAAACTGCCCCACGTTTACCCTATCCTACGACATACAATTCCCTTAAAGGTAAAATTCACTTACAATTTAATTCCTTGGTCATGTTTACTGTACATGTACGTGGCACTGAGTACACTCACAATATTATATAACCACCTCTAACGTCTATGCCAGAAAATCTGCAGCCTTTTTGTTGGCTGAGTAATATCCCATAGCATGAACACACACACACACACACACACACACACACACATTTCTACGACATGCAAGACAGCCTCTGTTCAAATACTTCCAATTATGGGGCTCTCTGTCAATAAATGGCTCTATCTTTTAAAAAAATTTAGCAGCATCAGAGATTAATTTTTACTGAGTGTATATTATGTGCCAGACCCTGTACTAAGCATGTTACACGCATCACCTCAGCGAACCTTCATAAAGGCTGCAGGAAGAATCACTGTGCTCACATTAACTGGGAGAAAACCGAAACCTACAGGGTTAAGCAACTTGCCTGAAGACACACAGCTTCCACCTGAAGGAGTACCTGGTGCTTCCGACACTCAAGCCAGGCCTCCCAACTTTCACCCACAGGCCCTCATGTGCGACCTCTCTGCTCCCTCTTCTCTAGGACAGACCTTAAAATACTGGAAAACCATCCGAGAAGCACTTGGCGCTGTGCTGGGCTCTCCCCCAAGCCCTGCTCGTCAGAGGGGAGAGGAATCTGTGAGCTAACAGAGCCCAGGCCCCCGCCGTGCAGCACGGGCTCCTGGCTTTCACAGCCGCCTGTCTGCTGTCTCACTCACCCTCATCCTCTAACTCCATGGTCCCTCCACACGTCCTGGTCACCAAGAGGGCCTGCCCTCCTCCCTCTGCTGCGGGAGGCCCCGTGACCGGCCCGGAACCGGAGCCAGCACCCCCCAGGTCACAGAGCGAGAGTCCTTCTATGGGACACACACACACACACACATACACACACACACACACACACCCAGGTCCCCTCGGCCTACTGCTATCGCCCTGTGCCTCTATCAAAGCCCACTCTCAACCAACTTCCCCCGCCGAGAATTACACTCTGAAAAAGTTTTTTTTAAATGACATTCAGATAGTGATTTTTAAGAAAAACTCTCAAAATTTGATTTAAAATGATTAGAAATAATTGTTTTTATTAAGCAACGGTCCTGCAGAGATGAGCTGGAAAGCTGTTTCTCCAGAACCGACCAGCGCAGGAGAACGGAATGAGACGCAGCCCGTCCCGTGGCCAGCATCACTGAGGGGCAAACGACCCACCGGCTCGGGCCCAAGTGTCTTTCTATCGTGTTTTTAGCGTATCTGTGAAATACCTGCTGGATTTGGGGCACCGTTCCAAACGCGGTAGGAACAAAAAAGGATTAAATGCTGGCTTTGTTCTTAAATAGTTTGGAAGACAAACCGCTCCCCCGGGACAAGCATCAAATGCCTGCGGGGAAAATTACCAAGCAGCAGATCCACAAATACGAAATCGCGAAGTGCTAACCCAGCACCTTGCTCTGCCAGGGAAGAGCTCCAAAGCCAAGAAGCCTCCGCACAACGAGACCTGAAAGGTTAAGTTCTTCCAGACCCAAGTGCCAGAGAAAAGTCTGGAGGGCGGTACAAGGAGAGAAACGGGGCGCGGGTCCTAGAGGAGTATGCAACTGTGGATGCAAATGAGCATGTAAATAACGTCAGCTGGGAAGAGAGGGCTCTGGAAGGGAGCCTGTCAGTAAACGTGGGATCCTTTTCTACCTGAATTTACCAGCTGCTGTTCCATCACCCCGCAGCCAAGGACTTCCAGCCATTCTCCATGGAAGTTGATCTCCATCTCAAAGGAGGGATGAGTGAAAGGAAAGTAGCAGTCCACCCATCTGATGTCCAGTCCTGCAAAGACGCCAAAAAAAAAAAAAAAACACACACCGAGCGTTAAAGGCAGTCTTTCCTTTCTCGTGACCAAACCTGCCCTCTGGCTAATGACACCAATGACGATGTTCTGAGTAAAATAAATAGCAAACAAGATAATTTGCAGCGCTTTAGGGCGAGGCAATAAATCTTAAAACTGGTGAAAAACCGGGCATGTCTTTTCCAATATGAAAAACGCTCTGTGCGATTCCAGGACCTTCTACAGCCAAATCAATCACCTGTCAAACCTCTGCAACCACCTGGCAGAGGGAAAAACGGGGTTGAGATTACGGGAAAGCAAAAGTCATTCTGCTAGTTTCTGCAAGTGAAAAATGACATCTCTTCAGAGTTCAAGAAAACAGTAGTTTTACTCCATTGGCCTTCAGACTTAACATACCAGTGATATGACTAATTCAGGATAAACTCACCCACTCTCAGTCCCGTAAATACATCAGGTTTTCTTAAGTTTATAAGACCCAATAAAAGACCAGCTAAATTAAGCTAAACGTTTAAAAACTCCAAACAGTTTTTCTGCAGATGGATGATAAATATACTTACGTCCAAGACAAACAAAAACAAGTACATGGTGATGCCAGGATGAATTTCTCAATAAATAATCATAAATATGGCTACTTGTGAATAACGACACCATTGAACAAAAGAAAAGGCTGATGAATTCGCAACAATTAAAGCCTGCACAGGGCAGAATCACTAAAAATAGAGAAGCCAGATGAGGGGGCCGCCCAGCAGCCAGAAGCCCACCGCGAGGACCCCCAGAGGGCAGGCCCTGGACAGACCACCGACGCCCCCACCTGCCTTCCGTTCCCCGTAACAACCTTCCCAGCCTTCGGTAAAGCCCCCACCTGCCCAGCGCCCCCGCCTCTTCTCACCAGCGCCCCAACCCCAGAAAACCACTAACCTCAACCCCTCACGGCTCAGCATCGTTCAAAACCAGAATCGCTTTCCCCTCACAGCGTTTGGGGGGCACTTCAGTAAAGTGTGTAAAGAGCCTAAATACTCAATGGGTGATTTTTAAAATGAACGTCAACTGAAAATCAGACCATAATCGAAACTCACTCTCTCACGTTTTTATAAAAACATGAAGAAAAAGAAACATTTCAAAAGCGTGTTCTGAAGTCATCGACATCCGTAGTTTATTTATTTGCTATGGCGCAGCACTGAACACTTCACACGGTTCCTTCAATTTATCCTTTACACTGATGAGAGGCTGCCAAAAACACGGCACGGTAATCACCACGGACCCCATCTCACAGATGAAGGACCCTGCCTGCGGCTGAGCCAGCGTGCGTGTCCGGTCCAGGTTTACAGGGCTGGTGACAGCCAAGATCAGAATCCAATCCCGAGTGTCGGGCAGCAAAGCCCAATGCTGCCCTCCGCTGGAGCAGGCCTTGCAAGGTGCCCTGAAAATCCCGGATAGCAACATAGATCTGCTTGTTCTCCTAACACAACAACCACAGTTGTGATTAAAAAAAAAAAAAAGGGAAACTAAAATGGCACAGTCTATATTCAAAGAGAAGAGAAACACCTCCATCAGCCAGAAACAGGACAGAAACGCACACAAGAAGAGAGGCTAAAGCAGTGCTGCTAGGCTCGGGGCCCACAACCAGGAAGAGACGCCAGGAACTTGCCTCCTGCAGGATAGCGGGCTGCTGGCTTGGCATCTGGGAGGCTAAGAACTTGAAGTTAGACGTGGAGGGAATAAGGCTCCATGCTGGTAAAAGACGGTGACAAAACTCAGCACCAGTACAGCCTAGGGCTGTGGCTCTGAAGGGCCGCAGGCTTGGAGAGCTCAGCCATGGTCCCCGGGTCTGCCATGTCCCTAAGCCAGGGTCGTGAGTACATCTGACGGGTCCCCTCAAAAACCTCGTCCTGGATTTCAAGCCCACAGAGCACGGTGGAACCAACTGCAAAACCACACAGAGAAGAAAGAAGCAGAGTGGGAGGGCACGAGGGACAAGAGCAGAGCGAGGGAGAAAAACAACACCAAAATCCTCCACCGAACGTGACCCTCAAACCAAAGTCCAGCTACGTGAAGGCTGAGTAAGACGGTGACGCCACCTGACGACCGAATGTGGAGTCACTCCAGAGAAAAGTAACTGTATAAAACGACCTGATTTAACATACATGCGTCTCAGATACCCCAAGAGATCCATGACAGCAGAATTCACTAACTGCTCTTAAACAAAAAAAAAAAAAGAAAAATCAAATGACCATATTTTGTAAACCAGATCTAAACTATGCATCTCTAGGATTTTATCTATTTCCCAAATTCTGCCTAGAAAAGGAAAATACCAGCCCCCAGTTTCAAAAAAAACTAAAAAGGGAGTTCCCATCAAAGCTCGGTGGAAATGAATCTGACTAGCATCCATGAGAACGCAGGTTCGATCCCTGCTCTCTCAGTGGGTTAAGGATCCAGCGTTGGTGTGAGCTCTGGTGTAGGTGGCAGATGCGGCTCAGATCTGGCATTGCTGTGGCTGTGGTGTAGGCCAGTGACTGCATAATTCAACCCCTAGCCTGGGAACCTCCATATGCTGCGGGTATGGCCCTAAAAAGACAAAATAAATTAATAAATAATACTAGGAGTTCCCATTGTGGCTCAGTGGATAATGAATCCAACTAGGAACCATGAGGTTGCAGGTTCGATTCCTGGCATCGCTCAGTGGGTTAAGGATCCGGTGTTGCCATGAACTGTGATGTAGGTTGCAGATGTGGCTCGGATCCCGCGTTGCTGTGGCTGTGGCATAGGCTGGCGGCTACAGCTTCTGTTAGACCCCTAGCCTGGGAACCTCCATGTGCCGTGAGTGCAGCCTGAGAAAAGGCAAAAAGACAAATAAATAAATGAATAAATCTATCAAAAAAAAAAAAACCCACTTAAAGACAGACTATACGAAACAATGCCACCCAAGATGCTGGATGTCAGTAACCACGGACAAGATCTCAGAGAGGCAGGAGCCCCAGCACTGCGCCTGGGAGGGAAGAACAGTCAGAGCCCTGAAGGCTTCCCTGGCTGAGGAAACGGTGCTGGGAGACGGGACAGGTGAAGTGACAAGAGTTTGCAAGACAGAGTGAAAGGGGGAAGAAGGCCACAGGTAGAGAGAAGTCGGGAGACATGCAGAAGACACTCCTTCAGGACACCTGAGGGTGCCAGTGCAGGCATGTTGAGAACCTCCCCGGGCCAGGGAGCGGACCTCACAAAAGGACTAGGAGGGACGATGTTGGGAGCTGGCAAGGACCAGAAAGTCTCCCAAACAGCCACGTGGAAAATCCCACGCTGCACAGTCATCAGCTGTGGTACTAAGAAGGGTCTTAAACTGGCTGTGGGAAGACTGACCTCAGACTAGAACCCTCACCAGTCCTGCCCAACAAGGCCTAAGGACCAAAGTGCTTCTGAGTCATCCCAGAACAAAGCTCAGGGAGATGACTAGAAATACACGATATCCCCTATGCACTGCAAGGTGAAGTGAACAGTACCCGGCATCCTATAGAAAGTCACCGGGCAGGCAAAGATGAAAAAAGAAAACATAAAGCAGAGAAAAAGAAATAGCAGTTCTCCAAGAAATGACACAGATGAGAGAACTAGTGGGAAGAGACATTAAAATATATATGGTGATATTTAATATGTTCAAACAGCTAAAGGAAAGACCAGAATTTTAAGTAGAGATACAGAAGATATAAAAAAGACACTAATGAAACCAAAAGTGGGGTGAAAAAAGAACACTGGATCAAATTAACAGATCAGACATTGCAGGAAAAAAACGACTGGTGAATTTAAAAATAGGCCATGAAAACCACCCAAAATGAAACATAGAGGAATAAAAGAAAACACTGAAAGGAGAGTGAATGAACTGCAGAAAAGTTTCAAGTGGGCAAATACACATGGAATTGGAGTCCCCAAGGGGGGAAGTGACAGAGAAACTACCTGAAGAAATAATTTCCTGAAATTTCAAAACTGGATGAAAAATATATACCCTAGATCCAAGCTCAACCAATCCCAGGCAAAAGAAGTCTTAAAAAACTACACCTATGCAAATCATAATCAAATTGTTTGAAAGCAACGACCAAGAAACGCTTCAAAAACAGTCGAAGAGAAAAGAGATTAGGTACAAAAGGACCAAGGCAAAGGCGAAAGGATGCAGGTAGATGTCTCCCGGGAAACAAGGCAAGGGAGAACTGTATCTTTAATGGGATCAACGGAGGGAAATGTCAACCTAGAACCCTTTACTCAGTGAGAATCCCTCAGAAACAAAGACCAAAGGAGGGCTGTATTCATCCTTACAAGAGCCGAGAGACTCACGACTAGCAGACTGGTCCCGGGAGAAATATTAACGATGGTCCTTCAAGCAGAGGAACAGTGATATCCTCGGAAATCAGACAATGGGCACCGGAAATGGTAACTACTCGGGGAAACATAAGACCTATTTTTTTCTGTTTATATCCGTAAAAGCTAATCAACTGCTTAAAACAAGAGTAATCACAAGGTATTTAGGAGTTGATAACATATGTAGAAGGAAAATATATGACAACAACAGCACAAAGTCCAGGAAGGGAGAAATGAAAATATACTGTAAAGTTTGTACACAGTCCATGAGTATATTCTATCACTTGAAGAAAGACTATGATAAATTTTTAAGAGCTACACTATCAATTGTAAAGCCATTGCTACAGAAATACCAAAAAGCAAATAATAATAAGTAAAGAGATAGAATGAAATAATAAAAGAAACACAATCCAAAGAAAGCAAAATTTTAAAGAGAACAAAGAACAAAAGTAATAAACAGAAAATATGTAGCAAAGTGATCGTTTAGACCCAACCACATCGATAATCACATAAATGCGAATCATCCCATTAAAACAGCTTTCGAAAAGAAAACAGAGTTGGAGGAATTGAACTAACTTCACAATGTATTACGAAGCTACTGTAACAGAGACACTACATCGAGATAAACAAATAGCAGATAAATGGGCCAGAATAGAGAATCGAGAAATAGACCCCAACATACAGATCAACTGATCAGAGACAAGGGTACAAAGGTAGTAAAGGGGAAAAGGAGTGGTCAGTTCAACAAGTCAGTCTGCGATAGCTGGAGATTCACGTTCAAACTAACTTCAATCTGTGGCTCACACCATACCTTACATTTTTCAAAATAATCACACGCAAATATAAAACTGAAAACTATAAAACTTCTAGAGAAGAGAGTGGAAAAATCTTTATGATCTTGGGTCAGGAAAGATTTCTTAGCAACCACATCAAAATCATAACCCATAAAAGAAAAAATGGATTGATTAGATTTCATCAAAATGAAGAACCTCTGCTCTTTAAGGAACACTGTTAACAGAATAAAAAGACGAGGCACAGACTAAGGGAAAATATGTGCAAATCACATATCTGCTGTAGGGCCTGTGTCCAGAATACACAAAGAAATTTTAAAAAAAATCAATAATAGGAAAATAAGCCAGTTTTTAAAATGCGTGAAGACTTACCAAAGAATACGTATAAGGATGGCAAATAAGCACTGGACGCTCAGCATCATTAGTCAATAAGGAGATGCAAGTTAAAACCACAAGCAGACACCACTACATGCCTACTAGGACAGCCGGTTAAAAGGACTGACCGTACCTAGAATTGGCCACCAGAGGGAGCAACACTGCCAACAGCAAATGTATCATGGTTCAACCACTTGAGAAAACATTCTGCGGGTTTCCTCTAAGTTAAACACATCCCTACCATCCAGCCATTTCACTCCCCCATATTTACTCAGGAGAAAAGAAAACATATGTCCACATAAAGACTTGCACACTTTATCTGTAATAGCCCAAACCTGGAAACAGCCCAAATAGCCACCAACAGGTGCATATTGAGGAACGGCCATACAATAAAACACCGCTCATCAGTAAAAAGGAATGAAGTATTGAAACAGGCTGCAACATGGATCTAAACTCTAAAAATAATTATGCTGAATGAAAAAAGCCGGGAGAAAGAACGTAACTCTGGAAAACGCCGACTAATCTATACTGACGGGCAGCAGATCGCTGGCTCATCCCGGTTCCCCAGGCCTGGTGTGCTGGGAGAGGGCAGAAGAGTCACAGGGAGAGAGATCGGGGTGGGGGCACGGCTGTTACCTCGACGGTGGCGATGGCATCCTGCGCGTACAGCCATGTCAAAAACTACCGAACCGAACACTTTAAAATACTGAGTGTAGTGGGCGCCAAACATAATTCTGTAAAGTGGTTTGAAGAAATTAAGAGGGAGGTTCAGCATAATAAACACTTTCCTCAGTATGCTGGATTTTATCATTTGGAAGTCAACCGTGAGCTCAGCAGAAACAGTTAAAATCAACACATTCTGGGCTGAGCAGCTGTGGGAAGGGACAGGCCACACGCGTGGCTGAAAAGGAAAGAAGGAGTTCCCGTCGTGGCTCAGTGGACATGAACCTGACACATGGAAACAACTAGCATCCGTGAGGATGTGGGTTCGATCCCGGGCGTCGCTCAGTGGGTTAAGGATCCCGCGTTGCTGTGAGCTGTGGTGTAGGCCAGCAGCTGCAATTGGACCCCTAGCCTGGGAGCTTCCATATACTACAGGTGCGGTCCTTTAATTAATTAATTAAGTAATTAATTTTTAAAAAGAAAAAGAAAGGAGGGCAAGGTTCCAGAGAGGGATGGAAGGTGGAACGATGGCATCTGTTGGTGGGAATGGGGGTGAGGCTGGAACGCAAGCTGGATACGGAGGGCGGGGGTTCTGGAGGTAAGTGAAAAGATGGAGTCCAGACGGGACCAGAGGCCAGGCCGAGTTCCCTAAGTTTCCTTAAGGAAAAGATGCACTTATCCTCACGCAGGGAACGAGCAGTGAGAGGGGGAAGACTCTGCAATGACAGAGAAAGGGACTGTACAGCCAGGTAGCCAAAGGGGAGACACCTCTGACCTGGCCAGCAACCCCGGCCTGGCTAAGGGACCGATCACAACTGCCAAACCCACGCAGCTGCAGCCGCTCGGGGAGGAGCAGAAAGCACAGACCTGGGGACCGATTCAAGGTCAGGTCTTTATCAAGCGAGTAGAGAAGGCCAAGGGAGGGTAACAGGAGTTGAAACGGCTGATGACGTAGTTGAGATGACCAACCCTGAGTTACCACCTGCGCCCTGCAGGGCCGGGGCTGGGGCTGGCAGCGGACGAAGGGAAGGAAAGAAAAGATGGAGAATCTGAGCTTTTCTACAAACCCAAGTAGAGAGGGAACTTAGCCTCGCGCACAGATCTTGGTGTTTCCGGGCTGCCTGTGCATCCAGCGCCTGCGAGGAGGCGAAGCAGGCGCAGGCTGGCACCTGGCTTCTCGGGACTGCGCCGACTCCAGGCGCTGGCCTCCCGCTGCAGCACAGCGGGTCGAGGGTCCGGCGGTGTCTCGGTGGCGGCGCAGGTCCTCAGCCTGGCCCAGCATCCAAGTGCGACCACCAGAGCTCTGGAGCGTATGGAGCCCGTCAGCAGTGCCCCGTGGACGGTGGGGAGGAAGAGGTGAGGGGGCAAGGGGGACCGGGCGGACACTGAGGCCGCCTGTGGCCCCGTCAGCCCAGGGGCTGGGACGCAAGCCGGGAGGGCATCTCGGTGACAACCTGGAGCCTGCTTCGCTCTCACACGAAGAGCCGTGACCTGCGCACGGCGGCCGAGGATCGCAGCCCACTTCTCCTAAACGGTGCTCATCGAAACGAGGTCAGCGCTTCCTAAAGCAAAACTCCAGTGACAACAAGGACACTGTGCCAAAGACAGGCTGTAAACTAAACCCTGAAGGGCAGAAAGTGAAACTAAAATGTTAGAGGTCCTAAGCCCCAACTTAGTTGCTCTGAAAGAAATGATCTGCTCAATAGGGTACAAAATCGAGGGGAAGCAATGTTGGAAATTACAGTGAATTCCCCAAGCATCAGAAGTGCTAAAGGTTATCTTATTTCTTTCCAATTCTAAACTGATAACCTCTCTTATAACAGCCTTAGGATGCCGGTGCAATTGAAATGTTAGGAGAAAATAATAAACTGCTTTGGAGAGGGAGAAAAAGCTGAAGCTAAAGCAGCTGTAATAACAAATTGCCACAAGGAAACAGTGTGTTCTAATTTTTAATTTTGCCTTTCAAGAACAAAGGAATACAACACTAATAATTCAAAAGACTAAAAAGCTTACACCATAAAAACAAACAGAAAAAGAGTCGGTGAATAATTCTGAGGCCTGTGGAGGCCATTCCTATTCATTAGCTAATTAAAGAAAGACTGAATTTGAAGTTTCTAACTGATCTTTGGTGTCTAAAACATAATGGAGCATGACTCGCCAGCAGGACCCGCCCCGAGCTGGCTACAGGGAGGCCGAGGAGAGGTGGGGGGGGGCTGATTTTTTTTTAGCAACCCAGCTTTCATAGGTCTCACCGTCTCAGAAATGTTATTGAAGTGATTTCTTTTTCTCCTTTCCAAAGAGCTAACATCTAACCCGGGCTCAGAAACCACAGTGACGAGGCTCCACAGGATGAAGAAACAAGGCCCTACTGTGCAGCACAGGGAATGGCACTCCGCGGCCTGGGAAAGACCGTAATGGAAAAGCACACGAGAAGGAACGTGTGTGTGTGTAAAACCCAGTCACTTTGCTGTACAGGAGAAATTAACACAACACTGTAAATCAGCTATGCTTCAATACAATTTTTAAAGCATTTTAAATAAAAAAAAAAATTTTTTTGGAGTTCCCCTTGTGTTTTAGAGGAAACGAAACCGACTGGTGTCCATGAGGACACAGGTTCAATCCCTGAGTTGCTGTGGCTGTGGTGTAGGCCAGCAGCTGCAGCTCCAATTTGACTCCTAGCCTGGGAACCTCCATATGCCACAGGTGCGGCCCCCAAATGCTATATATATATATTTATTTATAAATGCCCTGTCATTAAAAAATATATATATCTATATAATTATATGTATTCACTATTTTTTTTTTAAATAACGGGGCCCAGGCTAGGCCTTAAATATTCGCAGGCTGTGTGACGGCCATGCGGTATTTGGTTGCTCTGTGTCCAGGTTAGCCTGAGTAAAAAAAAATGGAGATTATAATAACACCTCCATCACAGATGCAAGTCCCAACAAAAAATCCCCTGTAAAAGTGCTCCACGTGGCAGGTGACACTGTTAATTATCACCTCTGTCACCACGTTGACTATGGCTGTTATTACTCTAAATGACATCCAGACTGCTTGTCCACAGAGACGTGTTTCAGCATCTGGCACCCCTCCCACCCCAAAGAAAACAATTAAATGACGCTCTGAAACCCCTGAAGTCAGAGCCTGGCATGTCCCTCCAGACAAAGGAAGAGACAGCCAGGTCCCAGGTGCAGCCAGCACGCAGCACGAGCCCCGGGCGAGCACACAGCACCCTTCCTGTAACACCCTCAACTTCGGGTTCATGAACATGGGCCTGACTGGGCCCCTCCCCACCGCCTAGCTTCTCCCCCGGGAAGCACCTCAGCAGACGCCACAAACACACAACCCCCTTCCAGCAGCGGCTCCCATGGCGATACACACAGCACGGGCACCGGGCTGGGCAAGGTAAATGGTGAGTGGGCCCTGCAGGATTTTCAGGGTGTTTGGCTCCTGCGTGAATGCGGTTAAAAATGATCTCATGGCTGGAAGGAAAGAAAAAAATAAAGGATCTTAGCACAGAGGAACAGGGCGTATGCTCCCAGCAGGAGGATATTTTACTTTAACGCCATTCCACCATTCTGCTGACTCGCTCTTACAAACAACAAGCAAATCTGAAGATTTATGAAAGAGAAACTCTGATCTGTAATGAAATTGAACACCTAAAAGTCTAGGCCAGTAGTATTTTAAGAATAAAGCCAACCTACCTGTGGCCCCAGTCACCTCAGGGGTCAGCAAAAAAAAAAGAGGGCACCGCACCCAAGCACCACGTGTTGTTACTCTCACTGCTCTGGGAACACAGCCCCTGCAGCTGCACTCCCAGACGCTCAAGGGTGCCCAGACACTTGATCACTGTCCCTTCCCAGGACCCTGCAACTAGGGGCAGTTGGTGCAGCAGCTCCTGTGTGGGCTAAGCAGGACGGGGTGCTTCTTCCATGGACTGCAGGGGGCGGGGGCGAACCACCGCAGTTATCTCTGACTCCAGAGGTGGGAATGGACCGCCAGCAACAGGGGTCTGTGAACAGGAACCACTTGCGGCCCCAGTCACCTCAAGGGCACCACAGAAGAGGGCACTGTGACCAAACACCACCTGCTGTTGCTCGTGCACCCCTGGGCGCACACCGGCCCTGCTGCTGCCACCGCCAAACAGTGCCCAGCAGTGCCCACATGCTTGATCTCTGTCACTCCCCAGGATTCTGAAACTAGGAGCAGCCTCTGCAGCACTGGATAAAAAAGCAAAAACCTACAGTCTGCCATCTATAAGAGACTCACCTTAGGGCAAAGGACACATACAGATTGGAAGTGAAGGCATGGGAAAAGACATTTCATTCCAGCGACAAGACAGGAAAGCAGGAGCTGCAATACTCGTATCAGACCAAACAGACTTTAAAATGAAGGCCATAAAGACAGACAAATAAGGACACTATTTATAATAGTAAAAATATCCATTCAAGAAGAGGTTATTACAATAATCAATATATATGCCCCTAACAGAGAAGCACCCAGACACCTACAACAAGTACTATCAAACATAAAAGGAGAAATTGATGGGGATACAATAATAGTAGGAGACTTTAAAACTCCACTCACATCAATGGACAGATCTTCTAGACAGAAAATCAGTAAGGCAACAGAGATCCTAAATGACACAATAGAGAAGTTAGACTTTATCAACATTTTCAGAACATTGCATCCAAAAAAATCAGAATATACATTCTTCCCAAGTGCACATGGAACATTCTCAAGGATCAATCATATACTGGGGCACAAAGCTCACCTCAACAAATTGAAGAGTATAAAAATTATTTCAGGTGTCTTCTCTGACCACAATGGCATGAAAGTAGAACTCAACCACAGGAAAAGAAATGAGAAAAAACTAATTACACGGACACTAAACAACATGCCACTAAACAACGAATGGGTCAAGGAGGAAATCAAGAAGGAAATTAAAAAATACCTTGAGACAGATGATAATGAAGACACAACCACTCAAAGTCTACGGGATGCCGCCAAGGCAGTGCTCAGAGGGAAATTCATAGCAATACAGGCCCTCCTCAGAAAAGAAGAGCAATCTCAAATCGACAACTTAACCCACCACCTAAATGAACTGGAAAAAGAAGAACAAACAAAACCTAAAGTCAGCAGAAGGAAGGAAATCATAAAGAACGAGAGGAAATTGATAAAATACAGATTCAAAAAACAATAAAAAAATCAATAAAACCAAGACCTGGTTCTTGGAAAAGGTAAACGAAATTGACAAACCTCTGGCTAGACTCACCAGAGGGAGGAGAGGAAAAAATCCAAATAAACAAAATAAGAAATGAAAAAGGGGAAATCACAAGGAATACTGCAGAAATACAAAAAAACAGAAGAGAATACTATGAACAATTGTATGCCAACAAATTTGACAACCTAGAAGAAATGGACAACTTTCTAGAGACTTAACAGCCTGCCAAAACTGAATCAAGAAATAGATCAACTGAACAGACCAATCACTAGAAATGAAATTGAATATGTAATAAAAACACTCCCTATAAATAAAAGTCCAGGACGAGATGGCTTCACATGTGAACTCTACCAAACATACAAAGAGGAACCATCTTCCTAAAACTTTTCCCAAAGGTTGAAGAAGAAGGAACACTCCCAAAGACATTCTATGTATGATGCCACCATCACCCTAATACTAAAACCAGACAAAGATACCACCAGAAAAGAAAACTATAGGCCAATATCTTTAAAGAATATAGACACCAAAATTCTCAACAAAATTTTAGCCAACCGAATCCAACAGCATATAAAAAAGATCATACAACACGACCAAGTAGGATTCATCCCAGGTTCACGAGGATTGTTCAACATACGCAAATCAATCAACGTCATACACCACATTAACAAAAGAAAAGTCGAAACCACATGATCATCTCAATAGATGCAGAAAAAGCATTTGACAAAGTCCAACATCCATTCATGATAAAAACTCTTACCAAAGTGGATATAGAAGGAATATACCTTAACATAATAAAAGCCACTTAGGACAAACTCACAGCAAATATAATACTCAATGGAGAAAAGCTGAAAGCCTTCCTGCTAAAATCTGGAACAAGACAAGGATGCTTACTCTCCCCACTTTTATTCAACACAGTATTGGACGTCCTAGCCACAGCAATCAGACAAACAAAAGAAGTAAAATGTATCCAGACTGGAAGAGAAGAAGTAAAATTGTCACTGTATGCAGATGACGTGATGCTATATACAGAAAACCCTAAGGACTCAACCCAAAAACTACTCAAATGGATCAGTGAAGTCAGCCAAGTAGCAGAATACAAGATTAACACTGAGAAATTGGTCACATTTCTGTATACTAACAATGAAATATTAGGAAAGGAATACAAAAATACCTTTTAAAACTGCATCCCAAAAAAATCAAATACCTGGGAATAAACCTGACCAAGGAGGTGAAAGACTTATATGCTGAGAACTATAAAACATTAATCAAGGAAATTATAGAGGATGCAAAAAAATGGAAAAATATCCCAAGCTCCTGGGTTGGAGAAATTAATTCTGTAAAAACGGCCATACTACCCAAAGCAATCTCCAGATTCAATGTAATCCCTATCAAGTTACCCATGACATTTTTCACAGAACTAGAACAAACAATCCAAAAATTTATATGGAACCACAAAAGACTCAGAATTGCCAAAGCAATCCTGAGGAACAAAAACCAAGCAGGAGGCATAATTCTCCCAGACTTCAGGCAATATTACAAAGCCACAGTAATCAAGGCAGTGTGGTACTGGTACCAAAACAGACACACAGACCAATGGAACAGAAGAGAGAACCCAGAAATAAACCCAGACACCTCTGGTCAATTAATCTTCAACAAAGGAGGAAAGAATATAAAATGGAAAAAAGACATTCATCTTTTTCTAGCAAGTGTTGCTGGGAAAACTGGACAGCCGCATGTAAGTCAATGAAACTGGAACACACCCTCACATCACGCACAAAAATAAACTCAAAAAGGCTAAAAGACTTAAATGTAAGACAAGACACCATCAAATTCCTAGAAGAAAACATAGGCAAAACATTCTCTGATATCAACCTTACAAATGTTTTCTCAGGTCAGTCTCCCAAAGCAACAGAAATAAAAGCAAAAACAAACCAATGGGACCTAATCAAACTGACAAGCTTTTGCACAGCAAAGGAAACCATAAAAAAAAGAAAACTCACAGAATGGGAGAAAATAGTTTAAAATGATGCAACTGACAAGGGCTTAATCTCTAAAATATACAAACAACTTACACAACTCAACAGCAAAAGAAAAATAATAATAACTCAATTGAAAAGTGGGCAAAAGACCTGAATAGACATTTCTCCACAGACGGCCAACAAGCACATGAACAAATGCTCAACATCACTGATTCGTAGAGAAATGCAAATCAAAACTACCACGAGAAACCACCTCACACCAGTCAGAATGGCCATCATTAATAAGTCCACAAATTACAAATGCCGGAGCGGGTGTGGAGAAAAGGGAACCCTCCTGCACTGCTGGTGGGAATGTCAATTGGTACAACCGCTATGGAAAACAGGAAGGAGGTACCTTAGAAAACTATACATAGAACTACCATATGACCCAGCAATCCCGCTCTTAGGCATATATCCAGACAAAAATTTCCTTAAAAAAGACACGTGCACCCGCATGTTCATTGCAGCACTACTCACAATAGCCAAGGCATGTTCATTGCAGCACTATTCACAATAGCCAAGACATGGAAACAACCTAAACGTCAATCGACAGGTGACTGGATTAAGAAGACGTGGTATATATACACAATGGAATACTACTCAGCTATAAAAAAAGAACAAAATAATGCCATCTGCAGCAACATGGATGGAACTAGAGACCCTCATCCTGAGTGAAGTCAGTCAGAAAGAGAAAGACAAATACCTTATGATTTCACTTATATTTGGAACCTAATATACGGCACAAATGAACCTTTCCACAGAAAAGAAAATCATGGACATGGAGAACAGACTTGTGGTTGCCAAGAATGAGGGGGAGGGAGTGGGTGGAACTGGGAATTTGGGGTTAATAGATGCAAACTATTGCCTTTGAAATGGGTAAGGAATGGGATCCTGCTGTGTAGCACTGGGAACTGTATCTAGTCGCTTATGATGGAGCATGATAATGTGAGAAAAAAGAATGTGTACATGTATGTGTGACTGGGTCACCTTGCTGTACAGTAGGAAATTGACAGAGCATGTAAACCAGCTGTAATGGAAAAAATAAAAATCATTAGTCAAAAATAAATAAAGCCAATATTTGCCTGAAATAGAGAAGCTATAATTTCACTGCTGTTTCAAAAGTTGAGATTCTTCATTCTTGGCCATGGGCATCAGAGGTGTGTCTGTTTCTGAAAAATCATATATGGCAGAAATGTGGAAAGTGCTTTTCTAAGGAGAAGTGCTACCTGGAAACTCTCGTCTCCATGTACAGTTTTGAAAGCTATTCAAATACAAATGTTAAGCATATTAAGACAAAGGAAAGTCCAAGACTGTATTCAGAGACATGCAGATTCTCGGGGCCCCTGGGAACATTTTTGTAACATACACAGAATGGGGCACACTGTCTGCTTGTTTAAACATCTGCTGGTGCCCAGAGAGACTGAAGGGACTGGGGACTACGCAGGGGAAGAGGGTCAAAAAGGGAATGAAAAATAACAAAACAGGAGACACACAGTGCTGGTCGGCAGAGAAGGCAGGCTACCCGCCTCTTCAGAACCACGAGGCACCCAGCTGGAAGGCAGCTTCTAAACCTCACGCACGGGAGACCATGTGCAGATAGAAATGGGTGGCAGGACATGAATAAGGAGGCTCCAAAGCCGTGTTCTGCATCCGCCTGACTACGGGGAAGGCTCAGGTGATCCTGACTCTTTCTGTAAAGCTACCGGAGCTGGAATACTGTCTCCCTGCAGTGCTGGAAGCCCTCCCGGCCAGCCCTGCCTGGAAAATGGCCTGAACAGCACAATCCGTCTCCCTGAATTCCCGTGTTAACTGGATTACATTACTGCTGAAAATACCACAATTCCTTTCTTCTATCATGAAAGTAAAGAGAAGCTGGCTAAAATAGGACATTCGAGTCGGCAATCTCTGCAACCTCTTTCACGATTACATTATACCATTTTAACATGAAATACTCAAAACCAAGAGACAGAAATAAAAAACGGCAGACAGCTACGCACCCACTACTCAGTTGCATCAAGCCATAACATTTTGTCATATTTCACTTGGGATCTTTTTTGTTTTAGTAGAGTACTATGAACCCACTGGAAGGCCTGTTTGTACCTTCTCCCTAACACCATTCGCTGCCTCCTAGAAAAAGACAGTAGCGTGTTAAGTTGCTGTAGTCCTTTTAAAAATGAATATATATAAAGAATATATGGGATTATTATTATTTTTTTGTCTTTTGTCATTTTAGGGCCACATCCGCGGCATATGGAGGTTCCCAGGCTAGGGGTCTAACAGGAGCTGTAGCTACCGGCCTTCACCACAGCCACAGCAATGCGGGATCCGAGCCGCGTCTGCAACCTACACCACAGCTCACGGCAACGCTGGATCCTTAACCCACTGAGCAAGGCCAGGGATCGAACCCGCAACCTCAGCGTTCCTAGTCGGATTCGCTAACCACTGAGCCACAATGGGAACCCCAATATATGGGATTATTTAGTGGCTTCTTAATATTATATCAACTGTGCGTTTGAAAGTGCAGCAGGCAAGATATTCTTAACAAACCTTGCTCAAACAGAGAAGCAGAGGTTCAATAAATTATAATAAAAATCCTTTCAAACACACATTTGGGTTCTCACTTAAGAAGGGGAAATCCAGCAGGATGAAGAAATAAATAGAGATAGGAGCAGCAAGTGAGGGTTCAGGTTCTGGCCAGGAGGACGGTGCCTGAGACGACTCCAGAAGGCCAAGATTTCGTCCCACAGCCGATTTTGCTGTGTCTCGCTCCTCTCAAAACTTACAAATGTCAGACTTCTCTCTTTTTTTTTTACATGTGGATAATGACAAAGGATAGCTCAGGTGGTTTTCATTCGCTTCTCCTGGTAGCTACTCGGCTGAGCATCTTTTCGTACGTGCAGAGTCATTCCATCAGTTCCTCCCACATTCACTCAGTGCTCCCGCAGGCCGATTTTTGCTCATTTATTTGGAGTTCTTTATATACCTGAATGTTTGTTTGACGTGCCACTACTCTCCTAACTATTAGAAGGGCTAAAATTCAAATAACTGAACACATCACCTGCCGTGCAAGACGAAGAGCACATGGGATTTTCATACACGAACGGGCAAACTGTAAAATGGGACAGACACTTCGGGAAACCGTTCAGTGGTATCTCAGGAAGTTAAAATTCACCCGCCATAGGATCTAGCCATCGCACTCCTAGGTATTTACAAGCAGACATGAAAGCAAATGTCCGAAGACCTGTGCACGATTAGGCGCAGAGGCTTTACTTGTCACGGCAAAAAAACTGGAGACAACCCAGATGTCTATCAACGGATGGTGGATAAACAAGCTGCAGAATGAACTGCTGCGCACCGGTAAAAAGGAATGCACTACTGATACATGCTACAGCACGGATGGATCTCAGAGTAAGTGAACTAAGTGAAACAAGCCGGGGGGGGGGGGAAGAGTACACATTATAGAATTCCGTCTACACCAATCTAGAAGGTGCGCTAAACAAGAGGGACAGAAAGTGGATGGCTGGCTGCCCAGGGTGAGCAGAGGCAGGAAGGGCAAGGACAGAGATTACCAGACAGGAGGAGACTCTAGAGGGGTGACTGGCTTCCTTCTGCTCATGCTTTCATGGATGGATGCGTACATCAACATTTATAAAGCCTCGTGGATACGCTGTTTATCGTATGTCAATTCAGCTGACTGTATACCTGTAGTGGGCGTGGCTGACTTCATGTTGATTATACCTCGATATAAAGGTGTTCTTTTATTTATTTATTTATTTTTATTTTTATGGCCACACCCACGGCATATGGAGGTTCCCAGGCTAGGGGTCAAATTGGAGCCACAGCCACAGGCCTACACCACAGCCACAGCAATGCGGGATCCAAGCTGTGTCTGCGACCTACACCACAGCTCACGGCAACGCTGGATCCTTAACCCACTGAGCGAGGCCAGGGATCGAAGACGCAACCTCAGGGTTCCCGGTCGGATTCATTTTCACTGCACCATGATGGGAACTCCCTAAAGGTGTTCTTTTAAAAAGTTCCCAAGAACAAGAGAATAAAAGAGAATCCCAACCATGCAGAGCTTCTATCTTCTAAAAATTTTTAGATATAGGTGACAACTAAGGAAAAATCTAACCTTCCATTTATATTTTACTGAAAACAAAATATTACCCCAAGTAAGTTAGAAATAGTTGGAGGGGGAGGGGGATATTACAGATAAAAACATCTCTTGGAGAAATAACGGGGGGCAAGTGACTAAAGGGAGCATCCAGGTCTTAAAAATACTGTTCTTCCTCCAGGAAACTGACCTTTAACATGTTGCTGTTGATGGTGATAATTAGTGTGTCAAAACGGACCCATTTACGTGGTTACGAACCTTGCCCCGTCCATCAGGCCTGACCCAGCAATAATGCAGTGACACTCTAATGCCAGTCAGCCTGTTCAGTGCTTCCCCATTGATGATACTGACTGCAACCCACCACCACTCTTATCAAAGGCTGTAATCGTTCTTCTTTCTCCAGCTAACTCCATTTTCATACCCTCTTGCTCCTCAAACGGAATGAAATGGGAAATCCGGAAGTTCTACCTCACTAAGGACCTAAACCACTGAGCCACAGCTCAGACCAAAAAGTCTAGACACAAGTAGGCACAATGATTTCAGGAAGATGGTAACTGCTGAGTATTTAAGCCCCAAAGGCAAAGCCATTTAGTACCTACCGTCTCCAAAAAGATGTGTCACGAGCCTGGTAAGTGTTTGTTTGAGGTCAAACTCTACAAGCTTCATGGCCTCCATGGTATGGGTCTCCTGTTTGTGGGCGGAGCGGGAACTCTGTTCAAAAAGCTGCAGGTTTTCTCCATCCTTTACGCCTGCAAATAGCTGTAAACCAAGAGGAGTAATATAAATAAATAAAAATAGTATCCTGATCCGTCTATATCAAAAACGTTAGGTGGAAATAAAACCCAGGAAGTCTGGCAGTCCATGAGTATTCTGAAATTAGCATTGATCCGGTTTCCACTTTGTGTGAAGCGCCACCCGACACGGAAGGGCAAGTCCTCGGGAAATTAAAGGACACCCACTGATCTCGGCTGATCTCTTGGTTTCCTTTTGCACTAACTTGTAGACAGCTCCTCACAAAAGACATTATCCTCCACGCCAGTGGAAATACCACGGAACCAGGTTTTTGCTGTCCACAGGGGGACCTGAGACTAGGTCAGAAAGCACAGTCTAAGAACAAAGTCCCATGAAGCCCTCCTAGGCTGGAAGCAGGCAGGACTTTGCCACCCTGTAATTCCAGAGAACAAGGCCTGGGAATAAGAACGCTAAATTCGGAGGCTTAATGATAGTTAAGTAAAAGAAAGCATGAAAAGCATGGAGTCACTGGCACATTGCAACAGCTAAATACATGTCCTCACTGTCATCACAACTGGCATTGCTAATCACAAGCTGTGATCAGTCAGAAGCTGCTTCACCACTAAAATAAAATATCCCCAGTTTTAACAACAAAGCAGGTCTTCACTTGCTAAGAGACTGCTGCGAGATGGAGAAATGACCGAATCAATTTGTCACCTTTGCCACCCTAAGTCCCATGAAGACAAAAGTTATAAAATATTTTAATAAAAGAATGAAACAATTGCTGTTTCAAAGTAATATCGGGCTAGATAATCAGAACTAAATCTCCTAATATATCTACTAAAAAATACAAAACTTCTTAAATGCACTGAAAAAGTAACACGAGAGAGGGTTTATTCAACAAAACACTGGAGGAAGCACGAAGCAGAGAGAAATACTGGGACTGTCTGCCCACCCAGGGTTTCAACTGGGCACTGAACGTGGGCTGGGACAGCTGTCACGCCAGGTTGGCCAAAGGGAAACCCACAGTGTCTAACCACGTTGGGATGCCAGATAAATGCTCTGAAGGATGTTTTCTCATGGGAAGAATGAATACCAAGGTGACTGCTTCTCGTACGGACTTCCAGCCAGGTGTCACCTTACCTGGGCACCCGAACAAACTTCAGGCTGTGAAAATGGCCTATGGTAACCCCAGAGGGCTCACTGCCCTAAGTGCTTCCTCAGAAAAATCAAACCTAAATCTGTCAGGAAAAGACTCTACTATCCAAGGTCTCAAACTATTCCTGCACAAGCTGAGGACGCAGCTGCCACAGCCTATGCCTCCCAATATTTCCTCTAAAAACAACTTAGAACAACAAAAAGAAAAAATAAAACCACTAAAAACACCATGCTCTCAGGAGGAAACAGAGTGCCCAAACCTGCAAATAATTGTAGGTAAAAAGGAAGGAAGGAAGGAAATAAACATTTACTATGATACTTTTCCTATAAGAGGGAAAAGAATAAAATATTCATGAATCTGCTCATTTGTATAAAACAAACAAACAAACAAAAAAACCCAGGGGAATAATTAATCTGAACCCAGAGAGATTAACTGCCTGCTAGGAAGTGGGAAAGAGACTGCAGAATGAAAAGAACCGGAGAACACTGGAGCTGGAAGGGACCAAGTCAGAGATCACTCAGCCAACGGCACATAAGGAAATGAACTCCAGTGAAGTGAAGACCCAGAGAAGCTGAGGGGACCTGGCCCTTTAGTCACCATGCTGGGACTAAGGCACGCCTCTCACCCGGTCCCAGGGCTCTAAAGTGGCTGCCTCTCACATAGCTTTCTGTTTGAGAGGCATCCACTAGTGATAAAATTAGATTTCCATTAACTGCACACAATAGGCTGTGTCATTTGTTTTTCCTTTAGGATTTCTTCTATTTCTCTGACATTTTCTTAAGTGTCCTTGCACAAACCTTAATGACCCAGAATGCAAATCCCACCCCAACTGGAACTGCTTACAGAACCAGGGCAAGGAGCGTGAAAATGAGAAAAGAGCAGGTGCGAGAAGTTATTTCGAATCAGACTTAAGAATAAAAACCGATGGCTGAAGTCAATTAAATTTAAAATGCAGAAAGCCAAAAGGATCTTTCCAAATGGCCCAGACTGGAAACACACATTTTAAAAGTAAATAAAAAGGCCAGTGGTCAGAAGTATAACATGCATCTACGCAAAGCCCTCCGAGCGGTCAAGGATAAAGGGGGCTTGGATGACAGCAAAATTTCCAGCAGTTTTTTAGGGCTGGCCTGTGGTTCCCAAAGAAGTCATTTTCCTGCTCCGCCATTTAAAATATCCACTGGTCACGGGTTTAATCTGCACAGTCCACGTATTAACATATTAAAGCTCCACGCCCACCCTGCCTCTCTCCTGTCCCGATGCCATGACCCTGCAGCAAATTTGCTACGGCTGCTGCTGGCACCACTACAGGTTAACCCTTATTGTTCACTTATTGTACTTGCTACCCTACCGGGGGCTTACCTTACGTACTCGATGGTTTCATTTAATCCTCATGATCCCTATTATTTCCCCGTTTATCATGTAAGAAACTTGAGGCTTAGAGGAGGTAAGTAACTTGCCACTGTGACACAGTAAGTGATGAAACCTGAATTCAAACCAAAGTCAGATTCGTGACCCCATCTTCTAGGCTCCATGGTTATTTCCACGACAGCACATTGCATGCATCCTTTTGGCTTCAGCGTAAAAAGGATCTAAAGCCAGATAGATGGGATTAAGAACTGGACAGAGAAGTTCCCTTGTGGTGTGGCAGGTTAAGGATCTGGTACTACCGCAGCTATGGTGTGGGTTCGACCCCTGGCCCTGGAACTTCCATACACTCGGGGTGCGGCCAAAAAAATAAAGTTGAAAAAAGCTGGCCAGAAGACAAGAGCAGAGAGGAGCAGCAGTGGTGTCGCACACTGTCACCGCTGCGGGTACCCTCTACAGGACCGTGATGGTTTACCTCAAATCGCTATTGCCGAACAAGGTCCAGTAAATCCCTCGAATAGTGATAATTAAGGTTTGCCTTTCGAACGCGTTAGTACGTGCAACTGCATCGGTATGAAGAGATGTTTGAGGAGGGTGGCTCTGGAACCAGACGTGAGCTACGGCCACGTTCTGCAGCAGTAACAGGAGGGCTGCATGGAGGAGGCCACGTGCAGTCAAAGCGCCATCGGGTACAGGGAGGCTGGTACTCCTCCGGCCCCATCACCAGACCAGTGCTTAACACAGATGACCTCAGCCCCGTCCTCCTTAGCCAAGGAAGGAAGGGAACCAAAAGCAGGACGGTTCTCTGACATCAGCCATACAAGTGTGTTCTCAGGGCAGTGTCCTAATCAAACCGAGGAGCTTTCGCACAGCTAAGGAAACCATAAAAAAAAAAAAAAAAGACAAAAGTGAACAGCAGGATGAGTGAAGAAATGCTTGAGACTTAGTCAAATAAATAATCACAATGCAGGTTGACAGAGAGAAAGAAATAGTGCTTAAACCCAAAAGCGGTTCACAAGAAACGCCCAACGAAGGAAAAGACAGGGGTTTGTGATGTTGTCTTCATCTTACAAAACTCTGAAGGATGACACAGCATGGAAATAGTCAAAACAACACCTGACTCTGAGTAGCGCCTGTGGCTGGGTACTCACACAGGCAAGGTCCGCCAAGGACGCCCACCAAGGCGGTTAAAGCACACGGGATGCAAGAGCAGGTGCTCGTGGCACCCTAACCGGGCACCCCAACTGGACCTTAACCCTGATGAAATCATTCCCCCCTTTCCTGCCCGAGGAGCCTGGCCCGACAGGTGCGGGGACTGGCCGGACGTCACAGGGAAAGAAAAACTCAGGCTCATTTTCTTTCTTCCTTTTCCTTTTTTTTTTTTTTGTTTTTGGTTTTTCAGGGCCGCACCTGCAGCGTATGGAGGTTCCCAGGCTAGGGGTCTAATCGGAGCTGCAGCTGCCAGCCTACACCACAGCCACAGCCACACAGGATCTGAGACACGCCTGCCACCTACACCACAGCTCATGGCAATGCCGGACCCTTAACCCCCTGAGCGAGGCCAGGGATCGACCCACATCCTCATGGCTACTAGTCGGGTTTGGGTTCGGTACCGCTAAGCTATGAGGGGAACTCTAGGCTCATTTTCTGAGTAACCTCAGCAAACTAAGGAAGCACCTGAACAGAAAAGTGGTAGCAGCAGCAAGACAACATTTAGAAAAGGTGCATGAGAAACAGATACAATAGCTTCAAGTGGCAAAGCATGCCTGCATTTTAACATTAAAACAAACACCAGGGAGTTCCCATTGTGGGGCAGGATACTAGTTGGAAACAAAGCTATTATCCATAAGAATGTGGGTTTGATCCCTGGCATCTCTCAGTGGATTAAGGATCCGCTGTTGCTGTGAGCTGCGGTGTAGGTCGCAGATGCAGCTTGGATCCGGAGTTACTATGGCTGTGGTGCAGGCTGTCAGCTACAGCTCCAATGAGATCCCTAGCCTGGGAACTTCCATATGTTGTGGGTGCGGCCCTAAAAAGCAAAAAAGCAAAACATAACAAAACAAAAACTAAAGGCCACTGCAACAGCCTTTAAAATTTTAACCAGCTAGTGAGCCAGTCAGCCCCTACCTCACCACCTGTCTGTTCCTAACTCAGTCTTTGCCTGAGGTAATACAGCAAACGTCTAAAGCCTCAGGAGACAGACCGTGACAGCACCCTTATCTGTACAATGTCAAATGCAAGCGCAGGAAACCAGAGCAGTGAAAGGATCACCCAAGACAACGCTGACACTGCTGACACTGATGGGAAAATATCTCAGGTGACACAGCCACACAAAAGACTGTAAGTACACAGGCTGAAGGAGGTGCTAACAAGGAATTCAGGCTACAGGAACTGGTATTTTAATAAGGGGCGGGGGGGGGGGAAGCGGAGGAAGAGGCAGAGAAGGAGGAGGAAGAGGAGTTTTAAAAGCTCAGCAACGGCACCCAAGGGCCCCGCAGCCCACTGATTCGATGGTCTTTTCACCTCCAGTCTTCCCTGCTTCACTCCACAGGCCACTCCACAGATTTCTCTAAAATGCCCGTCCGATGACATCCGTCTTATACGTAAAAATTACTAAGACTCCTCATTCTCTCTAAACTGAAGTTCAAATCCAGCAGAGCCACTGAGGCCCCTTAACGACCCGTTCATAGCCCTGGCTCCAAGTCCATCCCCATCACTCCTCCGAGCTCCGACGCCCCTCGACATACATTCCAGGGACTCATCACATCCTGGGGTCCTCAGGCCCTCAAATCTCTTACTCTCGCCACCTGCAACACCGAGCCCCTTCCCTGCCCGGATAACTTCGAATCCTCCTTAAGACGTTTCGCTAAGCTTTCGTCACTATCCCATCAATAAGGATTTCCTTTTACTGGGCCCTGGCCGTTGTCTCTTGCATGGTGCCAAACGCCTTGTGCAGACCTAGTTTAACTGTCTCTCACACGACGCTACACACAGAAGCAATGGCACTCAGTCAGGTTCTTATTTTACAACCGTCCTGTTTGGGATGAGATTCCTAAGGACACATGGCTTCCAATCTACACCCAATTCGGCTCAACTCAAACCTGTCACTGAGCAGATCACCTCTGAGCCCCAGGGACCAGCCTTCACTGGGAGAGTGACAGACAGAGCCGGGAACTCTGATGAACACAGCCTCATCTAACCGGCAGGCCCACTGCTTATTAATTCTTGGTTCACAGACCGACAAATAAGTAAAGATCGCTTCCAAAAATAAACACGTTCAGATATCTTCCCACAGCAACTCCCAAGCCTTCGTGTCCCCTGAATGCAGCAAGAAAATTCAATTACATTATCCAAACCCAACTAAAGCATTTCAGCAAATATTAAGTATTCAAATCACTTTGGAAGAAGGATTGGGATGTCTTAGTGGGATGAACAGACAGAAATATTAAAGGGATAGCAGACTCATCCAAGCAGATTTCAGATGCTAATTTCTAGAGTTTTTAATTTCTTTAAACAACCAGGCCCTCTGTGAGTTCTGCTGCTGCTCATTATTTGGGAAGACTCGTGTCTGAAGGGGCCTGGTTAAACACAGCTCTGTCCTGGGGTCTCTGTGGGAAGTCGGCTCTTGTTTTAGCTAATTGATATTGAATCAGTGTTGTCACTCGGATTTCTGGTGGCATGCCACAGGCCAATTAATCAGGCTGCAGAGCTGAGCACAGGGGAGGGTGCGCCGAAGCTGCGCGCGGGGAGATCGGACTGCCTCTCCCCTGCTGCCCAGCTCGCTTCCTCTCCCTGCCCGGAGACTGGTACCGGGGCAGTGATGGGGGGCGATGTAAAAGAGGCCCCTTCTGCAGTGAAAGATGACGCAAAAACACGTCAGGGGTTGAAAAGCCACCTCTGCCAGGCAGCTGAACAGAGCACTGCTGCCAAGGGTGCTTTGCAATTCGAGAGGCTCGCGTCCCACGTGGCCACACCCCAGGGCTCTCTGGCTAAGCCTTCTCGGGAGCGCCCACATGTCACACGCCCACGGGTCCTGGTGGGACAGCAGGGTCCTGCCAAACCTCCCCTCACTCAAGCCCCCTGAGCGAAACCGAGACTGAATGGATCCCAGCAGCTGTTCAGTTCCTGCAAGATGCTCCACCTCAGGAAGGCCGGGCGGGAAGAGGCTGGGAAGCCAGCGTCCGGCCGCCGGGGGCGGTTCCCTGGCTCGGAGCAAGGCCCTGCGCGCCATCAGCCACCTCTGCCTCCCGGGCATTTTGGAAATCCGGTTAGCTGTCTGGCCTGCTTTTGTTAACTCTGACCTATAATGAGTATATTTTCAGCACTTTTCTTCTCTTCCAGGTTCTCCGGGGGCGGGGGGGGGGACCTTGGGAGAAGGATGTAGATTAATATTCTGCCAAGCCCTGGCCCATCCAGAGAAAACATCAGAAACTTCAGCACGTCAAGCACGGAAGCCCCATGAAGCTGCACACAAACTACATGAGATGAGATGTCGGGATGCAGGGAGAGCAAAAAAACCCCAGGATGGCGCCAGCAAAGAAGGCCCTGCCCTGGCGGGAACGGGTTCTCAAGACAACCGCCACCTAACCTCACCCACTCTGCTGAGGCCTCTCGTCTCCCTCTTCCTTGGCCGTGATGACAGATGAAATAAAGGCATTGCCTTTTCCTCCTCAGTCGGCTAAACAGCTCATTCGTGATGTCAGTGGGTGAAATATAACAGGACCAAGTAAGGCTCCATCTAAACGCCATCGCCTACTCTCAAGGAAGATGACAGAAGACATGCTACTAATCAGGCCACAGGAAAGACAGCAGTGGCTTAAAAAAAAAAAGAAAAAGAAGTATATCAGACCTAAAAAGTAGAACCTACGAGATAACTGATTCACGTGGATGATAGGCAAGCAAAGGACACGTAACCAAAACTACGGGCAGGCATTATATTCAGATAAATGTGAGTGGGGGAGGGGACCCTAGCTGAGCCCTCCCACGCATCAGGCATCTGCCCCACCTCCCTTCACACTCGTGGTCCCTGTGTTAACCAAGGAAACACAGGCTCCAAAGGCTAAAGACACCCGGCAGGTCTCAGAGGGACGTGCAAAGCCAGGATCTGACTCCCCTAAGCCGGTGTCACTTCCAGCACGACAGGTACCAGTACCAAAACATTCCCCACAGGTGACGCCAAGGCCCCCAGAGGAGCTCCAAGGGCCAGCAGCCTTAAGTTCAACGCCTTTATACAGTCCTGACAGGTGCGAAGTGCATTTACACTTTCATGTACGAACAACAGCTCCCGGCTCGGAACGGACTCAGTGGTCTAAGAGGAGTTCTAACCTGGGGCGCCCACAGGACAAAGCTGCGGAGAGGCCGGAGTTGACGGCTGCCCGGCGCCCTGATGGCCGGTTGCGTGTGTCCACTTAACTGGGCCATGGGCTTAAACCTCATTTCTGGATGCGTCTAAGAGAGAGTTTCTGGAGGAGATTAACACTTGAATCAGCCGACTGGGTGCGCTGATGTGCCCCCCCAGTGCCAGTGGGCTTCCTGCCGGCCCTTGAAGCCTGAACAGAACAAAGTCTGAGAGAGAAGTCCTTCCCTTTACAAATATATATATATATATATATATATATATATACATATATATATGTGTATATATATATATACACACATAATCTGTGTGTATATGTGTGTGTGTGTATACACACATACATGTATATGTACATATAAACACACATATCCATATACTGCATTGGTTCTGTTTCTCTAGAGAATACAGATGAATACAACTGGAACACACCACAAAGCTCCCATCGCCCTGGAACACACGTGAAAAGCTGGAATCACCACAATCCACAAGAAGGAAACTGTCACTGGATCTCCAGTGGAGCCCTGGGTTGGTTGAGGACTGTGAACCCTGACGGAGCCTTTTCAAGAACAAAGCGCCATCAGCTGTCTCCTTAAGGATGAATTTACTGGGGGTTATTTGAAACACTGTAGTATATATTGATGCACGATGGAATCAACATCTAACGGGCAGATGTTAAAATTCTAATTAAGACAGTGTGGTTCGAATAACTTACGCCACTCCTGCCAACGAGGATGGTTACTATTCTGCACAGCCCCAAAGCTAACCTCCCCACAGAAAGACACAGGGCTGCTATCAGAGTTCTTCTCGCACTGAAAAGGTGACAGAGCTGGGGCAACTCAACTGAGGAGTCTTTCACTGCTCTAAAAGTCCACACCCTAAAAATATTGGGAAGTCTCGCCCTGGAGACGACGCCCAGATTCCCTTTGAATATCGGTCTCTCACCCAAGAGCCTTGTGGTGAGAGAGTTATTCATTCCGTTTGTCTGATGTTACCCCTCCCAGTGTTAAGTCTCGGTCATTAGCCTTAAACGGCACATAAAACAAATTATCTAAACCTCAACACCTAACAGGCTGCCAGGAGCCAGCTCTTCTTGGATGCGGTGAGAGCCGTGGCTCACAAGATGCCCGCTCTCGGCTCCAGGTGGCTTCCTGCCTTACGAGCTTCCTCAACACAGAACTCCTGCCATTTTTTGTATCTGGAGTGATCACCTTTTAGGAATGTTCCTTGCGCCAGGAGAGAGGCTCTAAGATACACACAGAAACTGCTGCTCGGCGTCCCCCAGTACACCCAACCCACCCTGTTCTGGACAGCCTCTGACTTAACTCCAGACGCCAAGGCACCCCGACAGCTAGATCTGGTGGTTCCCAGGCTGGACAGCACTCTCTGCCTTCCTCTGGCTGCGGTCCTCCTCACTTCTGTGTATTACCCACCACCGAGCACAATCCTGGCCGGCAACGTGCTCCAAGGGGAGCGTTACAGAGAAGTCACAGAGGGGGGAAGAGAGAACGGCCAAGAGAAAGAAGAACAGGTTCGTCCGACTGACTACAGACTTGGGCTGGGAACTCACGAGGCGGAGACTGAGCTAGCTCCCTGACACAGACCTCTGACTTCACCACCTAATCCAGGTGCCTAGGACACCCCTGAGACTATGGACAAAGTGTGTGTGTGTTTGTGGGGTGTCCAAATCTCTCATCAGATCCTCAAATGGTGAAAAATAAAGTTATAAACCATTGTTGGGATGAAATGCTAGCAATAAAATCACTGTAAAGCTAAAAAAACAGCCTTGTGTTCAGACAAGTGTCTAGTTTAAAACCCTATTTTATCTTTCAGGTTCACTCATATTAACAAGTTTGCAGCTTCACCAAGACAAGCCCCGGGCTGAGTCATGAGGATCACATTAGCCAACGGATTCCGGGCCAGAGCCTCAGAAACAGGCCACACAAAGTACCTGACAAAGGGCAGGCCCTCAGCTAAACAGCAGGTGTAACCTCTGTCATTCAAGCAGCCCAGATTCAGGAACCTGAAATACAGTCCCGTGGGGTTTAAGTGTCACGGGCTGAGGGCCGTCTGAGGCTGAATGGTAAGAAAACTCCCTCAGGAGTTTCTGTTGTGGCTCATGAAGATGTGGGTTCGATCCCTGGCCTCACTCCACATTGCCATGAGCCCTGGTGTAGACCGAAGACGCTCAGATCCTGGGTGGCTCTGGTGCAGGCCGGCAGCTGCAGCTCCAATCTGACCCCCAGCCTGAGAACTGCAACATGTGTAGGTGCGGAAAGAGAGAGAGGGAGAGAGAACGGGAGGGAGGGAGGAAGTGAGGAAGGAACGGAGGAAGGAAGAGAGAAAGAAAGAAAACTCCCTCGTGACCACCTCATCTGCACCGACCGAGCTGAAAACACGAAATCCCACCACCCTGCACCCAAGTCCCCACCAGGTGCGCCAGGCCAAGACCGCGGCCCCGGCAGGCGCAGGCGCAGGTCCCGCCGCGAGGGAGCAGAACATCACCGCGAAAACACCCGCTTTCACACGGCGCTGGGGCCGGGACAAACGCCCGCGACTGCGAGGCTGCGGGTTCGGGAAGACCTCGGGCCTCTGGCCCCAGCAGCAAAGGCGAGCGAGCGGGGTGACCATCTTCTTGAGGCCTCGGGGGAACAGACGGGATGCTGGGGGTCTTCATCTGCTCTGCTCTAGACGCTACGGTGGTTCGGGAACACCAGCTTTGGCCCTTCAAACCAGCCTCTGTCCTCCACGCTTCCCAGGGACTAAGGACCAGTAGCCAGAGGGCTTCCCCCCACCTAAACGACGTTTGGAAATCCAGAGTTAGGATCAAGAGCGAATGTCTGTGTGCCCAAACATGACCTTCCCTAACAACCCACTTATCGGGTCAGTAACAGCCTATGGCCCTTCTAGATATTCAGGAAAGGGAGCGAGCTGACCGTGCCGGTTACCAGTTCACTGCCTCTCGATCCTTCATCCGCTGCTCTGTGAAAACTGAGCTGGGCCCTTTAAATATCTGTCCTCTGCCAGCTGCCAGTGTCAGTAGAGGCTGCTGGAAACACACTGGAGGGGATCCTGCAGGACCCCTGTGTCCTGGGCCAGGCAGGACAAGAGGCACTCGGCTCCCAGGGCTCCTGCAGTGGCCACTGCGTCCCCCAAGACCCCCCAGGCAGTGTCACAGCACAGTGCTTCCTGCAAGGCACCTCGCCCCAAATAGCTTCCCCCGGCACCTCAGGAAGCAGATTTCCAGGAATTCCCTCAGTGTGACACCCAGGAGCCACAGCTGGGCCGGGGTGGGGCTCCTCCCTGGGGGCTCAGCCTCAGTCCCGGGCCGGCAGCGGCTCTGTGTCTGCTAGCTCCGTGCTTGCTGGAGTCCCCGTTACCTGACAGCCCCTCATACCCGATTCTCTGTGTTACACTAACTCTTCAGCCTATCAAGCTTCCCCCGGGGAGTCGGGGCGGCGTCCACCTGGCCACCCAGCCCTGGCTGATGCACCTGCTCCTCGGGAAGGCAGGGCCTGAGACCACAGCTCTGAGAGGAGGCCCGACGGGTGAAGGGCCACGCAGGCCACACGGTCGGCTCCGGTCTTCTGCAGCGTGGACGCGCGTAGACTGAGGACCCGAGTGCCACGTTCACAGCCGCGTACCCAGCGTAGGGTCCTGCATGAGACGCGGCACCAGGAAGGAAGAGTCAGCTCTAAGGAACCGACTCACCAGACGGAGAAGCCGGGCACGCAGGCACCAGCAGCTCAGTGAGTGCTGACGGCCCCACGGGGCCACTGGAATACGCCACGGGTCAGGGACGGGCCCCCAGCTAAGAGGCCACTCGCGTCTACTGTGTCATAAGCAAGAACAGACTGTCTGCCAAGGCCCTGTGCCACAGAGACCGGACTCTCTTTAAACGGCTCTCCAAAGCCCTCTGTTCCCCAGTGACCCGTGTCACCCAGGCCAGCCTGTCGTGGCTCCTGGCTGTGACCACCTGCCTCAGGCTTAACCGTCAAGAGATGAACCTAAGGAAACATCTGGGTAGAGAACAAGGACTTGGACCAGGAAAAGCCATTTCAGTTTAAGTATCTCTGACGGGGGAGGCCTTCCTAAAAGAGTTTAAAGAAGAGATTAGGGAAGCATGGCAGCCAGAATCTATCGAGGCCGAGAAAAAAATGCCTTCAATAAAGCCCCTCCACGTGAGGCTATTAAGGAAGCCCAATAACCACACGGTGGGGAGTAAAACCTGTCATTCACCAAAAGACAGAAAAGTGATTCGGGGCAGAAAGCAAGAATAAAGGGGCTCCCCCTGGCTCAGCACAAGAGAAACAGTGGGAGAGCTGGGGGAAGGCAGCCCGAGAACAGCAGGCTTCTAATGAACCATCTGTGAAGTGGGGGAGAGGATCAAAGAGAGGAAAATGAAATTTTCTAGTGATAAATGAGAGTGGTTTTCTAACAAGATGAACCACCATGGGTGCTACGGGGGTTGCCTGAAATGAAGGCCGTCCACTCCAAGGATGGGGTTGCAATGGGCAAGCGCGCAGCCCCCCGACAGCCCCATACCACATCCCAACGGGGGTGAACAGGGGGCGACAGTGAGCACTTTTAAAGGGGGGGGATGGGATATGAACCTGACACAGACATCCTGATGAAGGAGTACTTGAGTAACTGCTGTGGTCAAAATTATATCGAGGGCTTATTTCTCTGTCCACCTTCACCCATCTCTTCTAGGAAAACATGCCCCCTGCTTCTGTGTGAACATCCATGAATTACATATTAATTAGAAAATATTTACAACTTCCTCATTAATATAACTACATCTTCGGTTATTAAGACCTAAAGTTTTAGAGACTGGTAAAAATTTCAAAAAATTCAAGGCACTCGGAAAAGGCTGGCAACGATTTCTTTTGCCAAGAACAGGCAACTTTTTAAAATACTATCACCAAGACTGCATAAAAGAAAGAGTATTTTAACACTCGAGAAGTTCAAAGGGAGTTCCCTGGTAGTTCAGCGTTGTCGCCACTGTGGCTCAGGGCACTGCTGTGATGTGCGTTCCACCCCTGGCCCAAGAACTTCAGCATGCTGTGGGTGCAGCCAAAGAAGAAAAGAAAGAAAGAGAGAAAGAGAAACAAAGAAAGAAGAAAGAAAGAAAGAAAGAAAGAAAGAAAGGAAGGAAGGAAGGAAGGAAAGGAGGGAGGGACAAGGAAAACATGCCAGGACAAGGGAGGGGCCTTTAAAATAACTAAAAAGAGCTTTATAACGCTCATTACATTGCTCCAAAATTTTAAATTTGCCTATAGGATCAACAAAAATTTAGTCATGAACCAGGACAGTGAATACACTTAAGTTTGATAACAACTGGCCAAGAGAACAGGGAAAAGACAGACACATTCTTAAGATTCAAAAAATAGAAAGAGAAGAAGAAGCACTTAGGATTTATTTTACAATAATGAAGACAGCTAAGCAGGAAGAGAGGCTCAACCTACACACATGTATGGAACAGAAAGACACTGGACGGGAGTTCCTGCTATGGCCCAGGGGGTTAAGAATCAGACTACAGCAGCTCGGGTCACTGCGCAGGTACAGGTTAGATGCCGGCCTGGTGCAGTGGGATAAAGGATCTGGCGTAGGTGGCAACCATGTCTCAGATTCAGACCCTGGCCTGGGAACTTCTGCATGCTGTGGGTGCAGCCATTAAAAAAAAGGGAAAAGAAAAGAAAGAAGCTGGAGAAAACTGACTCAGAGGGAGTCATCAAATGCGAATCAAGACACTGAGGAAACAGCCTCCACACCGGAGTGGGGAGGAAACGCCTGCCCCCGCCCACCGCCACCTCTGCAGGCCCCGCACTGGGCACCGGAGGCAGGACGAGGCATCCCCGGGGCCCAGATGGAACGGTGGGCCTGGGCGCCCTGGTCCAGGTGTGTGCTTCTTAACTAACAAACGCAAATCAGTAAACAGGTAAGGTTTGTATGGCTCCCTCTGGTGGGTCCAGCAAACACATGGAATCTGCTTTTCTTTGCAAAATAAATGTCTCAATAAATGCTTTGGATAAATTTCCTTTTGAAGCTGTCGAACAATGGTTTTCAAAATTCTTAGCCTGGGAAATGCAGCGCTCCAAGAACCTCATCACAGCCAGATCGTCTGCGGACAGCGCCGGTCCCCGCCCCACCCCCAGCCCTCCTCTCAAAGGGAATCTGCTTGATCTGGTGTTTATCATTCCATGTATTTCCTTACGCCTCTGAAAAAGCGTGTGTGTGTGTGTGCGTGTGTGTGGAGAGAGAAGAAGAAAGAGTTGGAACAGGTTGAACTAAACGCAGTGAAGGCAGGTACTGGGCAGATTTTGAAACATCTATAAAAAAGATACCCTAGTTTAGTATCACTTATAATTTGTTTCTCGCCATATTTTATGAAAACCCCAACCACACTGACATACATACATCTAGTTTATTTGTGTTAATTGCTATAAAGTCCTCAAGGTATAACTGGAGTCTTTTTTTTTTTAAATAATTTAAAAGAAAAATGCCAGATCACACAGCATACAATTTAAAAAGAAGAAGAAGAAGGGAGTTCCCGTGGTGGCTCAGTGGTTAACGAACCCGACTAGGACCCATGAGGACTTAGGTTTGATCACTGGCCGCCCTCAGTGGGTTCAGGATCCCGTGTGGCTGTGGCTGTGGCTGGGGTGTGGGCCGGCGGCTGCAGCTCTCACTCGACCCCTAGCTGAGAATCTCCATATGCTCTGGGTGCAGTCCTAAAAAGACAAAAACAAACAAACAAAAAGGAAATTATCCAACAACTCTACAAAGTGATGAAAACTAGATATACTCCCCATTGAGGAGGTAAGATTTATGGGTCTTCTAGACGCTGGGTATTGTCAAGATTACTAAGTTTTGCTAATCTAGTGGGTTTGCAACAATAACTGGTTGCCTGTGTTTGCATCTTCTTGTTTTACCGATAAAGCTGGTCCTTGTCTATTGGCCAGTCACGCCTCTTCTATCAGTTGGCTCTTCGCCCACTTTTTTTCTCAAACAAAATACACATGATTCAATTAAAGTATGTAACTTTATTTTTATTTTTT